>CM027833.1:36754257-37201562 GCA_016097485.1 Eucalyptus sideroxylon x Eucalyptus melliodora
CTGAAGAAAATTCAAGATGAGAGTGATGTGTGGACGAACAAGCACCACACGGGGTATGTGTTCCTTCCTCTCCTCTTAGTATTTTTGATAAATAAAAAAGAAACTAATTTTCGACAAATTATCATTTGAATACGAGTCGATCTCTAATATTTTGTGAGATAATAGCCAACAATTATAAAAATTTAAGCTATTAGATTAATGCATGGTTTGGTATTTAGATATTTTAATATCGACCCTCAAGCGTGGGTTGAATTTTGGTTTAAAATTAAGTGCGGAATATGTAATAAGGAAAGCAAATAGAGAGCATAAAAAGATATGAATTCAACATTTGATACCATCTAAAAATTTTATGAAACTATAGTTAACTACTTAGAGATTTTAAGTTATTGTATGAAAGCATGATTTAATATTTAATTATTTTAACATAATCTTTATAACAATAAAAAGTGTGCAAATAAAAAAACAATATACAAAATTGCTACTACTAATGAAAAATACTAGGCTCATAGCCATCAAGATGGTGTCAAATCATTGTATCGAGAGCTCATGATATTAATACAATGCAAGCTTGCATATCTTCCTCACACTTCTCTCTTGGACAATCTCAAACTGCTCGATGACAATGGAAAGATCACTTGCAGCTTTCTCGTTTGCTTTGCTTGCTTCTTTAGCTTCAGCAGTGGTTCTTCTGGCTCAAGCTCAACAAAATCCAGGTCTCTCTCTCTCTCTCTCTCTAGTCTATTATGTTAGCATGCTTTGCTTGAAAAATAGAGAGCAAAGAGGAGAGGAGGGGAGTGTTAAGAAAATCTGAGTAAAAAACTGAGAAAATATAAATTTAGAAGATGGAATGGAAGGAAAAATTTAATGTCGTGGACATCCTCGACACCAATTTTCCTCTCCCCTTTCTCCTAAAAACAGCATCATATTTCCATGTCTTGTGGTTTAAACTTCGTACCATGTTATCGTCCCCTCTACGATGTCAAGAAATATTGGCCATTTTATTGTCTATGGCCGTCCATTAGTTATGACCTTCTAATCAAGCCAAAATAGTCTCTTCTATATATTCATTCTCACTGGATGTACGATAGATACAATAGTATAGAATTGTGTGAACGATCGAGATTCACCAAGCTTGTTCCAATGATTCGATAGAAGTATGGCCATTTCATTTCATTGAGTTTTTCTTCATTTCTTTGAACTTACAAGGTTTTATTAGCATCGACTGTGGGGCACCTAATCAATACACCGAAGAGTATTACAACATAGCATATGCAACGGATGAAGGCTTCATAGATTCCGGAGAGAACATGCAGGTATCCTCAGAGGTCATATATACATATTATCAACAATATTCGAAGAATTTAAGGAGTTTTCCCACGGGAACAAGGAACTGTTACACTTTAAGACCAGATCGAGGCAAGGATGTCACCTATCTGATTAGGGCGACATTTTGGTATGGGAACTATGATGGGAAGAATCAAACTCCTACATTCGACTTATACATCGACGTTAATTATTGGGCCACGGTGAGCTCTCCGATTTATTTCTATGAAGAAATCACGTATGTGTCCCAAGCAGATGATATCCAAGTGTGCCTTGTGAATACTGGCAATGGAGTGCCCTTCATTTCAGCATTGGAGCTAAGACCTCTTGATGATGACATCTCTCCATCGGGACTTGGATTCTTGCAACTCCACTGGCGGTATGACATCGGACTAAGCTCGAAGTCTCCTAAGAGGTAATCAATTGATTTTATGAAATATGAGGAAATTCACTTACTATTGGCGGTAAGAAATTTTTACTAAGCATCACTTTCAGGTTGACAAATAAATGGATTTACGACGTTTTTGGTAATTTTCCCCAAATTAGTGTCCTAGAGACATAGTAAGAACAAATGAAATATAATGGGTCAAAGTACCATTTGACTATTTCCTTACATAAGTTTCTCAAAATGATTAATGTTATGTTAACATCAGAATCTCATATTATTAATACATTAATGCAATAAATTTTTCAAACTTAAATGTCTATATATGATTTTATAGTAACTATGTACAACAATCCGCGGAAAGCACGGATTATTTCTAGTATATAATGGAACTTGATGTCTGCCTATGAAGAGGGATTCTACAAGTATGTAAGAAAGTTTTAAGAGAGTTCCTTGGACAATTGTTGTGGGTTATCGATTAAACTGTGACTCTTTGAGAATATGACTATTTCTATTTAAATATTATACTTTCTTGTTGTATGTTGTTTTTCAATTCTCAAAACATGTCGTATGCATTTTTACTATTTTTAGCGGTCTTAGCTAGTGTCCACGGGATACTTAATATCTCCCTCTGAAGTTTGGTGATAACACTCATTTTACATAAAGTATATGATAAATATTGCTATTTTGAATTCCATACATTCCATCTAGGGGACTTTCTAAGCTTTTTTTTTTTTTTTTTTTGAAGCATTTCCTAGATGGTATGTTTTTGTTTCTGTTTTTTTTTTCTTGGACCAATAAATTTTTGGTTTAATTACATAAATTGAACTGTACAAAAACTGATGTATTGTATATGCAGACAACGTGTTACAAGTCCGTGGCAATTGACTTCTGTTGAATATAGTAGCTTCAATATTCCTGTTGCATATCCAGATGAACCGACATTTGCTAGTCATTCGGTCAATTGCTTAAGTGTTCGCTCTTAAACTTTTAGTCGAAATGCCTCACTCAGGTACCTTGACGATGTTTACGATCGGATCTGGGAAGCTACAAACAATAATTTATGGATCATACTGAACACCACATCTGCAATTGATTTATCTGTTAATGATGATGCGTATAAGTACAAGATTCCGGGGGAAGTTCTTCGGACCGCTCAAAGATCTATGAATGCCAGCTCTCCCTTGAAGTTTGCGTGGTCTTCGATCATCACAAAAAAATGGATTGTGTACTTTTATTTCGTGGAGATTGAGAGACTGACAAGCGGCCAGCAAAGGGAGTTCACAATTTCCAATGGTGATAATCAATTCAGGGAGACGGTGAGCCTTGAGTACTTAAAGCCAGTGGTTGTAGTTTCCACTCCAGTTAACGGGGGGAACATCACCTTCTCAATTGAATCGACTAATAAGTCTGGAAAGCCACCGATCCTCAATGCCGTAGAGTTCTATACCATTGGTGATCTTTCAAATGTACCAACAGCACAAGATGATGGTATGTCTTTATTCTTCTACATGCTTTTATTGTCTACATACACTTTGTACAGTTGTGCTACAATTGATATCAATATTAATTATTTAGATGCTCCTTTCTCGGTAAGTAAGATTTAGGTCATCCTATGATAAATATTGTAATCTCCACTGAGGGTCTTTATGTTATTCGTGAACTCGATTTTGTTGGGATCAATAGGTGTGGTTTAGTAGTACTCTGCTATCTGCCTGATTCTCTGCTTTGGCTACTTTTTGCTTGGTAATTGCCGGAATGTCTCTTCGAGCTAGAGCCCTGAAATGTTATAAAGTCTTTTGAAAGCCAAAAGTTATAATTCATATGTGATTGCAACCGCATTTTGCATCTCTATCATTCTCCTTAAATAATAGATCATTTTTTTGATTTAAATCACAGTGAAAGCTATCAAGGACATCAAAGCAATGTATTACATTAAGAGAGAAAGTTGGCAAGGTGATCCATGCGTACCAAGCAAATACACATGGGATGGTCTAACTTGTAGCTATGGAAATCCTCCAAGGATTATTTTGGTGTGAGTCTCCTGGCACTATTTCTTTGATAATACATGTTTTTGTGGATGATGAAAATGTTTTTCATTCGTTCAATTTTATAAGTGATACGAGTGATTATTTGTTAGGGAAATGTTTTCCAAATCATTGATTTTTTTGTGAATTTATGGAGCCTAAATTCTCCCTTCTTTTTCGATGCATAGTTATCATCTTGCGCAACTTTTTTTTTTTTGTTTCACTAAAGGTCTACTTTCCAATTTATGACGTAAGTGTTCCGAATTGCATTGTGTCTGAGCAAGTATTATGTCCTCTACTCTAGGGCCAATAGTAACATAAATTATGGAACAAGGAGCAAGCGAGACCCGTGCAAGGAATGAGAATGGCGATTATGACTGGTCTCTAGTACTTAAAACATTTACACCTCGAGGACTCAAAATATTTTCATTCTGAAGGATTAATTGCACAGACTTTTCCTTATAGCACCACAAAATGCTGCCTTTATGAAGATGGCAATGATAGGTTCCTCTCTTTTGATCTATGATGGTCAGGAAATTGAGCTCTAGCAATTTGACGGGGGACATAGTCTCATCATTTTCACTTCTATCAACAATGGAATACTTGTAAGTATCACTGTGGTTGATTTAGTTGTGTCTGCAGTCTTTCTTGATTATGCACCCCCTAGGAGTCAACTCATGATTGAATGATTAAGGTTGTATTTTAGGAGACATAAGCTATTGAAATGTTGCCCTAATGTGTGGAAACATCTCACTTTGGCTATGGAGCTCGTTAACTTGATATTAGGTGTTCTAAACTTGGTCTTTTCCAGAGATTTGTCCAACAATCAGCTTACAGGAGCAATACCAGAAACTTTGGCCGAATTACAAAATCTTAGAATTCTGTAAGTTAATGTGTCTAAGTGAAGCAGTAAAAAAATTCGAAGTGGACAAACCTCTAATCATGGCTATATTTGCAGAAATCTAAGTGGAAACAACCTCATTGGGTCAGTTCCTGAAGCTCTTAAGAAAAGGGTTCTGGACAATACTTTGATCATGAGGTGAGGTGCTCTCTCTCTCTCTCTATTGTATGCAACTTCTATAGGGTGGAAAGACAACCAACAAGTTTTTTTTTTTTTTAATGTAATTAAAAACAAATAAGAAGGCCAACTCGTCATCACCATATGGCAATGTTGATAGGATTTTAAGTTTAGCTCCTCCACTCTTTGATGCAGTTTGACAGGAAACGCGAATCTTTGCCAAGCTAATCCTTGCCCGCGGAAGAAGAAACCAAAAAAGATCCTTATTCCAGTTGTTACATCAATTTTAGGCTTCTTTCTAGTTCTTTTTGGTGCTTTGGCTATCGTTTGGTTAATTAAACGGAAAATAATACCTGGTAAGTTTTCTTACTTGTCTTGTTCACGCAATGTACGTTGCATTCGATAACTTTGCTTTACCTTTGGTACAGTTCTATATGCAACTTGCTATCTCTTCTCACCCACCCTAAGGGTATAATTTTACAATCTCATCGACATTGCAATCGGGAATAAAGACGGATTTAATCAAAATTTCCAAATGCTAGTAATCTGAGTTACATAGTGATCACAAGAAAATGGAGGAGAGAGTAATTACCACAGTATGGTCGCATCAGCATCACGAAGAAATGTGAATTATTCGGCTTAACTTATTGACAATAAATTTCTGATTTTTTTAAAAAAATTCAAAAGTAACCATGCGATGCATGGGAGAGATTTATAACAACTTGAGAGTACAACTTTGTCGTTAACATTTCAATGCTTCCTAAAACAAAGTTTGATGGTACAATCTTAAACTTATCTATATGTATTGAGCAAAGAATCTATTTGTTTTAGCATATTGATGGCAGCTGACAGATATGCCTGGCCAGATCGCTTGATTTTTGGTCCTTTTCTCTATCATATAGCTCTTGAAACTGGATCAGAAAAGCCTACATCTTTTAATTGTTGAGTGTGCAGTCGAAGTATTTTCCTTGAAAGTCTACTGTCCAAAGTAAAGTCGCAGTACTAATAGTAAACTTTTTGGTATAGAATCTAGTGAAAGGACGCTGAGATTAAAAAATCGATCATTTAAGTATGGAGAGGTTTCAAGAATCACTGGAAACTTTGGACTAGTGATCGGTGAAGGTGGATTTGGAAAAGTATATCTTGGTACACTAGATAACGGCACCCTAGTTGCAGTGAAGATGCTCTCTGAATCATCAAAGCAAGGGTACAAGGAATTTCATGCTGAGGTCAGTTAGGATGATGGAATCACTCTTCCTTTTTAAACTCAACTAATGCTCACTTACGCAGATGTACGTTCAAAAACTTCCTTTTAGACTATTGTTAGTACATGTGATGACAATGCAAATTCCTGATACTGCAGGCTCAACTCTTGATGATTGTTCACCATGGAAACTTAGTTTCTTTGTTGGGATATTGCGATGATTTCAGACACATGGCATTAATATATGAATACATGGCAAATGGAAATTTAAGGCAACATTTATCAGGTGCTTATTTATGTTCTATTGTGTTATTTCTTCTGTAAAATTTTATTTCTTGCTCATATTTAAGTTAAGATGCATTTACCAGAGGACCATTTGAAGGTCTTGACATGGAATAAGAGACTGCAAATAGCTATTGATGTGGCACAAGGTACATCAATGAGATATGCACAGTTGTAGATTTTCTTCTTGTCATTGCTTTGGCATTACTGACATGTTTTATGCAAGGATTTCAGGTTTGGATTATTTGCATAATGGTTGCAAGCCACCCATCATCCACAGAGACTTGAAAACTACAAATATCTTGTTGAATGAAGACTTCCAAGCCAAAATAGCTGATTTTGGCCTGTCAAGAGCTTTTGTGTCTGAAAACCACTCTTATGTGTCAACTTGTCCCGCGGGCACTCCTGGCTACCTCGACCCCGAGTAATGGCTGAAACTCAATAATATTGTTCCGATTCAGTTCAGGATCTATATTTGCATAGCTATATTGACATTGCCTAGAATTTCATCTTTGATCTAAAGATCCATACATCCATTTTTTCCTCCTCCCAGGTTTCAGTCTTTAGGAAACTTAAACAAGAAGAGTGATGTTTACAGTTTTGGAATTGTACTCTTTGAGTTGATCACAGGCCAACGCGCAACAATGAGAAGCCAAGATGGCAGCCCCAGCATGCACATACTTCAATGGTTGATTCCTATCATCGAAAGTGGTGATTTACAAAGGATTATGGATCCGAGGTTACAAGGAGAATTTGACATCAACTCAGCTTGGAAAGTAGTGGAGATTGCTATGTCTTGTACAAAACCAACGGCGATTCAAAGGCCGGACATAAATCAAGTGTTGGTAGAGTTGAAGGAGTCTTTGGTGAGCGAAGCAAGGGGTTCTCCTGAAATGACCTCCTTGGAGCTCCATTCTGGTAGTGCCCCTTTGGCAAGGTAGCAGAACTTTTTCAATCCAGGAAGGCTATCTTCCTTTTAGGTTAAAGATTAACTTTGGTCCTGAAATTTGTACTTTAAATGCATCATCCATTTCCCCTTTCTTTCGGTCATTGAACTTCCAAACTCTGCTGTCTAGCAATGATATCCTTTCGTTCGTTGTCGATCCTTTCTCCATTCATTATGTCAACTTATGGCGCTCCGAGTACTGCGAAATTAGGAACTCCTTGTTGAGTTTGGGGGGAGGTGGTTGGGAGGTTGGGGCTATATATGGTTGTGCTAATCGGCATTAGCAGGTCCTCACGGCACGTTCTTGGAGTTCAGCTGAGATTTCAGTTTGAGTCAGCACCATGGGATAATTAGCAACGATTTCACAATTTTGAGGGGGAACTTTCTTTCTTGGGACAAGCTCAAAATATATATGGATCATTGATGGTCCTTAAGTAGTAATCTGCGCAAGCAAACTGGGATCTTTATTTTTGCTAGAAAGCAACCTGCGATCTACACACGCATCTTTAACAAATTATGGACACAAGGTTCAAACTTGACTCATGATAATGCATACGTTTGTAACATGCTTATATCCATATAAAAGGCAAATCCAATCTCATTTAATTCTTAGAATGTAGAATAGGCTTTCAGGGTTCCAATGCAACAACCAGTCTCATTAACTAGACAAGAGCTACGTTGTCGGAGAAGATATGCACCACCAGTATAACATCGCCTGATTGGTTAAAAAAAGGATCCACCGACGTGCCCTAGAATAGCCCTGTCTACGACAACCAATGGTGGGCATTTCGAAAAAAACGAGGGCTCATCTTAGCAAGCAAATGCGAAGAAAGAACCTCTTAATAATCTTAAATCAATGGAAATTTTAGCAAACCGTGTAGGTGTTCTAAAAATTTAAGCTGATAGATGAAGATGTTATTTAATGTTGACACCTAAAATTTTGATTAGGTTTTTAATTAGGCTTAAGTTTCTTTATTTTTGTATTTTGCCTCCTTTTCAGATAAATTCAATAAAAACAAAAAGAAAACAAGAAAAATCAATAAAAAGAAAAAAAAACAAAAGCAGCAGCCCCCCTTTTTCTTCACGTGGGCTCACACAGCCTGGCCCCCCCTCTCTCCTTCTTCTTCTTTCTTCTTCTTCTTCCTTCTCCTTCCTTCTTCTTCTTTGTGCCTCTGTGCATCACGCGTGACGGCCGGCGACGCGCTCAAGGGCAGCCTATGGTAAAGAGGAACGAAGGTAGGCCGCCGAAGGAGAGGACGATGCACATGCGCCTTTAATGCTGAGATGAGACGCCGGTTGGGCCGCGGGAGTTCGGTCGGCAAGCCAAAGACCGGCGGCCGAGCTCCTCCATCGACCGGACCTCCTCGCCTATAAATAGCGGAGCACCTCCGTCGACACCACAGCAGCGAACTCCGAGAGCTTCCCCTTGAGAGACTTCAAGGGGGAAATCAAAGAGCGAGCGAAGGATCGGGTCGCAAGCTAAACGACCTCCCACCGAGAGACATCGGGGGAGGCCGGCGACAAGTGAACCCAGATCCGCGAGCAGGTGAGCTTGAGAGGGAGAGATCCGAGTGAGTGGAGGCTAAGTGAGAGGGAAACCGGAGTGTTTGAGGCGGATCCGAGCGTGAAGGGCCAGATCTGAGTGTGAGAGGGCTGGATGAGAGAATTCGGAGGAGGGAAGGTCCGATTTGAGGAGAAAGTAGTGGAGTCGATGCTGCCCAACGCCATCCTTGCGCCAAGACGAACGTTCCCGACCACCCTCGATGCCGTCACTGCACCGGATCGCCGCTGCTTTCGACGCCCCGACGTCGCCGCTGCACCGGATCGCCACCGGTACTCTCGAAAATCCCCTCAATAGAGACGTCCCGACACCTGCTACCCACATCACCGCCGCGTTGTGCCGACTGGAACCGAGAGGTAGACTCGCGCAACTCGCCGTGAACAGGTAACGACACTCGCCGAATGACGCTCGCCATCCGTCCTCGTTGCCTCGAGCCACCATGGGATCTAGTCCTCGGTTGCGCTCTGTACGCCGTTCCCCTCTGCATCTCCACCTGTCATCGGCCACCGTTGTTGAGTTGTGCTCTTCAGTCCGACGATCGACCGACCATCGCCGTCCTCCGTGTAGCCGTCGTCGACGATGCGAGCTACCGCCCCAGTCTCTTCACCAGCGCCGCGAACGAACGAAAGGGAAAGGAGGTTGGAAACCGGGTCAATTCGCGGGTCCGTCCGACCCGGTTTCCCTGTCTCCGGGTAGGGTTTCCTCGAGTCGGACTCCGCACTCGTCAGGCCGGTTTTTGAGCTTGGGCTGGGTATCCTTTTTTTATTCAAATAGGCCCAATTCCAGTGTGGGCTGCGTTTATTAAAAAGAAAAAAAGAAAAAAGAAAAAAGACCAAAAAATCTGAGTCGGGCCCGCGTTCGGGTTACCGACCCGGGTCGGTTTTTATAATATTTTAATTTAAAATAATATTATAATAAAAATATTTTATTTCAAAAATATCAAAAAATCAAAAAAATGTTTTATTTTCAAAAAATATTTAAAAAGTGTTAAAAAATGTTTTGATTTCCAAAAAATCGAAAAATATTGAAAAATGATAAAAATATTTTATTTTCCGAAAAAAAAGAAAAAAACAAAATATTCCATATTTTCCAAAAAATGCCAAAAATCCAAAAAAAGCCAAAAATTCATGAAAAAAAGCCAAAAAAGTCGGAAAAAGCCAAAAAAAAGTGATTTATATTTTCAGAAAAAGATAAAAAATCCAAAAAATGCTTTTTATGTCAAAAAAAAAAAAAGAGAAAATGCCCAAAAAAACATTTTTTCCTTCACAAAAACGCATGGAAAAATCCCTCAAAAATCCAAAAAGCCTTAGGGTTTAAACAAAATTAGGTACCGAAAGGGCATTAGTGATTAACTAGTGTAATCAAGTCCCCGATCCTAATTTCTCTGGTTACGCAGGAGCGAGTACTTCTCCCGATACTTCGCTTGGGTTTCTAATCAACCCACCCCAAATCGATTAGTGGCGACTCCATTTTAAAATTGATTTACAGGTTAAAGAACTTGGACCATTAAGTCGTGAATTGGTGGACTTGGGAGAGTCCGGGCTTAATAAATTCAGCCGAGCCATTAGCCTCCTTAGGCGCCCGTACCCAATTGCGGGCATCGAAAAAAAGAGGTCGCGACATTTAATATTAAATATATTAACACAGCCCCTCATGCATAGGCTGGACTGTGACCTAAGCCTAAAGTATATAGATAAATAGGGGCTCAAAAGGTTTAAACTTAGGATCTCCGTACAACAATCAGTACCATTGAATAGATTAGACCTATTTGGTAGGAGAAGATGCGCACCGCCAGTGTAACATCCCGAAATTTGACCCCTAATTCGGATATACGAAAATGTTGTTTTGTCAATGCGCTTATAGTTAATTTACTCGGAACTGATCACTCATGAGTTAACTAATATATTAGGTGAGGCTGTTAAGGGATATAAACTCGATAGACTAGAGAATTCAATTGGAAATCGAATGCTCGATCATAATAATCGGCAAGGGTCAATACGACACTGTTATAAATTGATTAGCGAATGGATATGAGTCGACTTGACGGAAGTACCTAGTCGAATTGCGGGTGATTTCGCACGATTGCGATATTCGCATCAAACGCCAATAACCTGATTTTCTATCGATATTACACTTGGGACATGTAATTGAACCCTCACTATTTTATGACAACCGAAAGTCATCTACGATTCGGAGATGCACAAACGTTAATCGAAAATTATCGACCATGGGTGTCACGCCCCGAACCCCGAGCGCGCTAACATCCCACCATGGTCATGCAAATGCGACATTCCCAGGTAGTGTCGTCGACCCCATTCATTTATTATTGCGCAAGCGGAACGTATTATAAACTCCTGACAATGAAATACGAGATAGAAAAGCAGGAAACAATTTCACAACCAATCACTTACATAAACCAACGGAGTTACAGACGAAGGCCTAGAGCCAAAAGTCTACAAAAGACTGGCTCTTAAAAAAGGTTATCCTACGACCTACAAGTCGTACACGATCTCCAATCCTTATGACTTCACTTCTCCAACTCTTCAAGGCCAACCAAGGCTATCTGGCCGCTCCGTCCACCAGGGACCTGAAATGGTTATTCAATAACCACTGAGACAACGTCTTAGCAAGTTCAACCCCCTAAACCCCTATTAGAAAGAAAATATGCCCAAGGGTGGCCTAACCACATCACACAGAGAACCTACCTCGCCTCAATTCCTTCATGCAGGTTAGCACAATTTGTATCACACAATTTCAGGTAGTAATAATGATTCAAACAATTGGAACGCCATCACTTTCATATAAATCATGATCGCACTTAGCATGCATCCCAATTATTATTCACTGCCACACAATAGCATAGCCTACTCGCAAGTCAGATATCTACTAACATTACGGCATTTCTAGAAGAATAAAGGTCCAGTCGGTCTCGCCACTACTGCGACCAAGCCACATCGTTCTATCGACGGCATTTCTAGAAGAATAAAGGTCCAGTCGGTCTCGCCACTACTGTGACCAAGCCACGTCGTTCTATCGACGGCATTTCTAGAAGAATAAAGGTCCAGTTGGTCTCGCCGCTACTGCGACCAAGCCACGTCATTCTCTTGACGGCATTCCTAGAAGAATAAAGGTCCAGTCGGTCTCGCCACTATTGCGACCAAGCCACGTCGTTCTCTTGACGGCATTCTAGAAGAATAAGGATCTAGTCGGCCTAGCCACTACAGCGACCCGAGCCTTTCAACTAGCACACCACAATTCGATACCGATCCTTGGATACTTTACATTTCACTCACATAATCCAATTACGATATTAGCCATTAACAATCCAATTTTAATGCCGAACTCGACACTTGGGATTTTATGAATAAAATCCATATTTATCACAATCAACACTCAATTTGCCACAATCAATCATTAAATTCAAATTCTACATACACAGCAACGATCGGCACGAAATTCTGAGAGTTTAGGGTCCCGACGAAATTTTTGAATTTTAATAAATAATTAAATTTATTCCGAAAATTAATTAAATAATAATATTCATATTTTTCATCATCCACGCTCAAGTTATAATATCAAACCGTCAATTTCAAAATCCAAACACATAGCAGCGATCGGCACGAAATTCTGAGCAATCGGGGTCAAAAATAATTTTTTCCGTTATTTTTAATAAATAATAATATTTTAATAATTTCGGAATATAATATAATATTATAATTTCCAGAATTTCGAAACAATTAAATAATTCAAAAGTAAAACCCTATTATGTCCCATCAAGGTTTATTATCAAATAAACTATCTTAGCCTTTAATTAAACACACTTTAAATTAAATAAACCTTTTAATCCAAATCACAATTAAATAAACTAAAATATCCACCTAAACTTGCTTAACTTAGACTAAGCACACTTAGGGCATAATTAACCGTCTAATCAAGATTTAGTGAGTTAAACTCACCGGATTAACGAGCCGAGCGAACCAAAACGACGAGGACGACGCGAGGATCGACTTTCCTCAAAGCGGGCCGAGCATCCGGGCTCGGGAAGGCGGCCAAAACGGGCCAAACGTCCGCTGCATACTCATTTTCTTCCAGTTGCTGTTCACGACGAAGGAGGGCTGATCCGGCGTCGGTTTGGGTGCGGAACCGGTGGAGAGGGGTGGCGGTAGCTCGGGCGGTGGCCAGCGAGGACGAACGGCGATGCACGGTGGCAACGAACGAGCTCCGGCAGCTCTTGCACGAGCTGAACAGCAGCTCGGGACGACGAGCTGGGCGAAAGGCGGAGCGGCGCGCGGCCAGGCGCGGGCGGGCCGGCGAGCAGCTTCGGACGGGACTTCTCTGGTTGCTGCTGGGTCTCGAAGCAGTCAAGGGAGATGGAGAAGAGAGACCGCGACGGGAGAGGAAGGGGAAAACGGAGGGCGACGGCCAAGGTGGAGCGGTGACGGCGACGGCCACGTGCGGCGGCAAGCAGGCGACGGCCACGTGCGGCGGCAAGCAGCCGACCCAGCTGGCGAACGGGGCGGCGTCGGGCGGTCGGCTTGGCTGGTCCGGTCGGTCTCTCTCTCCTTCCCTCTCTCTCTCTCCTTCCCAAGGTTGAAGATGATGGTGATGGCCCCTTTTTGGAGATTAAATCTCCACCCTCCACTTGTCAAGCCCTCAATCCTTGGCTTGAATTAGCATGACATCATCCCCATGATGTCATCTTCCACTATCTCTTCTCCCACAACAACTTCTTCAATTTCACTCGATTCTCTTCTAATTGAATTAAATTAAAGCCCATAAAATTAATTCAATGTTACCACACTTCAATTAACATCTTCACTTGTCTATATAATCAACTTAAGTCCCAAAAGCGTGACCAAAAGACGAGCCTACTAATTTCTCGAGCCTAATTAACCATTTTCTGATTTAATTGCTGAAATACTCTGATTGCATGAAAAATCTTCCGAAGATGAGTTAATATTCCTAAAATGATTTGTGACATACCTAGACTTCTAATTTTTGAATTCGATCTCAATTTCATGGTTAATTTCACTTTGATACGATACCAGCGCGGCCCAACCTACCGGGTAGCCTTTAGAAATTTCCATGCATTTGACCTGTGGTTGATCATCTCAAGCCACAATGTACATCTTTGAAACATTGGCAATTTTCGGTTGTCGGGGTAATTTCAAGGTTTCAAATACGAACACAGGGTACCTAATCGACAGAAAAGTCGGTCCAGTGCCGATCGATAAGAATTGTGCGATCTGATGGAATCACCCACACTCGATCACATGCCTCTGTCGATTCGACCTATCTCCGATCTCTAATCGATTTTTAATTGTGCCGTAATGACCCTTGCAGATTAGCTCGGTCGAAAGATCGCTTCCTGGTCAAATTCTCGAGTTTGATGCATTAGAAACTCTTAACGGCTTCACCCGATAGATTAGTTTTCACATGAGTGGCCGACTCAAGGAAAATAACTATATGCGTGCCAATGAAATGCCGTCTCAATTTATTGAAAAATAGAATTGGAAAATCGGGATGTCACAATGGGTCAAACGTGCTAAAATCCCTAAAAGCTACCCGATAGGTTAGGCCATACTAAAGTCACGTTCGGTCGATTTTAACCACGAAATTGAATTCGGTTTCCGGAATCGAACGTTCGAGCGTGTCACGATTCATTTATTGGACGTCGTCTCATCTTTCGGAGAATTTTCGTCGAGTTCGAATTTTGTGGAAAAACGAATTTCAGACAAAGTGAAAAAGAAAAAAGAAATTCGGATTAAGAGGAAAATTTGGTTTTTCTAACCTAATTTGGCTTAATTGTGGGAAATTGAGGTAATTTTGTGATTGGTTGATCAATGGACTTTATGGGCATGAAGACTTTGAGGTGAATGTGATGATGGATTAGATATTTGAGCTAGGTTTCTTATTGGTTGTTACCTTGACTTGTTGTTCTCTGTCTTTTCCGATTTCTCTTCCCCCTTCATGCGTGAACCCTCCCCCTCTTTGCCCATTCTCTTTTCTTCCTCATCCCTTCCCTTCTTTTGCTTCACCGCAGCCCACAATTCCATTTCCCCTCCATTTTTTCTTCTCCACCGCACCACCTCCCAGCTGCCATCCCACGCTAGCTGTGAAATCCTGAATTTCGACCCGTCTCGATTATATGAAATGGGCTTTTTATCAACGCGTCTATAGTTCTTTTTCTCAGAGCTGATCACTTTCGAGTTAACTGATTTATCATGTGAAGCCGTTAAGGGATATGAACGCAATAGATTTGAGAATTCGATCAGAGATCGATTGCTCAATCGTACTAATCGGCAAGGGTGAATACAACACCGTTATAATCGATTAGAAATCGAAGATAAGTTGATTTAACAGAACCACATAATTAAATTGTGGGTGATTCCATCTGATTGCAAAATTTGCGTCGAACGTCACTAAACCGATTTTTCTGTCGATTCTGTACCCGGTACTTGTGATTGAAATCTTGAGATTTTTACAACAACCAAGAGTCACCTATGGGTTGGAGATGCACAAAATAATTACGATTAATTAAATCGATTACAATTAAATAAACAAATTACGATTAATCAAATAAATCACAATTAATTAAACTAAACTCAATTTGATCGTAATTACTTAAACAAATTGTACTTATATTTGATCTAAACTAGCCTTAATCAAAATTAAGTCGAAACTAAAATTAGCTAATACTAACCGTCATTATTCTTAACTAATTTACCCCCTAAATGTAATTAACACCTTAATCCACGATTAGGAAGTTAACTCATTGGGTTTTTGCTGATGGTGAGCTCATAGTGACAGTAGCATGATGGCATCATTAACGTGATGCTTATGGCTCGAACGGGAACTTGACAAAGGTGACTTTGCTCTTGAAGCCCACAGCCACCAAGGGAGGAGAGGGTGCTTGGTGGTGGTGATGATGGGCGAGCGGTGGCGCTAGGGAGGGCAAGCAGCGGCGCTAGGGACGGCGAGCAATGACGGCATGGGTAATGGGGGATGCGGCGGCAAGTGGTGCCAAAGAAAGGCAATGGCAGCTCCTCCAAGTTCATAGCTGCTTGGGCTCGGTTTAGGTGAAGACGGATGTGGTGGTGGCTTGAGGTGGAGGATAGTGGTGACGATGTGGTGTGGTGGTGGTGGTGGTGATGGGATGGTGTGGCAGTGGTGGATGGTGTGGTGTGGTGGTGGAGATGGGTGGCTTGAGGAGGATAAACAAGGAAGAAGAAGATGATGAAGAGGCAAAAAATGGAGGAGGGGAGGAAGACAGGGGCTGGTCGGCTGAAGAAGGGGAGAAGGAAAAAGAATGTTCCGGGGGGGG
Source organism: Eucalyptus sideroxylon x Eucalyptus melliodora (assembly GCA_016097485.1). Taxonomy (NCBI): domain Eukaryota; kingdom Viridiplantae; phylum Streptophyta; class Magnoliopsida; order Myrtales; family Myrtaceae; genus Eucalyptus; species Eucalyptus sideroxylon x Eucalyptus melliodora. Next base: position 36,770,328 of record CM027833.1, read on the forward strand.
GGGGGGAGTGGGAGAGTGAGGATTTTGGGAAGATTTTTTCCCCAAAAATCATCATTTTCCTCACACCAACTCCCTCTAAATCCCTCCTCACCAAGTCCTTTGTCCCATCTATTTTCTTTTTGTTTCATTTTTCTTTAAAACAAAATTTTGGTCAACAATTTGCAACTTTGCCACTAGGTCCATTTTTCCTTTCCAACTTTCAATTTTCCATCCAATAATTCATTTTCTAAAAATTTCGAACTCGTTGATAATTTAACGGAAAATGAGACGACGTCCAATAAATTAGTCTTGCGACTCTCGAAAGTTCAATACTCAAAATTGAATTAAATTTCATGGTTAAAAATCGATCGAATGCGATTTTAGTATGATCCAAACTATTGGGTGGATTTTAGGGGTTCTCACCAGGTTGACTCGTGATCGAAAATTTTTAATCCACATTTGTGCTTTTTTGAATCGTGGACGATTTTTGGTTGTCATGTGATCACAAAGGTTCAATTACGTACCCTGAATATAAGATCAATAGAAAAATCGATTTATCGTCATTCAACGTGAATATCATAATTGTGCATAATCACCGGCGAATCGACTACGTACGTCCGTCAAATCGTATTGACCCATATCGATCTTATGGTCGAGCGGTCGATCCTTGACTGAATTCTCTGGTCTTTCGCATTTTAAATCTCTACGGCTTTACCCAATAGATTAGTTAACTTGTAAGTGATCGGTTCAAAGTAAAATAACCATTAGTGCATTGATGAAATAACCATTTCATATATTTTGAAATAGGGTCAAATTTTGGGATATCACAATTCATATAAAAAGATTTTCCATCATATCTTGCTCATTTACCTTATCAAGTCCTGTTGAATATATGAGCAATGATGCCTATTTAATCTAAGAACGGATCTCGGTCAATGTAATTCTAGGAAGAACCAGGTAGGGTCACAAATGTAAAATTGGCCATGACATATCCTATTCTGGTTAAAGTCTATTGATGTTTGTTTTTATTCACTTTGGGTATGTCTGGATTGATTTTCAAGGGTCTGGATTGATTTTCAATGTTCACCATTTTACTTTTTACTTTATCAAAATGTGGCAGCTTACATATTGGAAACATTTGGAATTTAGATACTTTGAGCTTTGTTGGCATTGAATCAAGTTTGACTAAGATCTGAGTCAAAATCGACAGATTTGAGTCGACCTCGATAAACATGAGTTGAGCTCGACAGGTCGCGGCTCAAGGGTGGGTGTGTTGCGGTTTTGGGCAAGTGGGTTTTATCGTGGGTGGATTTGAAATAATGAGAGGGGCAAAATTGGGAAAATGGCAAGTTCATAAATAGGATCATATGTTGAATGCAGCTTCGCCTCGTCTCCCGCCTTGAGACCGTAGCCGCGCGGCTGGACACTCAGGCCAAGATGACCACAATCATCAAGTCCATGGGCTCCATCATCAAATCCCTCGAGCCCTCCTTGGCTACTGGTAAAAATTCGCTTTCCGTGAAACGATCAATTTTTCGTCGTCGCGTGGTTTGGTGCAGACTTTGCACCATATTTTGCCTGCTTTTGAGATTCGCTCTTTCGTTTGATCTCTGAATTGTATTTGGCTGTCACAATGAGTTAAGTGTTATTAATTAAGCTCGAGTAAGATTATTCTCTTTCCGTTTGTTTTCGTCATTTATCTTGTTATGTGATCATACTAGTAAGGTTTGATCTTGCTTTTGTGATGTTGAGCAGCTCTTGCTACCCATATGAGAAAAAAACCAAGATACACTTTCGGTTTAGTTGATATCAGCAATTTAAGAATGTGTGATCACAGATGGTGGCGGCCTAGTCCCAATTGAAGATGTTTCTTGTATAATTCTGGCTAACATGGAATTGCTTGTTCACATTAGAATTAGCTGGAGACTATGATGTCTTGCCCTCTGAGAACCTTTAGAGTGACGACAGGTACCTATATGTTGTCTGGTGACCTTGGGATAGAATAGTCAGGAATGGTTTATATCGACAAAAGGGAGGGTTTTTGTATTTGCCTTCTTTTATTCTTGTTTCTAGCTTGGTATGTTAATTGTGTTGCAGCTGGTGTCCCTTGCATCATATCCCCAAGTGCAATGAAGATTTGACGAAAAAAGTTTGGGGATGTCATTATGGTTTAACAGGCAAGAAATGCTTTTTCTTTTTACCCCTAGACAAGTGTCATGTTTTTAGGCATTTCTAAAGAGAGATTTTTGTAAGTGAGTGCGGCACACGGTTTCGAAGTCCAAAACAAGACGAAAGTGGGAACCGTTCGCACTGTGGATTCTATTGGTGCTTTGTAAGTGAGGCTAAGAATAACGTCTCTGAAGCATACGTAATGAAATTTTATCCCCAGGATGAGCGTGTTATGACCAGCCTCAGTTTGTCTCTAAGTCATGTGGCATGGACAAGAGCGCTGGTGGTTGCCCTTCCAAATCTGCTTTTTTTTTTTTGGGTAGATTCATGCATTGGGTTGTTATTTGAGGTACAAATACGTGGTGTTAAAACTTGGCACGAAGGGACCCTTAAGTGCCAAAAGTTTGGAAAGTGACACTTACGTGCCAAAATTGAAACAAAATAGATCATTTAAGTGCCACTCCAACCAAAATGCCAACGTTGCGATTTTCTGGCAAAGGAAGTGCAAAACGGTGCTATTTTGGTACTGACATGGTAAAAAAATTAATACAAAAATTAATTAATTTAAATTTAAAAATAAGTTTTAAAACATTTAAAAATAAAACAAAAATATTAAAAAAACTAAAAAAATTTTTAAAAAGGGGGGCAGGCGGTTGAGGGCTGAGCCCTCACTGCTCCTGCCTCCTCATCGTCGCCGGAAGGGTCGGTGATGGAGGGGGGAGGGTTGGCGAGGGCCTGCGCCCTCGCCCCAAATTTGGGGGAGGGTCGCGGCCCTCGCCCGGCCGAGCCAAGGGCCACCAACCCCTACCAAGGGCCGCCGACCCTTGTCGAAGGCGGGCGAGGGTGGCTGACCCCTATCGGCCGGGCAAGGGTCGTGGCCCTCGCCCAACTTCCATAGGGGTCGGCGGCTCTCACCTAGCTTTAGTAGGGGTTGGTGGTCCTCACCTAGATTTAGGGCGAGGGCTCGCAAGCCCTCGCCGTTGGTCGACTAGGGTCGCCGGCCCCGGCCGTGGTCCGACGACCCTAGACGACCCTCCCCTTCACCACCGGCCTTTCTAGTGGTGGCGCGAGGGCTTAGCCCTCGGCCCGCCTACCCCCTCCCCTCCTTTTTTTTTTTAATTTAAAATTTTATTTTTTTTAAATATATATATTTTTAAAATTTTATTTAAATAAATTTATTTTTAAATTAAATTTAATTAATTTTTATATTTTTTTACCACGTCGCACTAAAACGATGTCATTTTTGTATTGTTTAGCCACATCAGCATGCAAAACGGTGTCGTTTTGTACTTCCTCCGTCGAAAAATCACCATGTCGATATTTTGGCCGAATGACACTTTAAGTAATCTATTTTGCTTCGATTTGGCACTTTTGAGTGTCACTTTCCTAACTTTTGGCATTTTAAATGTCCATCTGTATCAAGTTTTGGCACTTGAGGTGTACTTTGTTCGTGGTTATTTTGTTAGAATGAGAGATAAAACGTGGCGATTTTTCGTGGACAGTGAAACAAACAAGATGACTAAGGGTCTTAAGATGTGAGGGATTCTCAATTGTTGTGAAATTCATTTTGAGATTCTTTGCCCGTTAAATTGGATTTCACAATTTCTCATCACTCTGACTGTGAAAGGTTAGCCATTTACATTTCAAATCTCTGTTCATGGCTAATTTTCCTTTTCAATTCCCTTGGGTAACTGCAGTATTGACTAGCTTGAATCTGCCCTATACAATTGGTATGCTTTCTTTCTGCAGGTAGTTTGCAAAAGATGTCAGAGACAATGGATTCATTTGAAAAGCAGTTTGTGAATGTGTAGGTGCAGGCAGAGTTCACGGAGAGTGTAATGGCTGGGTCAACGTCACTTTCCACTCCAGAGTAAGAAGTAAACAGCTTGATGCAGCAAGTAGGGATGATTATGGACTGGAAGTCTCTGTCGGTTTACCACAACTAGCTGCACATGCACTTCCAACCAAATCATCAGAGAAGGTTGATGAAGATGATCTTTCAAGACGGCTTGCGGAGCTCAAGGCCAGAGGTTGAGGTGTCTCAGTTATTTGAGAATGGGATGTCATTTAATGTCAAACTGACGTTAGTGGGATGTCATTTGATGTAAAACTTACGTTGGTGTGGGAATCCTGTTAGATGTCTTAAGAAACTTATTATTCCTGTGTAAATGTGACTAGATGTCTCCGCTTGTAATTTTACTGTGTGAGTTTCTGTGTTTGGATCTACAGTAAGTTGGTTGTATATGCATCGTCTTGTTTGTACTTTCAAGAATTTTACTTAGGCAGATTTGATTTGTTCGCAACTTTGGGTTGGACTTAAACCGGTTGATCCAGTTTCATTATGATTTTAATGGTATAGTTCTCCCAAAAGAGCGCAGATTGGTGTTATATCCCTCAACCATCTTTATAGCCCGCCAGAATCCAGGTAAGGATGAATGTTCTTCTGATACCAGGTGATTATCTATGATCGGGATAAACTAGTGCTTGTCCTCAAGCTTCATCACCATGCTTATCGCCCGTTATTTAAAGGACATGCAATTATTTTAGGAATCAGATCGCTACTTCTCTTCGCTTGTAAAAATGATCAGTGATATAACATTTATAAGCCCTACCAAAGGCAGAAGATTCAAGTCAAAACCTCATGAGAACTTTGGAAAATGTCCTTCCCGAAACCTTCATCAATACCCAAAAATGTCCTATGCTAAAGCTGACAGGGAATCTAAAGCGCTAGGAGCAAACTTCCTAGCAAAGAGGAAACAAAGTGAATGAGTTTGATCATTGTAACTGCATGAGGAGTTTTCCTAGATTTTCTTGAAAAATTCCTTTGTGCAGAGTGGGGACCGCCTCTCGACCAGTCCACCACCCAAGTGAGGCTTCTATTTGCCAGCAAATCCGGAGATTGGATGGTCAGCATCCTAGGAAAGTAGTGTTCATCCACATAAAATGTAGGTCTGCAAAACTTCTTGGAGTAGTAGGTCGAATCTTCTGTTATGTTTATGGTGAGTTTAAGATTCAATTCAAACCACTGAGAACCTTTATGTCCCTTGGTATGGTTGATCTCTGGTGCCATCTTCTTGTTGTAGCATCCTCTTCCATATAGGGACCGTCCTCATCAAAAAATCCGATTAAGCTGTACTTGGTATAGACAGTAGTGAGGTTCTGGATTGGGATGCGCGATTCAGAGACAAGGAAGAACCATTCATTGGACATATCAAGCAGGGCGTTTTCCAAGAGTCTACTTTCTGCATCACACATGCTTATCAACCCCAACTCCACCACCTTATCAGCACAAACAGGGAGAACACCAAAAGTGCTTTATTGCTTGGACTCGCAGAAAATTACTTTCAGATAGAATAAGTACTTGTTGAAGGACCAGATGTGGGATTATTAAGTTTCTTGAAGATTGACATGGACTAGAACCTAACAAAAGATTCTAGATGCAATACTTGAGACAAGGTATTAAAAGAAGCAAATGCAGAGCATTGAGTCGAAGAATTACGTCACACAGCAGCATGTGCCTTTTCATCCTTCTCTTTGTTCTGATTACCTACTTACCATTTTTGATAAGGTCATTGGTTCATAGCCTTCTCAGTGAGAAGAGGCAACAAAGTCTGTCCTAGCTGACTACTCTCAAATTCCTATATAACATGCTTATGTATAGTTTCTGTGTTTGATTAGTTCACGTTGTTTCAGAAGAAAATACAGCTTTAATTTGATCGGGTGCATAAATTAATAAATAGCTAACAAGAATTTGGACTAGCGAGCACTCCTCATCTTCCATACTCGAATTTCCAATTGTTAGCTCTCCTTTTGAACCCTGCCCTCGATCATTTTTCTCACTAGGTCCCATAGGTTCTGCCAAAGGCATGGTTAGTTTTCTCACTCCATTTTTCAACAAATGCAGATGAGGGCAGAACAAGGCTGAAGTTACGCCATCGATCTGTTGCTTTTGTTGAGTCCTATTCTTTTCAAGAAGAACGCTCGAAAGCACCGGAGAAAATTCTAAAGCGTTAGCAGACTCGCATGATATAGGTAGGCTTTGCTCTGGGTGGCTACTGGCAGAAAGAGATGGCACATGTTAGAGATGTCATATTACATCTAGCATATGAGGGGGTAGATTCCCAGCAAAGGCTTTGCAACATTGCCTATTTTTTGGCTGCATCTTTTTGGATTGGAATTGGCAATTTTGTGTATTATTAACGTATATTTTTTTCATATACTCAAGTTTCGTCACCATTTCTGAAGAAAGAAGGAATGGAGAGTTATATGAGTAACTGAGGATCATGTGAGAGAATTAGCGGATAGGTAATTTGGTTATAATCACTGTGAGTAATAGACTTCCTCTAGATTCCATATTTTCTCTAGAGAAAGGAAATGACATATACAACGCAAATAATTGGACACGAGGGTTGTCCTTGATTGTTCCCCTGATTCTTTCTCGAGAATACATGGCATTTTTCCTCTAAATTGGGAATAAGATCTAGCCCATTAATAATTATTTACATCCCTTAATCTTTATCCGTAAACATTGTTTGATCACAAGGAAGGATACCAAGTGACCGATATGTTAACAAATCTCAAATAAAAGACTAGTGATAGAAGGCATCATTCTTTCAATATAACATACTGGTTATAAATGATCGATTTCAATCTTTGGAAGATTTCCATTCTTAATTGGATTGAAATTCAACACATTCTCCAGTGGCCTCCACAGTACTGCCTGACTCAATGAAGATTGGTGATGGTGGAATCAGGGAATGATTGTTGAATGCAGCACTATACAAATGTAGGTCGAAGAATTTCATTTATCCTAATTTGATTAGTACTGGCAAATCCAAATCATGGTAAGACCTTTCGTGCTTAACTATTTCTATTGGGAGCAGTGACAGATATGCCAAGAGACGGGCTTGCGCAAAAAGAGAAGACGGTTTCGCTAAGCCTAAAGGCACAGTGAAAACCACAGAGGTCATTCTTATACCTATTTGTTGGTGTTTCGGTTATTTCTCTGAGATTCTATCGCCTTACTCTACATGATAATCTACCCTGCGTGAAATGTTGAAATTGAATTGCAATGTTATCCTCCTTCAGTGTCCCGTATAAGATGTAATGATCCATCGTGTCGACATCCTCAGGCAACCCTGCTTTAATCATCCACTTCTGAAGAATGACATCCTGGAGGCTGGAGGTATTGCTGAATTTAGTTTAATTTGGAACGAATGACGTTCAAATGTTATGGAGACCGACCAATTTTGATGGTTTTCGGTGATTTTCCTATGTACGATTCTGTTTTTAGCACTTAGTTGGGCTCACAGAAGCCGAATCCATCACCATTATTGTGCCACTTAGAATAAACCAAGCTCAAAACCAAGACAAGATTAACTCAATTTAAGCGTGCATACATGGACGACAGCATGAGATGCTTTCAGGAGTAGTTTCAGTTTCTTAGGAAGATGAGCTAGTTAGAGATCGCTTTTTTCTCTGATGATCAGACGTAAGTCGAAACTTTCATCTTCGGTACTTTACAGATAATAACAAGCGAGAATTCAAATGTGGCAGAATTATCCGAAGGCCAGTGCGGTCCGGCTCGGTGCAAATGTGGAGAGTGCCCTGAAGGAACGGTCCCCATTATTGCCAGCAAAGGTAGGCCTATAGCAAAATCGAGCCCATCCCTTCATTTCAACAGATGAAGAGTGTCAGTCAAAGCCAACTAGTCCCGATCCAAGTTTTCGGTCATGAAGTATTAGCAATCAGAAGAAAAGACATGTTGATAAGGCATCACTTTTGAGTTCAATTTCATTACAATGATGCTCTGACTGCATTAAAGCAGATCTCCTAATGAATAAGATGTAAAATTATGTGGAATGGTACGTCCAAATGTCTTACCGCGGATCACATGCGTAAGTCAATGTGTGGAATCCCACAGCATTGGACAACGAAGTCAGCTTCTCTCAAATGTGGGTTGTGGCGGGGCAAAAGTGAGAATCCGAATGCTATGGACGTTTGCTGAGACCCATCCAAAGGTTACGGCAATGAGTTTAGAAGTGAAAGACGGGCTAAATGGTTCATTGAAAAGATGACAATCCACGGGGTTCATCGATTAAGAGCATGGCCATCTCAAGTCTGTATCTCACTCAACGTTGGGTTTTCTTTTATGTTCTTTAATCATATTGAGGTCAACTAGATATCAATCAAGACTTAGACCAGAGATTTTAGCTTGGAGATTTGATTACACTAATATTTCTGTTAACGCATTGTCTGTACTACTAATACTAATGTGATGCTATTATCTAGATTGTCATGCAATCTTAGTTAATGAAGAATATTTGAGTTAAATCTGGACCATGTTCAATTTCTTGTCTAAAAGAGGATTTTTTTTTTCTTTTTTATGAATAATTTCAACATTAAGGCTTAAAAAACACCAAAAGAGAACCTCACCATGGAGAAAGATCTCAAGACACCAAGCGAATGCTCACTCTTGTCTGCCACCCAGAAACCACGACAAAACCAGAAACTAACGGACAAGGGTTATTTAGTTACGAAGCCCGATCCGATTCAGTTGGATCGGACCCAGCCGGGTCGGATCGTGACGTGGCTATTTCCGAGCGACGTCGTATCAATCACCTTCTTCTCTTCTCTTCTCGTCTCGTTCCCGTTGCTCGCTTGGGCAGACGAAAGAAAGCTGAACATCCTCTACGACGCCTCTTCTTCTTCGCCGTCCGACGAGGCCAACCGCGTCAGAATCGCGGCCTAGGCGATGGAGCATGCATCGGAAAATGGAGAAAAGTAATGGAGGTCGGTGGGCGAAAGACATCGAGGACAGGTTCTTTTTCTCCTTTCGGGTTTTTCCATGATCGCTGTCTGATATCAGCAATGGGCTGTGTGTGTCTAGGTTGCGGGGACATTTCTTTTTGGTTCCCGTCCCAAAAGGGTTTACTTTTGTTGTTCTTTTTGCATTTTTCCTTAGAATTTTCCTGTTCTATTTTCCTTTTCCGTCTCTCTTGCCAAAATTGAACATATCTAAAATATCTTTCTTAAAAATAATTTTTTGTATCACTTGAAATAATTAATCAATGAAATTTTTTTCATCATGGATAACAACTGAAATAATTTTTTTTTATAAATGATATAAATGATAAATTTATAAAAAATATTTTCAAATTCAATCATTTTCCACGAAACGAATAAAGCTAATGATAAAAAATTGTTAGCTCATGACTAGTGATCATGGAATCTTTATCGTATAAAGTTGTGATAATGTCAATCTGTATTATTTTCTTTTTAGGTTTTTAATTTCGCAAGAGAGAAATTACTCCTAGCAAGTTTCTTCTAGAAGATAAGATATTCACGCATCACAGTGCTCAAAGCCTAGAAGTTCTCCATGCCTTTTTATTTTGCTATTGCTTGAGAATCTCTCAAGTTAGCACCTTCTAGGGCTCCGTTAATTTCACATCAAATGAATAATTTTAAAAATAATTTCCTTAAACTAATCATTTATATCGCTTAAACAATTAATCGATGAAATACATTTTCCTCATCGACAATAATTTATACTTAAATATTTTCATGGACGATGACATTATTTTTCATTCATTTATTTTTTTAAGCAATACAAATGATAATTTAAGATAAATATAATTTTTTTTTTCTAAATCATCCGTTTAGACAAATCTTTTTTTATCAATAACCTCATACCAATCAATCCAATATTGATTAAGAAGTAATTGATCAAAAACTACTTGAAAATGACTCACAAGTCCGAGTTGCTGGAACCCTTAGTGGAGAAAATTTCATTTTTTCTTGGAGGGGTTTGTTGGCGAACTCTCCTATGCTAATTTTTTTGGTAATATTTCCTTCGTTGGATTTCTTTTCTTTGAATGGACTGGATTTTCTTTTTCAGTCATGTAAGAAGAAGTTCAAAGAGATCAAATAATTCATGTTATTTAAAATACTTAAGTAGTATGTTAAACTGAATTAGTGGCATAACAGCCCATTGCAAGCGGCAACATTCCTCTGCGTTCTTTCTTTTTCATTGTAAATATTAGGCTAGAACGGCATTCAGCGGCCCTTCTTCTGGCGCCAAGTTTTCAGTTTAATAGTCTTTGCATTTGTGCTGGGAATTCTTTTCAATATGTTTAAGATTATTCTACAAGCCTGTTTATACTTTTAAAATGGCAGGTAAGTGTTGTTAACAATGTGAATACTTCGGTGGGTAATACATCTGCCGGAAAGGAGGAACACACTGTATGGGAAATCTACCATCACAGAGATATCGAGAAGGCTCTGCCAATTCCCTTTTTCAAACAAATGCTCGGCAGGTATCACAACATGATCAAATCAGTGTTTTGCTAAATAGCTTCCATTTCTCTTGATCAATTTTCTGTATTTATTCTCTTGTTCTTTTTAAAAATCGCTGAGACTTGGTGCACTCCGGGCTGAGGTTCTATATAAACTTATCGAGGAGTGTGCGGGTCTTGGAGGAAATGGCTCAGAAATTGGGCTTGACCTATTCTGTGGAACAGGCACCGTTGGTCTGACACTTGCCAGAAGGTACAGATATCTGTCCATTGTGATAATCATGTAAAAAGAACTCGACCAATCTGAGACCGTCTTATTCAGGGTTGGACATGTTTATGGTTACGAGGCTGTTGCTTAGGCCATCTCTGACGCTCGTCCAAATGCCAAGCTTAGTGGCATCAGCAATGCAACATTTATCCATGGAGATCTCAATAAAATCGATGAAAATTTTGGCAGCAACTTCCCTAAGCCGGATATTGTCATTTCAGGTATCTCTTCTTAAATTTTACAATCGAGTCTTTCTTGGTTGGCTTGTCGATTGTTCTACATCTACTATTTTTTTTTCTTTTTTCTTTTTGGGGTGTTTATGTTCTCTGCAAACAAGTAGTATCTTCTTGGATAATTTTTGTAGGTATAAAAACTTAACTAGCTAAGCAGAGTTTCTCCGTAAGTACAAATAATTTCCCACACCGTTTTACTGTGACCAATTCTGCAGATCCAAACCGGCGAGGCATGCACCTGAAGTTAATTAAGTTTCTGCTGAAGCTCAAGGCTTAGCGTATTATTTATGTATCTTGTAATCCAGCTACCTGTGCACGCGACCTTAAGTACCTTTGTCATGGGGTGGTATGTATCGTGTCCATCCCACTAGTTCCTATTTTTCTTAGCTGTCTATCACTTTATCCTGCGAGTCTTTGCAGAGACAGCAAAGCATAGAAGGGTGTCACCGTGATGCCTCGAACCCCGTGCACACAAACATCCCACGGCAGTCAATTAATTGCGATTTCCCTAGATTTGTTGTTGATCCATTCTTTTGATCTTTTGATTAAATGCAAGCGGAAGTTCATCAAGGATCCCAAAAGCACACTTTTATTTATTTATGATTAACCTTAGAAAGTTAGTAATTTGCGAGCCTATCCCATAAGGCCACTTCCTAATTGACCAACTTACGAAAATGGTCAGTATGGTTAGGGTTAACCTACTCCTCTAACACGAGAGCTATCCAAAAAGATGATTTCTACATTGGCCTTGGTGTGTTACGGTAAACTGTCGATCCTTGGGAAAGGATTGAGGTGATCCCCGTCGAACTTGACGAACCAGGCCATGAAACGGTGGGGAACTAGGTGGTCTCGATTGTCCCGCACCCAGAAGATGGTGGTGTGCTTCATGACAGTCGTTTTGATCCCCTCGATGGCATACTGTCACATCCCACTCAAAAGACGTGGAGATCCCAAAACAATCGGGGCACTCTATCATTACGGCTTGAAAATAATTATCAATAATGGGGTGAGATAAATCTCAGCGAGTTAACAGCTTAAGCCTCGACTAGGATGCAAATTCATCTTGGAGGTGGCCTAAATGCACATGATATGCAAACTTACCTCACTTTGGCACCCTCCACATTAGTACATCACATATGACAAAGTCAATGTAACAATCACATATGACAAAATCAATGTAAGAAGCATGACCAATAATCATACTACATTCCACAATAATCAAGCGCACGGTCAACACACGTGTTCCGATTATTAGGATCCCTCGGACATGGCCAACACACAAGAGTTGGTGGTCTTCTAGCATAACCGAGCATTGTCCCGTCCCATCGGGTATAACATCATCTAGAATCTCTGCCTAGACGGCATCCCATAAGGAGAATCGGTTCAGTCTCAATCACGACTTGGCATCCGAATCCTCGTCGGGCATTTGATAAATATTAGGCATCGTCCCCAAACTCCCGTTGAGTGACGGGTTCAATTAGGTGACCATTCAAGCACGCCAACACTCAAGGCAATTTTATTTACCGTCAATTAGCCCAGTGCAAAAGAATTTGTGCTTAAATAACAAATCTCAGAAAATCTTTACATTTAAAATTCCGGTAAAATAATTGCACGTGGTCATGTACTTAAAATCAACCTGCCAAACTTTGCATGCTTTCATTTTAAAACCCCATTGCCCCATTTAGAACATAAAACACGGTGTCCAAACACGACACCTCAAAGTTTGCCATTTTCTTTTCAAATGAACATTCTTTGAAAATAGCATTTAAACTCATGATTTGGGCAATCAACATTATGGCATAAGAAGCTTAGACAAGCAGAATTAAGCACATATTCATCCAGTAAAACAAGCATAGAATTCTACTTAACGACTAATCTGTCATTAATTCCCCTAATTGTGATTAATTATGACTAAACACGATTAATTAATAATAATTGACATTAATTAATATAACTATAATTAATTAAGACTAATTGTCATTAATTAGTCTAAATACAATTAGCTAAGATTAACTATAATTAATTAAATTAATTATGATTACTTATACAAATTGTGATTAATTAGGCTAACCGTGCTTAATTAGACTAACCACAATTAATTAAAGTAACCATCCTTAATTAAGACTAATCTCTATTAGCCTTAATTTAATTCACCCTTAGTCTTAGTTAGGGCTAAACTATCATTGTAAGCCACTAACTACCCTTAGCCCTAAACTAGTCATATCCCTAAATGCAATTAACTTCCTAGTCAAGGATTAAAAGTTAGCTTACAATTTTTTCAATGGCAACAAGCGCCACGATGGCTGTGCGATAGTGTCGAGAATGTGATGTTCTTGGCTTGAATGGAGACTCGGATGACAGTGGTGGCGGCGACAGCTCAAGCTCACGACTTGAGCTTGCTTGAGGCGATGGTGCTTGGTGGAGATGGTGGTGGTGGTTTGGCAGTGAAGGATGCGGGTGGTGGCTTGCTGCAGTGAGCGGGCAATGGCAAGGATGGTGGTTCGGTGAATGGGCAGTACAAAGGTGGGTGGCTTGGTGGTGGCTCGTGGTGGCAGCGCAAGGAACGGTGATGGCACAGCGGACACTGGAGCAAGCAACGGAGACGGTGGCCGCAACAAAAGGTGGCAACGATGGCGGTGTAGGTGGGTGGTGAAAGGGAGAGGTTGAAGAAGAAGAAGAAGATGAAGAATTTGAGGGGAAATGAAAGTAAAATGGAGAAAAGTGGGGTTGAGTTATTTCAGCCAAGGGGAACGCATGAGGGGGGAAGAAGGGGGGGGGGGGGAAGTTAGATTTTTCCCAAAACCTCATGATTTCCTTCGCACCAACTATTCCTAAAATTACCGACCAAAAAAAAAAAAAAACTATCCCTAAAATTCTCCTCACCAAGTCTCTTGTCCCCTCTATTTCTTTTCATTTTCATTTTCTTAAAAACCAAGTTTTTTGGGCAAGATTTACACTTTTGCCATTGAGCCCGCTTGATTGAATGGGTTTGAAATGGGCTTGGCTTGGCCCACTTGGGCCACCTTGGCTAACCCACATAGGCATGAGGCCCAGTGGCTTTTGCTTGGCGGCTTCACTTTCCGACGTCCAATTCTCAATCGATTGACCATTTTCCGAAAATTCTAAGCTAGTTGATAATTCGATGAACAATGAGGCGACGTTCAAAGAATTAGGCTTGAAATCCTTGAAAGTTTGATACTCGAAATATAATTAAGTTTTATTGTTAAAATTGATCAAATGTGTGATATCCCGAAATTTAACCCTATTTCGAATATATGAAATGGTTATTTCATCAACGCATTTATAGTTATTTTACTTTTAACTGATTGTTTATGAGTTAACTAATCTATTGCGTGAGACCATAAATGGTTAAAATGAGAAAGACCAGGGAATTCGATCAGTGATTAACCACTTGACCATAAGGATTGACAATGGTCAATACTATACTATTATAAGTCAATGAGCAAACGAGTATAAATTGATTTGATGGAAATACGTAGTCGGTTTGAGGGTGATTCTGCACGATTACGATATTTATGTCGAGCGACGATAAACCAATTCTCTATTGATCTTATATTTAGGGTACGTAATTGAAACTTCACGATTATATGACAACTTAGGGTCCTCCACAATTCAATGATGTACAAATGTGGATTGAGGATTATCGATCATGGGTCAACCCTGTAAGAACCCCTAAAAGCCACCCGATAGTTTAGGTAGTACTAAAGTCACGTTCGATCGATTTTTAATCATGAAATTTAATTTGATTTTGAGTATCAAACTTTTGAGGGCTTGGAGATTTACTTATTGGACATCGCCTCATTGTCCGTCTACTTATCGACAAGATGGAAATTTTCATAAGATGAATTATCGGACGGAAAATTGAAAGTCTAAAAGGAAATATCGACCTAGTGGCGAAGTTGTGAATTGTTGGCCAAAATTTTGATTTTAAAGAAAAAGGAAACAAAAAGAAAATAAATGGGACAAGAGGCTTGGTGAGGAGGATTTTAAGGAGAGTTGGTGTGAAGAATTGAGTGGTTTATGGGGGAAAATCTAAGCAAAATCCCCCCTCTCTCCCCCTCAAGTCCATCTTCCCCACTTCTACCGAAACCACAGCAACCCATCTCTCTCTCCCCCCGTTTTTTTTTTTTTTTTTTTTTTTTTTTAACTTAGTCTTCTTCTTCCTCTTCGTGTCCTCCTCCTTCCTCTGATTCTTCTTTCTTTTCTTTTTTTCTTTTTACCCTTTTATTTCCTTTCATTTGGCTGCCCCCTCACCCCATCATTTTCACCCACCATTATCACCATCATCCACCATCCTCCACTCCATGCCACTTCATCTTCTCACCACCACGCCACCATCATCTTCCCCATTTCTCTTTCCCTTCCAAAGCCGAGGCCACCCCTCTCCTTTTTCTTTTTTACCGTCTGCCTACATTACCACCATTTTTGCCGCCCCACTCCCCTTGGCCGCACCACCGTCACCGCCATGTTTTGCTGCCGCCCATCTGTCATTCCTCACATCGCTGTATCGCCGTCCATCACCTTCACCACAAGCCACCAATGAACCACCCTTGCTGGCCATGAGCTTCAAGAGCCAAGTTGCTGCCGTTGAATTCCCGTTCAAGCTGTGAGCATCACGTTCTTGACGCTATCGTGCAGCCATTGCCGCGAACTTGCCATCCCTGGAAACTAGTGAGGTAACTCATAATCCTTGGTTAGGTAGTTAATTACTTTTATAGGGTAGGTTAGTTTAAGGATGGTTAGATTAAAGTTAAGTGCGGTTAGTTTAAGTAATTACGATTATGTTTAATTAATCAGGGTTAGATTATTTAATTGAGTTTGGTTAATTTAATCATAACTAGTTTAATTTATTTAATTAATTGTGATTATTTTAATTAATGGTGATTATTTAATTAATTATAGTTAGGTTAAATAATCGAATTTAGCCTAATTAATTACAATTAGATTAATTAATTGTGCTTAGCTTATTTAATCGTGATTAGTGTAATTAATGATGTATTAGCCGTTAAGTAGAATTTTATGCTTGTTTTCCTAGATGAGATTGTGCCTAATTCCGATCGTCTAAGCTTGTGATGCTATGTTGTTTATTGCTTAATTATAGATTTTATTTATTATTTCTAAAAAAAAGGTTTTATGGGCAAGAAAATAGAAAATTTTGAGATGTCGGATTTGGACGCCAAATTTTACGTGCTAAATAAAACAATGGAGTTTTAAAATGGAAATGTGCAAAATTTGATGGATTGATTTCAAATACTTGACCATGTACGAATATTTAATTGAGATTTTTTAAGTGTGAAAAATTGCCAAAATTGATTATTTGAAAATGAACTCTTTTGTTATGGGCTAATTAATGGCAATAAAATTTGGCTTGATTGTTGGTGTGCTCAAGTCGTCATTTAATCGAACCCATCACCCAACAGGAGTTTGAGGGCGATGCCCAATTTTTATCGGATGCCCGGTAGGGGTCTAAATGTTGAGTCGTGCTTGAGGCCGAACCAATACTCCTTTGTGGAATGCCGTCTAGGTAGGAATTTTAGATGATACCATGCCCGATAGGGCGGGACGATGTCCGGTCATGTTGGAAGATCGCTGACTCTTGTGTTAGCCGTGGCCCGAGGGGTTGTAATAATTAGAGTACATGTATTGGCAATGCGCTTGGAATATTTCAAATGTGTTCTAATTATTATTTATGCGTGTTGCACTAATATTGCCATGTGAGATTTATTAATATGCAAAGGCGGGCCAAGGTGAGATAAATTTGTATATTGTGCATGTGTAGGTTACCTCTGAGATGAATTCGTGCTCTATTCGAAGTTTTTTTTTTTTTTTTGGTCAGTCCTATTCTATTCATACTCTACACTCACTGCAGACTTGTGCCCTGCCTCTTGCAGGGCGTGGGAGTCGCAACCCACTCTCGAAACTTACGCGTCCCTACCCCCATTCCCCTCTGAGGAGGTGGGGGTTTGAACCCCTCACCTCCCCCTTCCATGTTGGAAGGGTGGCCACTGGGGTGAACCCCCAGTGGTTCTCTATTCGAAGTTTAGGCTGTTAACTTATTGAGATTTTATCTCATCCTATTGTTGTTGAATCTTTTCAGGTCCTTAGTATGGAGCATTGCCCCATATGTTTTGGGTAGGACTGTCTCCTAATCTAGGGATCAAGTGCGTCCATGAGTTGGTGGTCATGACCATGTCGGTAGATGAGGGGCTGGCTACTTAGGTGCCCCATATGTTCAAGGTGTGGTTTATTAGAGAGGCGAATGGTGATTGGACCGGTCCACTTTATGGTTTTGATGGACCACTCTCTGGGAATGTGGGAAGGTAAGGGTAAGATCCCATGTATATCAACATCCCTGATGGTGTCGTTTTGGACCCAGAGTCCGACCTGGACTATGAGCCCGTGGAGGAGTTCCCTCTGACTATGAGCTTGACTCTCCTCTTGGATACTAGGGCCGATGCCTAAAGCTAGTGAAGCTAAAGTTAACCTTGACCCTTTTTGCTCATAGATTGTGTAGGAGTTATCTTTTGATGTAGGCATGTATAGATTAAACTCGTAGGGTTTAGCAAGTTGATAAATAAATCACTGCTTTTGGAAATTGTCTGTTGTGATTTGCTATCCCTATTGTTGTTGATTGACTGGGTGTTTATTTGAGTTGCTTCCAAATACGTTTAATGGAAAGATAAAAAGAATGTGACGACAACGCGTCCTAGGACGGCGATGCGTCTTGGGACGTCGCAATTTTAATTGACCATTGGGGGATGTTTGCATGCTCGGGATTCGAGGTGTGACAAAATGTAACTTTAGTACGACCTAAACTATTGGGCAGCTTTTAGGGGTTTTCGCACGGTTAACCATGGCCAATAATTTTCAATCTACGTTTGTGCCTCTTCGAATCGTGGATGACCCTCGGTTATCATGTAATTGCAAGGGTTCAATTACATACCATGAGTACAAAATCAATAAAGAATCGGTTGATCATTGTTCGATGCGAGTATCATAATCGTGTGGAATCACCCACGAACTGACTACATACTTCTGTCAAATCGATTTATATTAGTTTACTAATTAACCTACAACAGCATAAAATTGACCTTTGTTGATCCTTATGATCGAGCGGCTGATCTCTGATTGAATTTTTTGGTTTTTCGTGTTTTAACCCTTTATGGTCTTGCCCAATAGATTAGTTAACTCATGAATGATTAGTTTAGAGTAAAATAACCAATTAACCATTAATTCATTAATGGAATAATTTATTCATATATTTCAAAATTGTCGAATTTCAAGATATCACAATCATTAACTAAAAAGTGTATAGCTAGTAGACATTATGTTGACCCTCGCCCAGATTTGGCCAAGGGCCACCACTGGTGGGGATCGATTGTGAGTGGCGACCTCGATTGGATTTGAGTGAGGGCCAGTGACCCTCGCCCGATCTAAGGGAAAGTCGCAATCCTCGCTATCCCTTGGCCGGCCATCCCCCATAACGGCCTGATTTCCTTGTTTGTTTATTTGTTTGTTTAATTAATTTATTTTTGATATAATTTAAATAATATTTAAAATAAAAAAATTATTTGAGAAAATGCCTTTGGCTAGTTGGAATTATTAGATGGTTGGTGAGTTAGGTCCTTAGTAGAAAGTTTCATGGCTACTTTAAGCTCTTATTTGAAATTATTATAGCCACTTCAGGTCCTTATTCAAAATAACCATTTCAAGTCCTTATTTGAGAAAATGAGGGCAATTTAAGCCATTACTTTTATGGAAATTAAGCTGTTTTTTCTCTTTATGTTTCCATCTATGAAAGGGAAATGATAAATCATTGATGCACATCTCCTCTCAATTACCAAATCTTGAACATTTTCTTCCACGAACAAAATTGGCTAGTGATGTACATCCATATTTGCTAAAAGAAGAATCTTTTTTCTAGAATTAGCGGTAGGGTAATTTGATTATAATCACTGTGAGTAATGGACTTCCTCTAGGGTCCATAGTTGCTCTAGAGAAAGGAAATGACATATACAAGGAAAATAATTCGATACAAGAGTTGTCCTTGATTGTTCCCTCGATTCTTTCTCGAGAATCCACGGTAATTTTCCTCTAAATTGGGCATAAATCTAGTCCATTAATAATTCTTTATACATTGTTTGATTACGAGGAAGGAATTCAAGTGTGACATCCTCGACGGCCCCCAAACCGTTAGGGTCGCCACAATTCGATTACCATTCTCTTGCTTGACCTAAAGGTCTATCAATCCTAGGGGTTTATATCATTTAGATCGGTCCTTGCGCAATTTATATGGCGGAAGCGTATCCAACAACTCCCTTCCCTATATTCAGAAAACAGTGTACACCAACTAAACATCTTATATAAGTTAAAGTCGAACACTTTTATCTACATAAAGCAGATAGACATCTTTAGTCAGTACATTGAAATGCCAAGGTCTTCTACACTTGGTTAAACTTCAAAAGATGACCGACATCTTTCCCAACAGTCATATATTTAAAGTCTATCGATTAGTGTCGGCGTCCAAAAGTTCTTTCTTTTGCTATCCTTCTCCTCACGGTCATATCCAACCACTTGATCTATCTACCAGTGGCAGTGGCAATAGAGGTATCTTCTCTAGTCTGAAATGTTATTCCCCAAATGGGGTGAGTACAATTACTCAGCAGTAAACATCCACCAAACTACACAATGCGTCAAATAGAACAATTCGAGCATATCCCACCTTATAGCCATGCATATATCACCATACAAGATGAATATACCATCATGCACTTGTACTCATATCATCAAGCAGCCATGCATATATCACCATGTAACGTGCATATACCACCATGCACTTGTACATATATCATCAAGCAGCCATGCATATATTACCATGCAACGTGCATATACCACCATGCACTTCATGCTTGCATTTCCATGAGGTTTATCCCATGCCATATGCACACATCCATGTGTATGATTCAATTCTCAATTTTATCTTTCACAAGGATCTCATCATTTTTCTTTTCAGGGATCAGTGTTTGCATCCCTCATTTATTGCTCGCACCCAACTTGGCATCACGAGGAGCCTCGGGCACACACCTCCGGGCATCCGGCACACACACTCCGGGCATCTCGCATCCCACCTAGCATCATAAGGAATCTCCGGGGCTCACCATGAAAATGATTACCCCTACCCTCCGAGCATGCATCATAATACAACCTCTCACCCTTCGGGCATCTCTCATAATACAACCGGGCATCTCGAAACTCCCGAGGAACCTCCGGCACACACCTCCGGGCATCCAGCACACACCTCCGAGCATCCCGACACTCCCAGGACATTGTCGTCTCACACCTCCAACGGCCTTCTTATCATTACAATGCATATTCTCATATATCTCATTTTTCAATTTCATATTTGATGCAATAATGCCAATGATTGGAATCAGCCTTTTCAAAATCATATAATATGCATTGGGAAAAAATATTATTTGATGCAATGATTTTGAGAAACTTCATTGAATTCATAAAAATCCATAATCTTTTGATGTCATATGATATGCATGAATGTCACCACATCATTGCACAAATGATAATCCAAGATATCACAATTTATATAGCAAATCAATAACCTGTAAATAGAACAGTTTTTCAGCTTAAACAGAATGTGTGCTGTTTATGAAAAATTCTGGAAAAATTGGTAAACGATGGAAATTAATTCTGAAAATTACACATTGTAGATAAGATCTAAGAAAACATATTTCGTGGAGAACACCATATCAAACAAGGCTTCACAGAATACGTACAGGTCCATACATCACTGAAAAAGGATTTTTACATCATCCATGCACAGTTTTGAAAACAATTTCGATTAAACCCTTAAATAAACTCAGAAAATTCCGAAATTTAAACACTTTGTATTTAAGACCTAGAGGTACAAGTTTCATGAAGAAATCATTGTCCAATTGGTTTGGATTAAAAGATAAAATCGATTTACTTTTCGTATTCTCAGTATCGTTTTCTAGATCTACCCGTGTTGAAGAAAAAAAATCGTTTCCTTGGTCATTACTAGTCCATTTACTCTGAAATTTCAGTATGTTGTTCCTAAAGATGTCATATCCAGTTCTTATCATGAGAACAAAATCAAATTCGAACTAAAACATTTTAAAAAATTCACAGAATCGCAAAAGGTCAATAGAGCAGTTTTTCAGATCTAGTATTTTCGAAGAAAAAGGGTTTCACCACCCAATACTTGTCCATTTCGTCTCAAATTTTAGTATGTTAACCATCAAGAAGTCCTCTACAATTTCCCTCAAGAAGTTGAAGTGAGATTCCAACTAAAAAGTCACATGCAGCTCACGAAATCATCAAGGGATAAACTGTTTCTCCAGAAAACAGAATGCTAAGCTGAGAACACAACTTCTTAATCTTCAAAAATACTCACCTCTACCCCATTCGAATTCCACCATGCATCACACGTCATCACAGCAAGCAAACCACAGCAAACAAAGTGTAGATCAACGGACTCTACTTGCCTTAAGTCCAACGCAACCCAGCAAGCAAGACAAGAACTTGTGGGCTCGGGCGCGGCACAATCGACGGAAAGATGATGGAAGTACCATCAAGTTATATTGTAGCCATTTGATCCATAATTTGCAATGAGATTTATGGCCAAGCTTTTAATAAATAATTACTTGATAGAAAAGAAAATTCTACCATTGGCCATGTGTGTTATAAATTGAAATCTATGAACTTATGACTACAAGTTTTATGGCCATATTATTTTTGTGAGTTGGGAATTTATTTAAGTGGAGGAAATTAGTAGATAATTAAAGGGGATGTGGGCCGAAATTCTTAGGCCAAGCTAGCCCAAAAACCCAACCCACAATCGCCCACCATTCGGCCATATGGGCCCAACCCGCGAAGCCCAAGGGAGAGGAAGAGCTATCATCGGCCAAGCTGGCCCAAGCCCAGCTGAATTGAAGCCTATCTTGCATGGAAAATGCCATGTGTTCCTTCCTAGTTGCCAAGTGTAGCAAGCCATGCATAATCTAATGATGGCTAATGATGGAGGGGAGGAAAAAAGAGTGGGCGGATAAGGTGAGGAAAGGGGGAGAAAGAGAGAGTACTGTCCAAGAGAGAAAGGGAACCGAGAGAGAGGAAGAGGGAAAGAGAGAAGCCGTGCGTGCGAGAGAAGGAGGAGGATTGTCCACCGTCCGTCGCCGCCGTGTCCCGCCGCCATTTGCTTGGTTTGGAGGCAAGTGGGATCCCTTGACCTACTCTTGCATGCTGTGCTTAGTATGTGTGATTGAATGGTAACAATCTCGGATGTATAGAATGTGAAAAATTGAGGTTATAAGAGTGGTGCTCTAGTCTAGTGTACTGTTCTTGAGAAAAACAGCTCGACCTTGGATGTTCTAGTGACTTGCATGTGATGTTCTGGTTGAAATTTGGCTTTGATCTCTAAATGAAAGTTGTAAAGGACTTCTTGGAGTATAACATACTCAAATTTGGGACCAAAAAAAAAACAAGTTTAAGTGGGTGAAATAGTTACTCTTTGGAAAGACTGGATCTGGAAATTTTGGTACTAGGAATGGGGAATTTAACCATCCATATTTAATTACCTTGGATGAATATGACTTTGATGTTTTCATGAAGTATCTACATTATTGTCTTCGCTATCACATAATCGAATTTCATAATTTTTGAAGGTCATTCGGGTATTTAATCAGAAATGTTTCTAAAACTGTGCAATCTGATGTGTTCAGACCTTGTAAGTTGCAATGCGTGGACTATATCGTTTTGTATGAGGTTCTTTTGGAAACGTGTTATGCATAAAATATCTCTCTTCATGTCTTCGTTACAACATATTCAAATTTTGTAATTTTTAAAGTTCATTTGCCTATTTAACCAAAAATGTTTCAAAAACTATGCAAGTTGAACTGTTAGAATAGTAGTGCTGTGATGCATGGTCTATACCGTATTATATGGGGATCTTTTGGTGTAGTGTTATGCATGAAATATCTGCCTTTATGTCTTGATTATCACACGTTCGAATTTCATAATTTTTTAAGGTCATTTGGGTATTTAATTAAAATGTTTTCTAAAACTGTGCAAGCTGGATTGTGTGAATTTCAAAAGCTATAATGCATGGACTATTATGTTTTGTATGAAATTGACATTGTTGCCATCACATCATGTGCCATGTTGATATTGAGACACAAATGTGAATATGAATTATGATAAATGAGGATACCGTCGGAGGTGTGAACCGACGATGCCCCGAGAGTGTCGGGATGCCTGGAGGTGTGTGCCGGATGTCCTCGGGAGTTTTGAGATGCCCGTAATGTGGGGGTGCTAGAAGCCTTGGAGGTGTGTGTCGGAGGTTCCTCGTGATGCCAGTTGGGGTACGAGATGCCCAGAGGTGTGTGCCGGAGGTTCCTCGCGATGCTAGGTTGGGTGCGAGCAATAAAATGTGGGATGCAATTACTGGTCCTAGGAAAGAAAAATGTGGTGACCCAATTGAAAGATAAAAAGTTGAAATTAAATCATTCATGGTATGGTGACATATATGCATGGTTGTATGATATAATATGTATACGTGCATGGTGGTATGTGCACATAAGGCATTGATATGCATGAATGCTTGATGGTGAGTGCATGGTGGTATGTGCACATAAGGCATGGATATGCATGAATACTTGATGATGAGTGCATGGTTGTATATACACCTATGTCATGATGGTATATGCATGAATACTTGATGATGAGTGCATGATGGTGCATGCACATATGGCATGATGACATATGCATGGCTGCAAGGTAAGTTATGCTTAGATGCATGAATGATATGTGCTTTGTTTATGATGCCTTGAGTGTTCTGTTTGATGCATTGAGTAGTTTAATGGATCTTTTACCTACTGAGTGGTTGTACTCACCCCTTTGGAGACTAACATTTCATATTAGAAAGATGCCTCTCCCTCCGGTCACGCGGGGTACCCTTTACGGCATTCCATCTAATGTGGAGGTAGAGTGTATGGAGCATGATTGTGTCACCATCCTTGGTTTGACGTTCATACGAGTTCATGTGCTGGTGATGTATGATGTGGGCCTAGTTGGGGGCCCGGTCATCCAAGAGTTCTTGTCTGTCCATGTCCACCGTGACGGAGTGATGCGGGGGATGTTGCCGTTGCCACCGCCCGATGCACTAGGGTGGGTGTGGTGGCCCGCGTGAGGAGTGGGAGCTGACACTTTTTTAGCATAGCCGACACTTGTAGATGGAGGGTTATACGTGAACGATATAAGGGGTCGAGATCTCTCTTTTGAGCTGTAACCAAGTTTAGCTAAAAGTCTTGGCTTTTTGGTTGTACCAACCCGAAAAGTCCATCATGAAAATATAAATAAAAAGTGGCTTAGCTTTATGATTTCCTCCGATGTGTAGTTGGTGTGTATTGTATCATTGTTATGGGAGTAGAGAATGGTGTGACTTGTCCTTATTTTCACTATGAGTTGCGTGCCGAATTTAATATATATATATATGCTTATGAACTACGGTTCTTCTTTAATCCCGAAACAAAGATATGTAACTGGTATTCATTAGGTGGAGCGATAGGTATCTGCGGCGACCTTGCCGTAATAGCCGTGATACCCCGATCCGGCAAGGTCGCCACGTATACCTATCGCTCCACCTAATGAATACCAGTTACATATCTTTGCTTCGGGGTTAAAGAAGAACCGTAGTTCATAGGCATTTAAAAAAAAAAAAAAAAAAATCCGGCGTAGCTCATAGAGAAAATAAGGACAAGTCACACCATCCCTCTACTCCCATAACAATGATACAATACACACCAACTACACATCGAAGGAAATCATAAAGCCGAGCAACTTTTTATTTATATTTTCATGATGGACTTCTCGGGTCGGTACAACCAAAAAGCCAAGACTTTTGGCTAAACTTGGCTACAGCTCAAAAGAGAGATCTCGACTCCCTATATCGATCACGTATAACCCTCCATCTACAAGTGTCAGCTATCCTCAAAAAGTGTCAGCTCCCACTCCTCACGCGGGCCATCACACCCACCCTGGTGCATCGGGCGATGGTGGCGGCAACATCCCTTGCATCACTCCGTCACGGCGAACGTGGACAGACAAAAATTCCTCAATGACCGGGCCCCCAGCTAGGCCCACGTCATACATCACTAGCACACGAACCCGTATGAACGTCAAACCAGGGATGGTGACACAATTAAGCTCTATACACTCGACCTCCACGTCAAATGGAAGGCCGTAAAAGGTACCCCGCATGACTGGAGGGAGAGGCATCTTTCTAATCTAAAATGTTAGTACCCAAATGGGTGAGTACAACCACTCAACAGGTAAAAGATCCATTAAACTACTTAATGCATCAAACAGAACACTCAAGGCATCATAAACAAAGCACATATCATTTATGCATCAAAGCATAACTTACCTTGCAGCCATGCATATGTCATCATGCCATATGTGCATGCACCATCATGCTCATCATCAAGCATTCATGCATATACCATCATGCCATAGGTGCATATACAACCATGCACTCCTCATCAAGCATTCATGCATATCCATGCCTTATGTGCACATACCACCATGCACTCATTATCAAACATTCATGCACATCAATGCTTTATGTGCACATACTACCATGCACTTATACATATTATATCATATAGCCATGCATACATATCACCATACCATGCATGATTCAATTTCAACTTTTTATCTTTCAATTGGGTCACCACATTTTTCTTTCCCGAGACCAGTAATTGCATCCCACATTTTATCGCTCGCACCCAACTTGGCATCGCGAGGAACTTCCGGCACACACTTCCGGGCATCTCGTACCCCAACTGGCATTATGAGGTATCCCCCAGCACACACCTCCGAGGCTTCCGGCACCCCCACATTTCGGACATCTCGAAACTCCCAAGGACATCTGGCACACACCTCCAGGCATTCGGCACTCACCTCCGAGCATCCCGACACTCCCGAGGCATCGCCGGCTCACACCTCCGGGTATCCTCATTTATCATAATTCATATTCACATTTGTGTCTCAATATCAACATGGCACATGATGTGATGGCAACAAGGTCAATTTCATACAAAACAGAATATTCCATGCATTATAGCTTTTGAAATTCGCACAATCCAGCTTGCACAGTTTTAGAAAATATTTTAATTAAATACCCAAATGACCTTAAAAAATTATGAAATTCGAACGTATGATAGTCAAGACATAAAGGCAGATATTTCATGCATAACACTACACCAAAAGATCCCCATATAATTTGGTATAGACCATGCATCACAGCACTACTATTCTAACAGTTCAACTTGCACAGTTTTTGAAACATTTTTGGTTAAATAGGCAAATGAACTTAAAAAATTACGAAATTTGAATATGTTGTAGGGAAGACATGAAGAGAGATATTTTATGCATAACACGTTTCCAAAAGAACCTCATACAAAACGATATAGTCCACGCATTGCAACTTACAAAGTCCGAACACATCAGATTGCACAGTTTTAGAAACATTTCCGATTAAATGCCCAAATGACCTTAAGGAGACTTTGATGAATCTATAATTTATTTGACGATCAAACTATTTTCATATGTGACTCATCGATCCAACGATGCTATGAGCCAATGTCATAATCCGACGATACTATTACTTAGTCGTGGACCATTGTATATCTAAGGGTTGTTACATAATTTCGGATGCCACATCAAGGGACTGATATGTTAACAAATCTCAAATAAAAGGCTGGTGATAGAAGTCATCTTTATGTCAACATGACATACTAATTACAAGTTGATCTATTTCAAAGCGGAAGGTTTCCGTTCCTAATTGGATTGAAATTCAACGCATCCTCCAATGACCTCCACAGTATTGCCCGATCCAATGAAGATTGGTGATGATGGAATCAGGGTATGATTGTTGAATGCAGCACTATACAAATGAAGGTCGAAGAATTTCATTTATCTTAATTTCATTAGTACTGTTTTGAAATGGCAAGTTCTAATCATGTTAAGACTTTATCTGCTTAGCTATTTTTGTTGGGAGTCATGATGGATACGCCGAGAAATGGGCTTGCACAAGTAGAGAAGACGAGTTTAGCCAAGCCTAAAGGCACAGTGAAAACCATAGAGGTCAACCAAGTGCTAAAAACCAAGACCAAGACAAGATGAACTCAATTTAAGCATACATATGAGGACGGCAGCATGAGATGCTTTTAGGAGGACCAGGCCAACATATAGCCATCCTAAGCAAAAGTAGCTGTCACGACGAATTTTTTCGGGGTTTAAACCACGTAGGGTTTGGCTAATTGATTGTTAAGCTTAGACTTAACTCGGGCTCTCCCAAGCCCATACCAATTCGCGACTTTAGGTTCAAGTTCTTAACATGCAAATGATTTTCAATCAGGAGTCGTCACTAATCTATTTTTTGGTGGGTCGATTAGAAACCCAAATAAAGTAACGGGAGATTTACTTTATTCCTACGAACCAGAGATTTGGGTACGGGGACTTGGTTACACTAAATTTCTCTAACGCCCTTTCGGTACCATATCTTTTATTTTGAAAAAATGTTTTTTTGCAAGCAGCTTGGGTTTATTTTAAATCTATTTTCCTAACATGTGAGGTTATCATGCGTGTGCACAAACAACCAATTTAACACTCAGATAAACAATAAATAAATTGCAAAAACTTACCTCCAAGCAACGAAAGTATCTGCAATGTTAAATTAAAATCCACATCAATAACCCTGGATATGGTTTCTAATTAACACATAATTTTTTTTTTCACTTAATTAATGAAAATCATGCAATAGGCAATGCGATATTAACAAAATGACCTAATCCTAATGACATGTAATTTCTAATTAAATGGGCCTAGCAAAAATACTAAATGACATGCATTTCAATGAATCTAACCCTAATGACGTGCACATGACATTTTTTCCTTTTCCTAAAAGAATGCATTTTATCCTAAATAATAAAACTAATTTAACCTATGACATTTTTTTTTTGTATTTTTCATGAAATTCGAAATTTGGTGAAATGTGAAAATTACCTAATTAGATTAAGATCCTATTTAATTTATATTAGGAATTAGGTTGAGCCAAATCCTAATTTAAACTACAATATTATCTTAACCTAAATAATCCTAAAATGCAATATATCGAAAAATGCCTAAACTTATAATAAATTAAAAAAATGATCTAAATTAAACTAAGTGCCATTTAATCCAAATATGCAATGACATGCAAAATATGCCCTAATTCTACATGACAAGTGTATGATGATTTTTTATTGTGTTTTTGTTTTCTTTCTTTTTTTTTTAAATTTCGAAATTAATAATTGCCAAGTAATTAAGCATGCAACCTAAATTAAAATCTAGCAACCTAAATTGATTTATTTGAATTTTTTTGATTTTTTATGAAATTCGAAATTAAAATTCCTATTCTAAATATGCAAACCCTAAAACAAGTAATATCCTAACATGCATCTAATCTAACCCGATTTTTATTTCGAAAATTCATGAGAAATAGAATGCTTTGCCTAAATATGCAAATAACCCTAAAACATGTGATATTCTATCTCAAACATATCTCAAGATAAATAAAAACGATGAAATCCATTCAAAATTACCCCAAAAATGACATCACATATCGCTCAAATCAAGGGATAATATTTCACTAGTAAAATCGATACTTTGATCTTAAGTCTTAAAGATCAAAACGTCAATTTTATTCCCGCTTAATTAATTATTTCATCTAAAGCCTTATAGATGAAATAAAAAGCCTGGCGCGGTTGCGAATCGGGTGATACATTGAGATTTTCAATTATGCATAGATAGGTATTTCAACTAAAGAAAACAACATATAAAGAGATAATAATAAATAATAAATAAACAAAAAAAAAACCTAAACTTGCCTAATAAAGTAAAGTAAAAATACCTAATTTCATTTTTTTCATTTTTCTTTTTTAAAGTAAAAAAAGAAAAAGCTTGGCCGGTTCGGAGGTCCCAAGGGGAGGCAAAGGCGGGCGGCACGTCGGCGGCACGGCACCGGGGCCGGATCGCACGGAGCCGGGTGCGAGCGTCGCAGCGGTGGATTCGGCGGAGGCGAGGCGTCACAGCAAAGCTCGGAAGTCGGCGCTTAGATCTGGACCGGCTACCGTCGGGGGCCACAAGCAGCGAACGAGGAGGTAGGGGCGGCGAGCCGGCTCGGGATCCACTGGGTCATGAGTTGCAGGTGAACCGAGGGCGAGATCAGCGGCGGAGCAACAGATCGGGGAGCTGGGGCGCTGCAAATTGGCAACGGTAGAGGCGGCGTCGGGCAACGCGAGCTTCGGTGTCGGGTCTCGATCTGCGCGTGGTTAGGAGCGAAGCAAAGGCGTCGTCGGATCCGGGTCTTCGTCGAGATGGGCGGGAACAGCTGCGCAGGTGACGGGGACGCGGTGCTTTGCGTCGAGGCAGCGCGTGGGTCGTCAGGGGCTCGCGTACGGAGGCAGCGTCGGGACAGCGACGGCGGGCGCACGGGCGCCGACACCAGCGAGATCCCCTCCCCCACGAGGAAGATGAACAACGCGGGGGGACCTTTTTTTTTTTTACCTTCTCTTTTACTTTCTCTTTTTTTACTTTTCCTCTCTCTTCACTCACTTTTCACTTTTTGCTCTTTTTTTGTGCCAAAAGAGAACCCCCCCCCCTTTTCGACCGTACGCAACTCCTTTTATACCCCAAAAAAATTGTATCTTCGTGGTATATTTTACTGCCAATTTTGCTCGCGTAAAATTTCATCGAATATATTATTTCACCCCGCGCAATATTTTTTGCATATTCAATAAAAAAAATCCCCTTTTGTGCAAAAACACATCCGAGTGTATATTACCTAAAATCTTAACGGAATATAAAACTTGCCTAAACTATATGCCATGTGATTTGATTTTTTTTATATATATTATTTAGAAAAAATTAACCCCAAAAATTTAGGTGTCAACAGTTGCCCCTCTTTGAAGGTGAGCTCGCAGAGGTTGCATTCAAAGACAAATTGAGACCTAAATTTTGGTCATGCTCATGCAATGAATATTTTTTTGTCAGAATATGAATTCCATTTTTTAATGCAATTTGTATGATGCATGGAAATGCTAATGCAAATGATAGATGAACTTGCCTGGGATAACTTACCTTCGAGGAGGATAAAGTAATTCGAGGTAGTGAGTGTTACCTGTCCAGACCCGTACCATTCTACGGTCGCCTAGAATAGTAACATGACTTTGTGAAGATGCTACTTTCCTAGGACCCGTACCATTCTACGGTCGCCCAGTATGGCAGAAAGGAGTTGCTTTCTCAGGACCCGTACCATTCTACGGTCGTCCAATACAGCAGAAACGTTTTGTAAGGAACTGCTTTCCCAGGACCCGTACCATTCTACGGTCGCCCAGTATGATAGAAAGGTTTTGTCTAGGACCCGTACCATTCTACGGTCGCCTAAACGATGATTCATTTTCCAGGACTCGTACCATTCTACGGTTGCCTGAATAAGGAATAGGTGTTGTCAAGGACCCGTACCATTCTACGATCGCCTCAACGAAGAAAATTATTTTTCCAGGACTCGTACCATTCTACGGTCGCCTGAATGAGGAAATTGCTTTTCAAAGACCCGTACCATTCTACGGTCGCCTGTTAAAGCAATAAATGTTGTTTAGGACCCATACCATTCTACGGTCGCCTAGATTGAGGTTTTGCTTGGCTAGGACCCGAACCATTCTTCGGTCGCCTTAATCAGATTGAATCTGGAGGAAAAATCTTTGGGGGACAACTCAATTGAGTGTCGGTATGCTTAAAAGGGAATACCTGTGCAATGACAAATATTCAAGGTATAGATAGAGATATACTTACCTGGTAACATCTCCGATCTTCGGGGATACGTCTCCTGCAAAACATGGTTGGAGGAGAAGCAGCATGCATTTGTAATCATAAATATGCATCAATATAATAGAGGTTCATGATGATTTCCATTAATCTTGCACCACCTAATTTCCATTCTGAACACATGAGTGTCATGAATGAGGGATCCTTTGGTCTGAAAGGACTTTTCTCTCATCCTCATTAAAATGGCAATTTCATCCTGACCTTTGATGCAGGATTTTGTCAATCACTCTATCTCACCATCGTCATGCCAAACAAGGGTCTGAGCAATCTTGCAAGTGGTACGATTTCACCAATCTGAGAGGTCTTTAAAAGGGATCGTAATGTGGACTTAGTCAACGGCTTAACAAAGGGAACTCTTTTGAGTCGAGGTTATTTGAAAAATGACATTTCGTAACTGTCTTGGGAAATGAGGCAGTAATTATCTTACTCGCACTTCTTCAAGCGATGCTTTCAAGCATATGAACTCTTATGTTAATTCAAGTGCCATAATCTGAAGAGACTTTGCAAGGGACGTAACGTAGGCTTGGTTCATGGGTTATGAAATGAAAGGATCATTAGGCTCAAAAAGTGTTTAAAGGGTCAAAGTTGGTGATCATCTTGACATTTCCACCACTTTCCTTCTCCATTGTTGAAGATTTTTTATTTGCATTGATTGCAATAGCATTTGAGTTTTTTTTTTTTTTTGGGCATCGGCCTTGCTTTTACCAGGCACACTGCTTTTTTCATGCCCCATTTTTGCATTTTTTGAACAAAATCTCCATTTTTGTCGGCATTCTTGTTCATGCTACTTGAGTGTTTTTGTCTTGCCCCAGTGTGGGGGATGATCACCAACTGGGTTTAATATGAAATGAATTCATAGGCTCAAGTGGGCTATGCAATGGATAAAATTGTGTAGGATAGAGAAATGATTGCTCTTCATCATCCTAAGGCACTTTAAACTATCTACGAGTTACAATGCGAAAGCAATACTCGAAGATTGATGCAGGTGTGAGTAAGAAAATTCCTATCATTCATTTCAAACCTTGTCCCAACGTGGGATGATCCTTGATAGGGATGATTTAAAAATTCTTCATGTGTGTGGGCTCGAAGGGCTAAACAATGGGTATACCTGTAGTGTTTCACGTAGAAGAAGAAATTGCCTCTCGTCACCTTGGTTAGTGTACCCTTTGCGAGATCACCCTCTTCCTTGTGGACATGGAATTTCTTCACACAACTCACCGATGATTAGTGTATGGGATAGTGTATAGAACAAGGCTTGGCTTTCATCATTCCAAAGTATCTCATTTGACACATTCAATTTATCTCACACAATTCATCAAGGAAGAAAAATGCAAGATTTATGACAAATTTGAACAATTCAACTGATTGAAGCATATTATTCATCATAAAATACTTGTAATTCAAGACAAGACATGGCAAATTCTATCATGGATAATACTTCTTGACAGTATCGGAATTAACTAGAATGGAAAACTCACGACCATCCATTTCTGCCAAGATCAAGGCACCTCCAGGAAGTACCTTCTTCACCACATATGGACCACCATAATTTGGGGCGAACTTGCCCCCAGGATCAGGGAAAATTGGCAACAGTTTTCTTTGAACAAGATCATTTACCTCGAAATATCTCGATCGCACTTTTCGGTTGAAGGATCTGGCAACTCTTTGCTGAGAAGCTTGGCCATGACAAAGAGCCTTCAGTCTCTTCTCATCAATCAACTTTAACTGTTCAAGTCTTTGTTGCGACCATTCAACTTCAAACAACTCTACTTGAGATAAAACTCTCAGAGAAGGAATCTCCACTTCTACAGGTAGAATTGCCTCCATGCCGTACACCAAAGCAAACGGGGTTGCCCCAGTGGAAGTGCGGATTGATGTCCGATATGCCATTAGTGCGAAGGGTAACCTGTCATACCAATCTCTATAATTCTCGGCTGTCTTAGCCAAAATCTTCTTAATGTTCTTATTGGCCGCTTCAACAGCCCCGTTCATTTGAGGGTGATAAGGGGACGAATTCAGATGCTTGATCTTGAACTCACTAAACAACTCATCAACAAGCTTGTTGTTCAAATTTGTTCCGTTGTCAGTGATGATTGTTTCAGGGACACCATAGCGAGCAATTATGTCACGTTTGATGAACTTTGCAACATTGCGAGCAATGACACTTGCAAATGACGTAGCTTCAATCCATTTGGAGAAATAATCTATGGCCACTAAAATGAATCGGTGCCCATTGGAAGCCTTCGGGTTTATTGGGCCGATCACATCAATGCCCCACATTGAGAAGGGCCATGGCTCAGAAAACTGATGTAGCTCGGTTGGAGGAACATTTATCTTATCACCATGGATCTCGGCAACGATGACAACTCCGTACATGCTTGATGCAGTCACTTTCTAGTGTGAGCCAATAGTAGCCTAATCTCATACTTCTTAGCCATCATGTGCCCATTCATATGAGGGCCACATATTCCTTCGTGCACTTCTTGCATGATTTGAGTGGCTTTGGTTGTATCTACACACCGTAACAAGATTGAATCATAAGATCTATTGTACAAATTCTCGCCACGGACGAAGAATTTTGAGGCCATCTTCGTGATGTACCTCCTATCAGCGGGAGTGCTTCCTTCGGGAAATTCCTGCCTTTTAATGTAGTTCATGATATCGTAATACCACGGTTTTCCATCGGGTTCTTCAGTTATAATCATACAATAAGCCGGCTTCGGCAAAACCTCTATCTTCAAAGGCTCAACCTCTAACCCGTTAGTGACTTGCAACATAGATGACAAAGTCGCGAGTGCATCCGTAAATTGATTATGAGACATTGGGCAAGTATTCAAATGAAATTTCGTCGAACTCCTTTACCAGATCTTCTAAGTACTTGTGGTACGGGAGCAACTTTGCATCCTTGGTCTTCCACTCACCTACAGTCTGTAATATGATCAGTGCCGAATCTCTAAATACCATTAACTTGGCCACACCCATCTCGATTGTGGCTTGAAGTCCGAGGATGCAAGCCTCATACTTGGCCACATTGTTAGTGCATGGGCATATCAATTTTGCAGCTACCGGATAGTGATGTCCATCCGGGGATATCAGAATTGCCCCAGTACCAGAACCAGACAAGTTTACAGCTCCATCAAAGAACATCTTCCATGAGTCTTCATTTACACTCAAGACACGGTCATCAAGGAAACCGTCATCATCATTAGAGACTCCTGAATTTCCGGCCAATAGATCGGCGATCACTCGACCCTTAACCGACTTATGTGGCATGTATTGCACATCAAATTCGGAGATCAAAATTTGCCATTTGGCCAACTTACCCACCAAAGCTGGCCGATCAAGTAAATACTTGATGGGGTTGTTTTCAGTTACGAGAAATGTCTGATAATGTAGTGTGTATTGTCGCAATCTATGCAATACCCACACGAATGCCACACAAGTCCTTTCAACATCTGAATATTTCAGCTCTGATACGGTGAACTTTTTACTCAGATAATAAACGGCTCGTTCTTTCTTATCCACATGACTTTCCTGAGCCAATATTGCACCCAATGACTCACTATGAATGGTGAGGTAGAGAATCAAGGGATGCCCCGGTGATGGTGGGACAAGAACTAGTGGATTCATCAGGCACTGCTTTAACTTGTTGAATGCTTCTCGACACTCATCATCCCATTTGATTCGTGCATTCTTCTTTAGGAGCTTGAAGAATGGCTTGGCGGTCTTAGAAAGTTGGGAAATGAACCGGGCTATGTAATTCAGTCTTCCCAGGAGGCTCCGAACTTCTTTCACTATTGATGGAGATTGCAATTCGCATATGGCCTTAGCCTTGGATGGGCCAATCTCAATCCCCTTACTGCTTACAATGAATCCGAATAATTTACCGGATGTTGCCCCGAATACGCATTTGGTGGGATTTAGTCGAAGCTTGAATTCACGGAGTCGATCAAACAACTTCTTCAGGGTTTCCACATGGCTTCTTCCAGGCCGAGTCTTTGCGATCATATCATCAACATAGACTTCAATCTCCTAATGCATCATATCATGGAATAGTGTTACCATGGCTCGCTGGTAAGTTGCTCCTGCATTCTTGAGTCCAAAAGGCATGACCTTGTAATGAAAGGTCCCCCCGCGGGGTGATAAATGCGCCTTCTCCTTGTCTTCCTCCTTCATCCTTATCTGATTGTACCCGGAAAACCCGTCCATAAACGAGAATAGTTCAAATCCGGCGGTACTATCCACGAGGACATCTATGTGAGGCAGCGGGAAATCATCTTTTGGGCTAGCCTTGTTAAGATCTCGATAGTTGACGCAAACTCGAACTCGACCATCCTTCTTCATCACCGGCACGATATTAGCCACCCATTCAGGGTATTGAGACACTTCAACGAATCCCACTTTCAGGAGCTTCATCACCTCTTCCTCTATCTTCTTCGAGAGCTCGGGCTTAGTTCTCCGGAGCCTTTGCTTCTTATGTGGTACGTCCGAATTAGTAGGCAAGCAATGCTCGACGATCGATGGGTCTAAACCAGGCATGTCAGCATAGGTCCATGCAAAGACATCCTAGTATTCCTTTAGTAGCTGAGTTAGGCGCTTAGCCTCGTCTTTGGGTAGATTTGCTCCAATTTTCACCTCTTTGGCTTCTTCAGTGTCACTCAAATTAATAGTGACGGTCTGCTCAGATGTGAGAGGCTTAGCTTTTTCATGTTGCTCCCAGCTATGTTGTACTTCGATGGAGTCTTCAATCGAGTCTTTAGGATCATCATTATCAGTACTTGTTGCAATGGATTGGACCATTTCCACACCTTTGCATGTCATAGGATTATTCCTGAAACATGAAGTAGATAAATCAGAAAGACAAACAGAGTAATCAACATCTTTGCTTTTTGTTTTTTTTTTTATTGAAAGAAAAATCTTTGACAAAAACTTTTTTTTGAAACATTTTGACATGAGGAAGCATGATGAAGCCCAAGCCTCAGAGTTCTCCTTGGATTTTTCTTTTTCATTTATCGGTTGGATATCATCACCGGACTGGTTTGGTGTACCTCATCATGCCCTCAAAATAAAACTTGTAATTTCATTGAAATTTATCAATCAATTACATTTATTGAATGCAAAAATGCAACACTCAATCACTAAAAGAAAAGGAAATTGAAAACATCTCTCGTAAAAACAATAAAAATTCCCATGCGGGGAAATGTGCACAAGCAAAAAAAAGAGTTACTCTTGTGGGCCAATGCCCATTTCTTCAGGGGGTCCTTCATTAATGGCTCCTATGATGAGGTTGTTGAATAAGCTTGCAACTCCATCCAGCTCATCATTAGGGTTCTCTGCGTTCAGGGGTGTCGGATCATCCATGCCACCCCCATCCATCTGGGACTATCTCACTAGGATCAATGTAGTAGCTAGGAGGGGTTGAATACTTCACCAGGTAATCAAACTTGCCACTAGGCTACCCCAAAGTGTCTATCACTTCCCCTTCTTCATGCATCATTCTTTGAGGACCAGGGAATGTTTCGTGAATGCTCGGGGGTAGTGGGTTTTGCCTTTCTCGTCTTTGTCCTTCAGAACTTCCCCTACCTCGTCCATGGTACCCTAAACCAGCAGAACAAGACCTCTGAGGGGCTTCAATGGGGCTTCGAATGCCTTGACCATTTCTCCCAAGACCATTGCCAAGGACAAAGTCATTCCCAACCATTACTCTTCCCACCATGAGGACAGCATTTGATACTTCAGGGGTAGGCGGTGATGAACCCCGAGAAGCATGTATAGTGGACACCAATTCGAATGAGTGGTAACTTGATTCAAATTGGGAGTCCGGCTCCACATAGGGGATATCTGTCTCATGATAAATCCGGTGGTCTTCCTCACCATACATGGTGACCAACTTCCTTTCAATCACAAATTTCACAGCTTGATGTAGATTTGAAGGCACTTCTCCAGCAATGTGTATCCATGGTCGACCTAACAGAAATTGAATGCGTAGGGATGTCCAAAGACTTGGAAGGGAATGTTGAAGACGACTGGTCCTATTTGTACATCGAGATGGATTTCCCTGATCACTTCCTTTCTTGTTCCATCAAAAGCTCGCACCGAAGTCTTCGCGGCATGTATCCTTGACGGGTCTACCTTAAGGTGATGAAGAGTGGCCAACGGATAAATGTTCAGAGCGGACCCATTATCAATGAGTACCCGGGACACATGAGAAGACTTGTGCTTAATGGATATGTAGAGTGCTTTGTTATGTCCCCTGCCTTCAAGAGGAAATTCCTCATCAGAGAAGGCAATCAAATCCTTAAGAAGGACCGATCCCACAAATTCTTCCAGCTTGTTTGCCTCAACCGTCTCTGGCACACGGATTTCACTCAACACCTTCATTAGCGACTTTTGATGAACGAGGGATGTCATCAAGAGCTCGAGTAAGGAGATCTGAGCAGGCATCTTTCGTAAGTTGGTCAATCACGTTATACTCGCTTGCTTTGATTACGGTCAGAAACTCCTTAGCCTCTTCATCAGTGACCAGCTTTGAAGGTTGAGCACTGGCTTGACCATATGTTCGACCAGATCTTGTAACAAGGTCCACATCCAGGTCATAGGACCAAGGCACTGCCTTATCATTGACATACTCATACGGCTGCGGCACCTCTATCACTATCTCTTCGTCAGATGCATCCTCCAATGGGGGCATGTCTATAAGCGCAGGATCAACCTCTTTTTTGCTAGCATCAAGTGCAGCCTGCTCCTCCTCCCAATTAATGATGAGGTGGGAGATAGTAGAAACTATGTAGTTACGATCAGCATACACAATGATGCCATCATCCACAATTTTGACAACTCTTTCTCTCATCACCGATAAAGGGACATCTTCCCGACCTCGGTAATACCCAGCTCTCACTAGCCCATTGTAGGCATCAACCACGTGCACCTTTGAGTTCCTGATCCATCTGACTTCAGGTTCCAGGATAGCATTCACTGTACCCTCATGCCCTGGTAGCGGATTTTTTTGGACATTTGGCCGAGCAGTTTGAAATGAAAAGGCCTTTGTATCGAGGAGATTCTGGATCTTGTGCTTGAGGGTGAAACATTCATCAGTTGAATGCTCCAATTCACCATTATAGTAGTCACACTTCTTCGTCGGGTCGTAACCACGAATGCTTTCACAGTTAGGGCGCTTTGGTTCACTAGTAAGCAAACCCTTCCTTCGGAGGACTGTCAGCACTTGGGATGGAGACCCAGGGAGAGGAGAGAACTGTCTTCTATTATTCGCTTGGGCGAATGATTGACGGCCAGCGGGCTATTGCTGTCTTGGGTTTACCTGTATAGCTGGGGCACGTTTGGCACTTTCTTGGCTATAAGCCACGTTCACATACACAGCTGCTTCTTTCTCCTTCTTGGCAAAGAACCTTTTAGTATATGGCTCAGAAAACCATCCTTCCCTTATCCCCATCTCGATATGCTCTCCTACATGAATAAGTTGATTGAAGCTCTCGACATACGTACTGGCCATTCGATTGCGGAACTCCGATGGAAGGGTCTTCACGAACTACTTCATCAACTCCTTGTTGGTAGGCTCAGGAGTAATTTGAGCTGCCAAGTTTCTCCATCTCACAACATATTCTTTAAACGACTCACTCATTTTCTTTTCCATCCTCTCCAGGTCTTCTCGAGAAGGTGCGATGTCCATGTTGAACTTGTACTGTTTGAGGAATGCATCCGCCACTTTGTTCCAGGTTTCGAGGAGGTTTACGTTCTTCATCACATACCAGTTTAGTGCGGGCCTAGTCAAACTTGCGTGAAATGATTGGATCATAAGGGGCTCATTTTTTACGTGCTGGGCCATGCGCACGTGGTACATCTGCAAATGAGACTTATGACAAGATGTCCCGTCATACTTCTCAAACTGTGGCATTTTGAACTTGCTCGGCATTTTAACCTTCTCAGAGACCGAGAGGTTGAATGGGAGTGAGCTTTTTGACTCCTGCAATTGTCTCACTTTCTCCTCCAGCTTTGCAACGCGCTCATCCTGATCTGTCTTGGGAACATTGTCTAGCTTGGCCTTTCTAACAATGACCACGTCGTCTTCCAACCCAGGCATTTCATCATCATTCATTTGGGCCTTATTTGCTTGCCTCGGGACTACTATCTCAGGGAGAGCAGGTGGAGGAATCGGGTTCACTTGGAGGGATTGAAGTTGAGATGTTATAAGCTGCAGGGAAGCGGACAACTGTTTAAGTTGATCTTCCACGGAGGACATGCGATCGCGCATCTCGCTTTGGTCAACCATTTTAGTCTTTGATCGCGTAATAATGGGAGAGCGCGGAGGATCCGTTATTACCTAAATTGAATAAATGAATACACATAAGCACTTCATATAAAACAATGCCGGTCCATGACGAAAGTCTAATCGCTTTTATTTATTAATGAAATTGTTTGACATCAACAATGTAGAAACACTTGAAAAGCCCTAGACAAAAAGGTAAATGGCTCAACTTCCTAAACATTAAGCTAAAGTAAAAAGACTAAATAGACTCAAGCCACTTTATTTGGCCCGATCCATAAACAAATGGGAAGCCAACGCTCGACGTAATTTTCTCTTCTCTTTGGCATCCTTCTTGGCTTGCTTCTCAAGTTCTTCAATCTTCCTCTTGTGACGATTAAGCTCTGCTTGTCGAGTGGGCCTTTCAGTCACATCTAGGACCTTTGGGAGATACTCGGTTGGAATCCTGTGCTGACGGATGTATCGAATAGTGGCATAGTAAGTCTTTTCCTTCCCTTCGAGCTCTTCTTCAGGCAAGCTCAACTTTTGCTCGTGACATGCAAGCCAAGCTTGTTCGATACAACGGAGCCATTTTTTGTGATTACCATCCTTGGTAGTGAATCGGACTTGGAATAAACCAAGCTTGAGAGGGGGCGATAGATCCTGCACGACTCGATATTGACGGGCCACTCGAAATGGGTAGTAGGAAGTGGCACCGGTGATCCCCAATAGTGGGATCGGCTCATCATCACCATGAAAGAGACGTGCCTTGGAGACTTGGAACCATTTAGCATGGCATAGGAAAATCTTGGTATTGGGATTTTTCAACAATTTTACCCATTTCGAGTAGGAAAGGTTTGGAGTTCGATTCGATGATTTTTGAATACCTCGATGGGATGATGGGAATTAGTGATATTAATGATCGTGCGAATATTAATCTTACTCATATGAGAAAAGAACCAAATTTGTAAGAGTTCAATTGGTGCATGAAATGTTTTATCTTCATTTTCCTTAAATTGAGTGAGTGACAAAAATGTTTCAGCTAGAATAGTGTTGACAAAACTAATCCTAGCACACACTTGTTTAACCACCCATGCGACAGCAGGATTAATGGCATCTTTACGAAGGGGTCCGAAGAAGACTAGGAGGAATATCTTACTTTTTAAGAGAGTGTTAGCACTAGCAAAACTTCGATCTAGGAAGGAAAAAGGACATGCAAGACAATTATCTTTCAGCACTCTTTTAATCTGATTCTTATCCATCCTAAGAAAGTCAGACAAAATTGATTCAGGTTCTATTCCGAGAGGTGGGTTTATTAGTTCCAACTCCAAAGGTTTTCCTATGGCAATGTTGTATTCCTCCAAAGTCAGGGCCAGCTCGTGCTTACCGAATATGAACGTTGATGTTTGAGGGCACCAAAAATGAGTGAGTGCTTGCATGACGCCACTTTGAACATCAATGTCGAGGAGGGGAACAAGAGGACCAAGTCTGCTTTCCACATAGCTTTGACCATCGTGGCCTAGACAATCCCACCATGACTTGAATTCAGCCTTCGGTGCAGGTACGAATCGAATGTCGGATCTTCCCATTGTTTATAGACCAAGACTCGACCAACCTAACGTCATGGACCGACCAAAGACATAAATAAGTAAATTGCAAGAGTAAAGGATAGAGAGCTTACTTTACCATATGATTAAAGCAACCACATAGACAAGCGCATGAAGTGTGAGGCTCGATTTCTATCTAGACGGCTTAGCAAAATGGAGTTAAAAGGGTGGGATGACTTAGTTGCAGCCTCGCATACTAAGCCAAGTCCTCTTAACTCCGGCTCAGTCAAGAATGATACCCCAATGTGACGCAGCCTCGCGGGCAAAGGTAAACATTCTTAACACCAAGAAAAACTTTCGGGATTGAGTTGGGCAACCTCTACTACGCAGCCTCGCGGTCGAAGTCGTATCCAACTTAATACCATCCTAAATGTCCTAATGCGGCCCATGTCCGGTGGCGGGTTGTGTGTGCAATAATGTAGTGTTGAATGCAAGACATGTACAACAATTTAGATCAAGCAACACTTCAATAACTTGAATTTAAAACATTCATCCCCAATTTCAACCTGCAGGACAAAGGTTAGCAATCACTACTCCCCTTATACCTCCCAATCTGCAAGAACATTTAACACATTAAAAGTTAGGGGCGTACGTGAGATCCTCGCTGCCAAACAAAGACATTTTTAAAAGAAAATTGGCCTAAGTCCACTAAGTTTTTTAACACAAGTCCCCAGCGGAGTCGCCAAGTTGTCGCGACCAATTTTTTCGGGGTTTAAACCACCTAGGATTTGGCTAATGGATTGTTAAGCCTAGACTTAACTCGGGGTCTCCCAAGCCCATACCAATTCGCGACTTTAGGTTCAAGTTCTTAACATGCAAATGATTTTCAATCATGAGTCGCCACTAATCTATTTTTTGGTGGGTCGATTAGAAACCCAAATAAAGTAACGGGAGATTTACTTTATTCCTACGAACCAGAGATTTGGGTACGGGGACTTGGTTACACTAAATTTCTCTAACGCCCTTTCGATACCATTTCTTTTATTTTGAAAAAATGTTTTTTGCAAGCAACTTGGGTTTATTTTAAATCTATTTCCCTAACATGTGAGGTTATCATGCGCGTGCACAAACAACCAATTTAACACTCAGATAAACAATAAATAAATTGCAAAAACTTACCTCCAAGCAACAAAAGCATTTGCAATGTTAAATTAAAATCCACATCAATAACCCTGGATATGGTTTCTAATTAACACACAATTTCTTTTTTTTTTCACTTAATTAATGAAAATCATGCAATATGCAATGCGATATTAACAAAATGACCTAATCCTAATGACATGTAATTTCTAATTAAATGGGCCTAGCAAAAATACTAAATGACATGCATTTCAATGAATCTAACCCTAATGACGTGCACATGACATTTTTTCCTTTTCCTAAAAGAATGCATTTTATCCTAAATAATAAAACTAATTTAACCTATGACATTTTTTTTATATTTTTCATGAAATTCGAAATTTGGTGAAATGTGAAAATTACCTAATTAGATTAAGATCCTATTTAATTTATATTAGGAATTAGGTTGAGCCATATCCTAATTTAAACTACAATATTATCTTAACCTAAATAATCCTAAAATGCAATATATCTAAAAATGCCTAAACTTATAATAAATTAAAAAAATGATCTAAATTAAACTAAGTGCCATTTAATCCTAATATGCAATGACATGCAAAATATGCCCTAATTCTACATGACAAGTGTATGATGATTTTTTATTGTGTTTTTGTTTTTGTTTTGTTTTTTTTTAATTTTCGAAATTAATAATTGCCAAGTAATTCAGCATGCAACCTAAATTAAAATCTAGCAACCTAAATTGATTTATTTTAATTTTTTTGATTTTTATGAAATTCGAAATTAAAATTCATATTCTAAATATGCAAACCCTAAAACAAGTAATATCCTAACATGCATCTAATCTAACCTGATTTTTATTTCGAAAATTCATGATAAATAGAATTCTTTGCCTAAATATGCAAATAAC
Source organism: Eucalyptus sideroxylon x Eucalyptus melliodora (assembly GCA_016097485.1). Lineage (NCBI taxonomy): Eukaryota > Viridiplantae > Streptophyta > Magnoliopsida > Myrtales > Myrtaceae > Eucalyptus > Eucalyptus sideroxylon x Eucalyptus melliodora. The sequence continues at coordinate 36,813,105 of CM027833.1, forward strand.
CCTAAACATGTGATATTCTATCTCAAACATATCTCAAGATAAATAAAAACGATGAAATCCATTCAAAATTACCCCAAAAAGGACATCACATATCGCTCAAATCAAGGGATAATATTTCGCTAGTAAAATCGATACTCTGATCTTAAGCCTTAAAGATCAAAACGTAAATTTTATTCCTATTTAATTAATTATTTCATCTAAAGCCTTATAGATGAAATAAAAAAACCCTGGCGCGGTTGCGAATCGGGTGATACATTGAGATTTCAATTATGCATAGATATGTATTTCAACTAAAGAAAACAACATATAAAGAGATAATAATAAATAATAAATAAACAAAAAAAAAAACCTAAACTTGCCTAATAAAGTAAAGTAAAAATACCTAATTTAATTTTTTTCTTTTTTCTTTTTTTAAAGTAAAAAAAGAAAAAGCTTGGCTGATTCGGAGGTCCGGCGAGGGAGGCAAGGGCGGCACGTCGGCGGCGTGGCACCGGGTCTTCGGATCGCACGAAGCTGGGTGCGAGCGTCGCAGGCGGTGGATTCAGCGGAGGCGAGGCATCACGGGCGAAGCTCGGAAGTCGGCGCTTAGATCTGGACCGGCTACCGTTGGGGGGGCCACGAGCAGCGAACGAGGAGGCAGGGGCAACGAGCCGGCTCGGGATCCACTGGGTCATGAGTTGCGGGCGAACCGAGGGCGAGATCAGCGGCGGAGCAGCAGATCGGGGAGCTAGGGCGCTGCAAATCGGCGACGGCAGAGGCGGCGTTGGGGCGACGCGAGCTTCGGGCGTCGGGGTCTGATCTGCGCGTGGTTAGGAGCGGAGCAAAGGCGGCATCGGATCTGGGTCTTCGTCGAGATGGGCAAGGACAGATCTGCAGAGGTGACGGGGGACGCGGTGGTGCGTTGGGGCAACACGCGGGTCGTCGGGGCTCGTGGACGGAGGCGGCGTCGGGACAGCTACGACGCGGCGGACGATGTAGGCACCGGCAGAGATCCCGTCCCCACGAGGAAGATAAACGATCGTCGCCGGGGGGGCTTTTTTTTTTTTTAACCTTTTCTTTTAGTTTCTTTTTTTTTTATTTTACTTTTCCTCTCTCTTCACTCACTTCTCACTTTTTGCTCTTTTTTTGTGCCAAAAAAGAACCCCCTTTTCGACGTACACAACTCCTTTTATACCCCAAAAATTGTATCTTCGTGGTATATTTTACTGCCAATTTTGCTCACGTAAAATTTCATCGAATATATTATTTCACCCCGCGCAATATTTTTTGCATATTCGATCAAAAAATTCCCCTTTTTGCGCAAAAACACATCCGAGTGTATATTACCTAAAATCTTAATGGAATATAAAACTTGCCTAAACTATATGCCATGTGATTTGATTTATATATATATATATATATATATATATATATATATATATATATATTATTTAGCAAAAATTAACCCCCAAAAATTTAGGTGTCAACAGTAGTTAGGAAGATGAGCCAGTTAGCGGTGGTTCTTTTCTCTAATTGATCTAACGAAAGCTGAAACTTTCATCTTTGATACTTTGCAGCTGAAACCGAAATCAAGCCAGAAGTCAAATGAGGCAGAATTATCCGAAGGCAGGTTTAGTCTGGTTTGGTGGAAAGATGGGGAGTGCCCCGTAGGAACGGTCCCATTGTAGCCAACAAAAGTGCGATTACGTCAAAGAAATCGAGTCCATACACTCATTTCAAGAAAAGAAGAGACTCGGTCAAAGCTAAGTTGACCCAATCCAAGCAGCTAGTAATGAAGTATAATCTGAAGAAAAGAGATGCTCTGATTGAATGAAGCAGAAATCCATATTAATATGATGTAAAAATATATGGAAGAGTACGCCCAAGTGTCTTACCGCGAAGGACATGCATACGTCAATGTGTGGAAGCCCACAGTATCGGACAACGATGTTAGTTTTATCAAATGTGGGTTGTGGTGGAGCAAAACGAGAATCTGAATACTATGGAGGTTGGATGGACGGTTATGCGACCTTCCAACGCGACCCTTCTATGTGTATGAGGTTAGAAGTATAGCTCGAAAAGTAGTCTGAATGGTTCATCAAAAAGATGGTTCTAAAGACCCATCTAATGACAATCCAAGGGGTTCATCCATTAAGATTGCGGGCAAATCAATTTTGAGATTCCAAGTTGGAGGCAAATTTGCCCAATTTCAAGTGCCAATAAGGGGTAAGATCGATTCTTCATGAGTGATGCCAATTAACCTAATTTGAGTCCAATTAAGTCCAAGAAACTCAATTTTAGTATCAATTTTGACAAAACTATAACAATTCAGCTTAGCTTAATTTGCCCAAAATAGCTAATTGGTGATCTATAAGACCAAAAGGGATCAACCCAATTAACCCAATTTGTTTTTAGGCTAAGGTCCAATTTAACCAATTGAACCTCAGTTATATATCTTGACCTAACTCATAGTGCAATCTAAAGGAAATTAGGAAAATTTGAGGCGCCACAAGTCAATGCTGGTGAATTGAGTTAACTTGATTTAAACAGGCTCGTTCCAGTTAGAGTTAGTTTGACCCAAGTCATTATCAAGTCAATCCTTAATTTAGCCCAATTGAGCAAAATGGTGAGAGCAATTAGGAAAATTATGGCGAAAGTAAGCAATTTAAGAATCTCGAGCCAACTTGGTCAACCAAAGTGGGTCTAGCCACATTCAGCCAACCCAATTGGACCGGCTGACCAATCCAGCTCACCAGCCACTATGGCCAGGCCCCTTTCTCTCACACTCGAGGAAATTACAAAAATGCTGCTGGTGAAATTACAAAAATATCCTTATGCCTAGTCGCTTATTCTTTGAACACCACTCTCTACCAATCATTCAACTATTGATCTCGACCATTCATTGTGAAAGTCACCAATTCTTGTGACTTAATTTCGGCCAGTGGGTGCATACTTAGCCATTAAGGAAACAACATTCATTTGAGTGTATTCAAAAGGAATTCAAATTTCCCTCCAAAAGGAGCGCATAAATAGCATTTTTTTTTATCCCCTTTTAGAAGCTTAAGCCATTATATACTTGAAATTCCCTCCAAAATAGAAAATCAATCAATCAACCAATCTCTCTCTCTCTCTCTCTCTCTCTCTCTCTCTCTCTCTCTCTCTCTCTCTCTCTCTCTCTCGACCGTGAGAGATAATACGCACGCAGGTCTTGGTTCCGTTGGTTTTGCCACTAATCCTAGTTTTGTTCCAGCGATACTTGTTGGAGAAAATTCCTTTATTGTTTTGAAGTTGGCAAAACCTTTCCATAGTCTAGTTTGAAGACTCCAAGACTTTAAAGTCAAAGTTTGAAGACTGACAGACTTTATTATCAAAGTCTGAAGACTGACGGACTTTAGGATCAAAGTTTGCTTGCGCTGACAGATTCCAGACTAAACGACACTAAATATTGAAGACTTATTCAGATGCGAGATTATCTTTATTTCTTCAATGATTCGATTCGTACAGCTTATGGAAGGCTTTCTGGTTGGACACAACACCTACTTGATTGATTATCTTTATTGAAATCAATTCCAATAATCAAATCTTTTGAATTGTGAGTAAGCTTGGAAAGTTCTATTTATGAAAACTAAGATCCTAATTGTATGGGTAAACAGAATTGATGGGCTTTCATCATAATCTTAAAATGACTCGAGATCTCCTTGATTGATTCTGTCCAACGGGTAGATTGGAAGAACTCCTTTGGAAAGTGCCAACGGTCATGAAGGCATGAAGGAGTATTTAAGGCGGACTCTCTAGTTGTTCAACGGAGAGTGTGCGTGAAAGAAAACTTTCAAAGTCTAAAACTTCCTAGTTCTTTGCCATTTCATTTGCTGAAGCTCAAATTGTATTCAAGAGAGAGCAAACATTTGTGAGACTATGGAAGAGTGTAGTAGAGTTTTTGTACTTGTGAAGTCGAGATCATGTGACTGTAAAATCTTTCTTGATTCATAGTGGAATTTAGCTAGTAGGTCATCGGCGAAGATTGGACGTAGGCTTGATCTAAGCCGAACCACTATAAATCTTATGTTCTTATTCTCTTCTCTAAAATCATTTACTTATTCGCAATTTTATTTAACTATTAGAGATTCAAAACTCACTCAAGTTTGTTGGCTTTCAGACTTTGTTTCAAAAGAAAAGTATATCACAAACATTTTCACAATTTTTTTTCTTAACACCTATTTACCCTCTCTAGGTGTTCATACTAGTCCTTTCGATACTTTGGTGACCAGGAGTTGCAATCACCATCCTTGACTCCTCCATAGTGTTGTGGTGGTGGGCACCAATCTCAAAGCTCATCGGAAGCTCATGAATTGGCCAATCTTATTGAACGGAAGCCATCCTTAATTGAATAAATGATCTGTGTGGATCACTAGTTGATTGTTTACTTCTCAAGGCTAAATGGCCTAATCGTATACTTAATTAGGACTTGCATGTGCTTTTTAGATGCATGATTAGGCTTGTGATGCATGTTGATTGGCAGGTAGATTAGCAGGGATGATTAGAATCAATTAGGAATTTAACGACTTAGCCTACCTCTTGTTCATGTAAGCGGAGGCTAATATCACTAATCTTTATAAATGAACCCTTAGTTGATAAGGAGGTGTCTTGAGACAATCGAAATCCATGAACAATTTTCAAAAGCTGATCCCAAGGCAATTGATTAACGTTTGAATGAATGTCACTATTTGTTCGCTTTGCTTGAGTGCATGCTATGAATGATATGTGGATGAATAAATGAATGATGAAAACCGACAACCATGGAGATCGTGGCCGAAGGCGGTGCTCAAGGAAGGTGATGGCCAAATGAAGCTGACGATGGTGATAGACCAATGTTTATACCGGGTTTTCACACTTTTTAATGGCTTTAGTCTAGTTTAGTTTAAATTAGCTAATTAGTGAATTTATGTTCTAACTATTTTAGGTCTTTCAAACCAATTAGACTTAGCTTCACTGCCAATGGAATGGTTAGAATATCTTAGTATAGGTAGTCATCATAAAATGATTAGATTTAGACTCACCATAGATAGGATTAGTTCTAAATAACAAGTTATGAGGGATCATGTCTCAAGAGTCAATAACAATTCTATATATATCCTTTGCCTGACTCACATTGAGTTTTTCTTTTCCAGCATTTACTAAAATTCTTTTCAGTTACTTTGGTGTTTGCTTACCGCACCACCTTTCAATAGATTGTTTGTTAATTTCCTTTCTATATCAATTAGAACTAGTTTAGGAACATAATGAACCCTACAAAAACATTTGCACACTCATTTAGCGGATTGATACCTTTAGAATCATAGTTGATAAAATTAAGATTATATGACCACTTAGATAACACACTTTTGAGCTAGAGGTATTGAAATGGCATTAATAGATATATTAACGTAAACAAGTCTCTATACTTATAAACTCTAATTGCATGGGAATTGAAACGACACTCCTGCATCTCATTTGGTGTCTAGCTAACCCCAAATGGTTAGTGGCAACTCCTAGAATATACTTAGGGTGTTAAGGAACCAAAAAATGAAAATCCAACGTTACATGAAGTATGGCTTGGGAGAGCCCAGGCTATTAATTGATGGACTGTTTGGATCCTTGGAACCATCTTTTCAATGAACCATTTGGATTGTCTTTCAAGCGATACCTCTAAACCATTCCAAAAACTTGAGAGCCTTTGTGAGGGTCACAATAAGGTTTTGGACTAAATTGACATAATTAAAATATTTATGACTGAATTGATAAATTGTCTAAAGGTTTAAGATTAATTCAATACAATTGAAAGATTTAGGTAATTTGCTATCGTATAACAGGTTTATGACTTCTTGGACAATTTTCCCACCTTTGATTACGCATTAATTTAATTTAAACAGAAAGCCTTGTTCCCTAATAAAATGTGCTTTATAATGTTTTTTAATAGATTTCTCTTGTAATATCATTTTCATTGAAAGCAACCTACGACTTCCCATTTCTTGGGTTAACCATCATGCATAACCAAATAAATTTTCTTGGCAGAAGTTTTTCCTTTTCTTTGGTCAAGGATATTGACTAGCCCAGATAAGACTGGGATGACTAATGGAAGCGAACGTGGTCAGTCCGAAACATGGTCAGGTTCGTTAGTGCTTTCCGATAAATTTTAGCTAAATTTTGCTGACTGAGTGTCAGTTAGCTAACATGGCATGATCGGTGCTTGATATTGATAACTTTTAATAATACTTTAATAGTTTATATATTTTTTATATTATATTATATTATATTTTTTTTCGTTTTCTTTTTCTTTTCCTTTTTTTTTCAGCAACTGACCGGAGGAAGGAGGACGAGAAGGAAAAAAAGAAAAAGAAAAAGAAAAAATTCAAAAAAATTAAAATATTATTAAAAGTTGTCAATGTCAATACCGGTCATGCCACGTTAGCTGATTGGCGCTTAATCAGCAAAATCCGACCAAAATTAGTAGGAAAGCCTGAATTAACATCAAATCAAAAGATTTAGGACTAAATTGGCACCAGCAAAAGGTTTATAACTAAATTGGTATAACTACAAAAGGTTTATGACTTTTTTGACACTTTTCTCGAAATTCTTGCCAACCATGAAAATATTATTCCCAATCCATTGTTTCTAGCTAGGCCAAATGCGGAAAATATGAGCCAAAACTCAAGCCTTATGCTAGATTTTCATGGCGGATGCCTCTAGCCAAAAAAAAAAAAAAAAAATATGATTTGTGTAAATGATGTCGTTTTCGAATTTACCCACGATCCATGTGTCATCAATTAAATGCTGTTTATCGAAATTGATGGTAGTACATAGACTTGGATGCATATGCGGACGAAGAAAATTCAAGGTGAGGCCAATGTGCCGTGTTGACTTGGATACATATGTGGACGAAGAAAATTCAAGGTGAGACCAATGTGCCGTGTTGACTTGGATACATACGTGGTGTAAAATTCACCGTGAGTCTACTGTGGGGGCGACCAAGCACCACATGGAATCGTGTGTCATTTTTCCTCTTAGAATTTTCAATAAAAGAAGAAACTAATTTTTGACAATTGTCATTTGTTAAACAAAATTATATGATATGAGAGGTAAATAAGATGTCTTGAAAAATTGAATTTGGGATCTCTTATTTTAAAATCATCTAAAATTTTGTGAAATTACGGTTAATTGCTCTAAAAATTTAAGTAGTTATGCGAATGTATAATTTAATATTTAAATATTTTAACACAATCTTATAACAGTGCACGAAAGGAATATCAGGATGCAAAATAACTTTACCAATGAAATATACTCGACCGTAGCTATTAAGACGAAGTAAAATCTTCGTATGAGAGCTTATGCCATAAATATGAGGTGTGCATATGTAGGATCTGCTAGTAGGCCCAAAAAGAATTAGAAAAGAAGAAGAGAGAAGTGTTGACAAGTCAAAAGAAAAGAGGATAAAGGGAGAGCTTCAGCTTTATGAAAGAGAGAGAAAGAGAGATCTCGGGAGAAACAGAAAGGGGAAATAAGGAAGAAAAAGAGAGGAGAGGAAAGACGGGAAGGCTTCAGCTTTTGCGTGCTTGCGATCCGGAGGCCTCGCCAGGCCAGCTCAACTCTGTTCTGCAGTGTCAGTAAGTGTTGGTGCCCTTCGTTCATTCAATCAACCTAATTTCGAACTTAGGGCTTAAAATTCGAAATTATTGGAGATTTGCGCGGCGAAGTCTGATTTTTGAGTTGTTGAGCTGTGTATCTTTGCAGAAATGATAGTTTAGGATGTTTTGAAGGTATAGCATTTTACGGATCTTGATTTGAGTTTACAGTTTGTTCGGAACGGAATTTTCAATTTTGGAGCACGGTAGCTTTGGCCCTGAATTTTAGCCGTTTTCAGTGCGATTTTCGGGGCGGCTAAGTTGGAGTTGTTGTAGTACATCAAGAGATCTTTCTAAAGACTATAAGATGGCTCAAAATGGAATTTTGTGAAGAAAGTTATGGCGCAACGAAGTTTAGTGTGCGAGCTACACTTAGCAGACAACAATAGGTTTTCGCTAGAAGCGAGTTTTTCATTGGTGCGTAGGTGCCTTTTTGTCGATAAATAGGCGTAGCATAGTCAAGTCATTATTAGAATATCATTTACTTGGTCTTTTAATATTGTTTTTTGGTTAATTATTAGGAATTTGAGTGCATTGACTCGAGTAGGCGCTGAAGTTGGTTTTTGGTTTTCCCATGTGAGTGACATTATCTTTTTTTTTTTAAACTCATTTTTTGAAAAACATTATAGTTTATATATGCTATGAATTGATAAATAACATTTTTATTGTATAAAACATGATCGAGTTTTTACTACCATTTTGCTATTTGAAAGATGGAGTTATTCTTTGACTTCAATTTGAATGATTGCTTGGAAATGGTTTGTAAAGCTCTTTATGAAAGAATTTTGAAATGTTTGTGGTTCCTAAAGAATGATTTGATACTTATATATCAAATGCCTAAGTTGTGAGATAATTCTCATTCTAATGGTGGATTATTGGATATTCGTGATTGATGATTAATGCTCAATATCTCTATGAGCCCTGAGGGGCATATGTGTATGTGCATATTAGTTGAGGATATTATTGTGGGTTGAGCTACCGGCTAATAATAGGTGGAGACCTAACTAAAGGGGAATCTTAGTCGTTTTGTCACGAACATTATGTGTGACTATGAATAGACATTTGAGCATGAATTGCTCAATAGAGTAGATCATTGGCATATGATTCGAGTTTGTGAATGGAATGGATCATTGACGTATGGTTTGATGAGATTAATCAATGGAATAGACAATTGACGCATGCTTTTATGAGATTGACCAATGAATTGGACCATTGGTGTTTTAAGTAGTTGTTTTATGAATATATTATGTTAAAGCGAGTTATGGTTATGTTTTAAATGTACATGGTGATTTCTTGATCCATTTAGAAGAAATTTGTTACTCACTAAGCCATGGTAGGTCGCTTTTCTCATCTACTTGTTTTTCAGGTTCTTTGGTTAATAGCTAGTAAAGCGAGAGTGCTATTAATGGGGACTTTTGGAAGTGAACTTTGGATATAGTTTGCAACTGTGTCTTTCGAGTGGAAGGACGGTCATGTCATCCCAATTCTTGATGGTTTCGCATTGTGACAGCGTACATATATCTCCCTCACACTTCTCTCTTAAAAAATCTCAACTACTCGATGACAATGGCAAGATCGATTACAACTTTCTCGTTTGCGTTGCTTGCTTCTTTAGCTTCAGCACTAGTTCTTCTGGTTCAAGCCCAAAAAAATCCAGGTCTCTCTCTCTCTCTCTCTCTCTCTCGGACGCGTGCACTTCATACAATGTTATTGCTTGTAACAATCCATGACTTTTGACCTTTTAATGAAACAAAATGATCTCTTCTTTACATTTGTTCTCACTTGATCCGGCGTCAAATCTCTGGTATGCTAGATAGTGTAGTATGGAATTGTGTGAATGATCGAGATTCATCGAACTTGTTCCAATGATTTAACAAAAAAACCGTGGTTCCATTTGATTTACCTTTTCTTTTCCCTAAATTTACAAGGTTTTATCAGCATCGATTGTGGGGCAACTCTTGCATACACAGACGAGAGAACTGGTATAACATACAAATCGGATGAAGGACTGATAGACTCTGGGAAGATCATGCAGACATCTAGGATGCTCACATCTCAAAATGATCGACAGTTATTGAAGAATATAAGGATTTTTCCTAATGGAACAAGGAATTGTTACACTTTAAGACCAGATCAAGGCAATAATAGAACCTACTTGATTAGGGCAACATTTTGGTATGGGAACTATGATGGGAAGAATCAAGATCCTTCATTTGATTTATACATTGATATTAATTATTGGGCCACGGTGGACTACTCCTATTATCGTTTCGAGGAAATCATGTATGTGCCCAAGGCAGATGATATACAAGTGTGTCTTGTGAACACCGGCAATGGAGTGCCCTTCATTTCGGCATTGGAGTTAAGAGCTTTGGATGATGGCATCTATCGATTAGAATCTGGATTCTTGCAACTCCATTGGCGGCACGACATCGGACGAAGCTTGGAGTATGGTGATGTCAGGTGATTGATCAATTTTTGAAATACAAATATATAATAATCATAGTAAAGTGAAAGATTCAACTTTTTTCTTATCGAATTTTGGCATTTTGCAAACTATTGAAGGCACAAGTAAGCAAAGACCAAAAAGATAGGCCTTGGAAAATCAACAAAACTACAGAAGAAAGCATTTAAAGATAATTAGTTAAGATAGTTGAAGAAAATGATAACAGATGTCAAAGATTAAAAGAAAAATCATTACATGACTAAAAAAATTTGATTAGAGAAACGGAAAAGTCATTATGTCCAAACAAAGAATAATATAAATCTACATGAATTCTTCCAATTATATGCAAATCAAACTTTGAATTTCACGCATGTGTCAAAAACGTTTAGGTTACTCAATCATAACAAGATAACTCATTGATAATTTTTTTGAAAAAAAAATCAATGCCTTCGCAACAATATTAGTATAGAATCATAATTAGTTTAGCCTTGCTAATAAACATTTATTAAAGTAATAATAGTCATATACTAAATTAAAATTTGCAATGAGTTTTTTTTTTTTTAAATTAGACATTCCTAGACAAATTTTGTATTGGCTACTGTATGGAGATTTCTTATCCCAATTTTTAAAAATTATTAGCTCTATTTGTAATGCTGGGGATGCCCCAAGCTGTTGTTCTTCATCTGCTCTATAATACTTATATTTCCAACCAAACTTTATTTTTGCAAAGTATTTGCTATGTAACATTAGTTTTATAATACAAAGTTTATTTGTATATTGAAGTTATTCGTATTGAATATATGTAAGATCATGTAATGATTTTAAGTTGGACATAGTTTTTTAATAGAATTCGCTGTCATGACATGGTTGAGGAATAATTTTTAAAGGAAATACATAAATTTCAATCCAAAACTTTACTAATATAGTGTAATTATAATTTTGGATTAATACCCTTAAAAACCCCAAACCGATACACATGTGACAAACTTACCATAAACTAATTTTTTTACCATAAAAAACCCTAAATTGGTACACCTTTGACAAATTTACCCCAAATTGGTACGCTTGTGACAAATTTACCTTTTATTAGTTCATGTTAAATTTTATTGTCAAATTATTAAATTAAATGACATGTGACAGTTGACTGGTTTACTAATTTAGGATTTTACTCTCCGTTTGTCACAGTTTTCAATTTTTTATAATTTCTTTTGTGGTATTAATCTAATTTAATATGGGGTATATTTGTTATAAATGTACCGGTTTGGAATTTTTAATAGTCGAATAAATTAGTTTGGGGTAAATTTGTCATACATATATCAATTTAGGGTTTTTTTTATGATTAGTCAGGGTAAATTTGTCACATGTGTACCGGTTTGGGGTTTTTCATGGTCAAAAAAATAGTTTGGGGGTAAATTTGTCACACGTGTACCAGTTTAGGGTTTTTCATGGTCTAAAAAATAGTTTGGGGGTTAATTTGTCACAAGTGTACCGGTTTGGAGTTTTTTAGGGTATTAACCCACATAAATTTTGTTATATGAGGAAATTACTCATTATTGGTAGATTGTCATGCCAGCAAATGTAATTGCGTTCCCTACCTATGTACTGCCAGGCATGCATGATTTTAAATTTTTCTTACTTGCTCACATACTAATATAATGGAGCAGTATTTGCTTAATAATTTTTTTTTTTTTTGGCTTTAGGGTAATCGTATTACATGTATTATCTATTAAATTCAAAAGATCTTTTCTTTTTTCCGGTGAATAATATACATACCAGGTTTGCCGACTACTAGTTTTTCTACTGTTTTGCTTCCTCAATCAGCGAACATATGATTAATTTATTCTATAAGTTCATATAATCTATGTCTATACTATTGTATAAACTAAAGAATACTTGTTCCTTCTAAGAGATCACGGTCCTTTTTTTCTGTTCAAGATTTTGTAAAAATTCTTTAAATAGATGAATCTGTAAATAAATAATTTTATTTTATCTCCCACGTATTTCAAATATGAAATCTAAATCATTTCTATCTTATAAACAATCTCATACATTTCTCTTTCCTTATGTTTGTGATCAATTCCTTTAAATGGTGTCAATAATTTCTTTCCACTAAGAATTAATAATTCTAATATTTCATATGGATGATTTTGCAAAATCTTACAAATGACAATTGTTCTTATGCACGTGATGCTTGTGTACTTTTGCTAGTAAATATATGATAACAGTGTCTTCCCTAAAAGGTTGACATGTAAGATTTAAATGGAAGGAGATTGATCATGCTTGGAGTACTTTTCTGGCATTCTCCGCTCATTCTGCTGCCTATGTTATTACTTTTATTGTCCCTCCCTCTTCCTCTCTCCTCTTTATTTCGTTATTCTAATTGTGCCTCTTAGTCAAAGAAGTTTCCTCTTTTAATCTTCACATAATATTCAATATTAGTACACAAGTATTTTTACTAAATAAAGTTACATAATTTACGTATGCTTGAGACATAGTAAGAACAAATGAAATATAATAGGTCAAAATATCAAGTTGACTATTTCATTAAATAAGTTTCTCAAAATGATTAATGCTATGTTAACATTGGAATCTCTTATAACTAATATGTTAATGCGATATATATGCTTAAATGGTTATATACATTTTTATTATTTTTTATAAATATGTACAACATTCTGCACAAAGTGCATACTATGTCTAGTTTATAATAGAACTCAATGACTACCCATGAAGTGCTCTGTGGACACCTGTTAATAATAACGCAACACACGACCGGTTTTTTTGCTAGTAATATGTTGAATATAGTAGCTTCAATATTTCTGTTGCATATCCATATAAATTGGCATTTGCTAGTCATTTAGTCAATTGCTTAATTGTTTGCTATTAAATTGTTTGTGGAAATTCCTCACACAGGCACCCTATTGATGTTTACGATCGGATTTGGACACCTCAAAACTATAATTTCGGGGTCATAATAAACACATCTGCCATTAATGTATCTGACAATAATGATGCAAATAAGTATAAGGTTCCCGGAGAAGTTCTTCGGACTGCTCAAAGAACGAGGAGTGCCAGTTCTCGCTTGGATATACAGTGGTCACCTTCAAAATCTGGAAAGAAATGGATTGTGTACTTTCATTTCGTTGAGATTGAGAGACTGACAAGTGGCCTGAAAAGGGTGGTCACAGTTTCCATGATTGATAATAATTTCACAAAGACGGTGAGCCTTGAATACTTAAAGCCAGTGGTTGTAGTTTCCCCTCAAGTTGAGGGGTTGACCATCACCTTCTCCATTGAGTCGGCAAATAAGTCTGGAAATCCACCGATCCTCAATGCCGTGGAGTTCTATACCGTCGGTGATCTTCCATTCGTACCCACAGCACAAGATGATGGTACGCTTTTATTCTTCAAATTTTTGTTATTGTCTACATACAAGTTGTATAGTTCCACTCCAACTGACATCAACAATAATTAGACGGATATTCCAATGTTATTAAGTAAGATTTCGGCAGTCCTATGGTAAATATATTAGTCTCACTGTCGGTTGTATTTTATTCGTGAAGTCTGAGGTAATCAACAGACGTGGCTAAGTATTATTCTGCTATGTGCTCGATTCCCTGCTTTGGCTACTTTTTTTGCTGGAAAGTCTCTTCAAATCAAATCCCTGAAATGTTACAAGTCTTTGAAAAACTGAAAGTCTGTATAACTTATGTGTGATTGCAACCACTTTTCACATCTCTATCCTTCTCTCTAAATTGATTTTTTTTTGTGATTTAAACCACAGTGAAAGCGATTACTGACATCAAAGCAACGTATCACATTAAGAGAGAAAGCTGGCAGGGTGATCCGTGCGTACCAATCAATTACACATGGGATGGTCTAAATTGTAGTTATGGAAATCCTCCAAGGATTATATCACTGTGAGTCCCTGGCACTTTCTCAGATAATACTGGCTTTCTTGGTGAAACTTAAGAAAAATTCTCATTCGTCGTGAAAAACGAAAGTTTTTTGTATCCGCAAGAAAGAACATTTAGGATAAATGCAACCTTCCGAGGGAATCTCAGATAGACTGAGAACTTTGTCATGCTTTTGTCATGTTCTAGGGGGCATGATGGGAACTTCAATGCATTAAAAGAGGAGCTTTTGACACCGTAAGCCTCACATGATGTTAGAGAGAGTTGATAAACTGATCCCTAAGTTGACACCCACCCCAAAATGTCACCATCTTGATAATATTTTTGGGGGTTGCTCCATCTGTATCGGGTGGGTAATGACAAGTTATATCCTCTCATCGATCGTCAATACGTGCTCCCTCCTCCTCCGATGTGTAGTTAAGTTGTTTGCGCAACTTCTTTCACCAATAGCCTACTTTTCCAATTTTAGACATAAGTGTTCCGAATGACATCTTCATGAGCAAGTATTAGGTCCTCCAAAAATAATTCTTTAGGTACTCTAGGACCAATCATAACCATAAAATATAGAACGAGGAGGTAGGGAGACCCATGCCAGGAATGAGATGGACGACTGTGAATGGTCTTCTAGTACTTCAACATTTACACCAGGAGAACCTATAATATTTTCGTTTTGAATCATTGATTGCACAAACTTTTCTTTGTTGTACTAAAAAATTCTGCCTTCATAGAGATATCAACGACAAGATTCTCTACTTTGATCTATTTTGGTCAGGAGATTGAGCTCAAGCAATTTGACTGGTGGGATGGTCTCAGCACTTTCATATCTATCAAGATTGGAATACTTGTAAGTGTCACCATGATTGAATAAGTTGTGTCTGCACGTCACGCTCGATTAAGCACCCCCTGGGATCAACTCATGATTGACTGACTAAGGTTGTGCTTTAGGAGACATAGACTGTCAATGTGTGGAAACATCCTGCTTTTGGCTGTGAAGCTGGTCAACTTGATATTAGGTGTTCTAAACTTGGTCTTTTTGTCAGAGATTTGTCCAACAATCAGCTTACAGGAACAATACCAGAAACTCTGGCAGGATTACAAAATCTTACATTTCTGTAAGTTAATGTGTCTAAGTGAAGCAGCAAAGGATTTCAAGCGGACAAACTGCTAATTATGGCTATATTTGCAGAAACTTAAGTGGAAACAACCTGATTAAATCAGTTCCTGAAGCTCTCAAGAAAAGGATTTTGGACAAAACTTTAAACATGAGGTTCTCCCTCTCTCCCTCCCTCGCTCCCTCCCTCTCTCTCATGGGATATTTATAGGTGGAAAGATTATCAGCACGTTTTGCTTATTGTGATTAAAAGCAAATAAGAAAGCCATCTTGTGACAGAATTTGGCCAATCAATCTAGACTTTCGTATATAGGAATTTGAGTTCAGCACCTTCATCTTTGTGGCAGTTTAGATAATGCGAATCTGTGCCTAGCTGATCATTGCCAGCAGAAGAAGAAACAAAAAACCATCATCATTGCAGTTGCAACATCAGTTTCTAGCTTGTTTGTGGTTCTCTTTGGTGCTTTGTCCATTATTTGGTTGATTAAACCGAAACAAATAGCAGGTAAGTTTTCTTACTTGTCATGTTCTCACAATTTACACTACATTTGACGACTATCTTGACTTTGATATTCCTTTGGTACAGTTCTATCTGCAACAATGTCTTTTTTAGGATAATTGAATACACAACTCAGCAACTTTCTTCTCTTCTCACCCACCAAAGGACTATCACTTTACAATCTCATCAACATTGCAATCAGGAATGAATGAAAGTTGGCTTTAATCAAAATTTTCTAATGCAATCAGTAGTAAGAGTTCATAGTGATCACAAGAAAATGAAGAGAAGAGAGACACTGGGATCACCACAGCATGGTCGCATTAGCATCGCAAACAGAATGTGTTTTATTCAGCTTAACTTATTGACAATAAAGTCTCTGTTTTTTTCCTTCAAAAGAAATCTTGCTATGTAGGAGGGCTTATAACAACTTGAGAGTACAACTTTGTCCTTAATATTCTGATGGTCCCTGAAAGAAAGTTTGATTGTGCAATCTCAAACTTATCTATATGTACTGAGCAAAGAAAACTTGTCTATATGTAAGCATATCAGAAGCAGGTGACACAGAATTCCTGCCCAGATCTTTTAATTTTTGTCCTCTTTTCCACCAATTTAGCTCATAAAATGGGATTAGAAAAACCTTTCCTATGCCTTTTGATTGTTGAAACGCAATTGGAGTTATTTGCATTGAAAGTCCAATATCCAAAGTGGTAGTCACAATACTCATAGTAACCTTGTTGGTACAGAATCTAGTCAAAGGACACTGAGGTCAAAGCATCGACCTTTTAAGTATAGAGAGGTTTCAAGAATCACTAAGAACTTTGGACGAGTGATTGGTGAAGGTGGATTTGGAAAGGTATATCTTGGTACACTAGATAACGGCACATTAGTTGCTGTGAAGATGCTCTCTGAATCATCAAGGCAAGGGTACAAAGAATTTCAAGCTGAGGTTAGATATGATGACGCAATCATGTTTCCTATTAAAATCGACTTATGTTGACACTTACACAGATGTTTGTTCAGAAACTTCCTCTTAGACTCTTCTCCATATTGGTTATAATAATGTGCACTCTTCATGTTGCAGGCACAGCTCTTAATGATTCTTCACCACAAAAACTTGGTTTCTCTGTTTGGATATTGCAATGAGTCCAGGCACATGATATTAATATATGAATACATGGCTAATGGAAATTTAAGGGAACATTTATCAGGTGCTTTTTTTTATGTTCTGTTGTACTATTTCTTCTCTAAAATGATTTTGTAAAACTCTATTTCTTGCTCATAGGTGAAGTTAAAATCCATCCAACAGAGGGCCATTCGCAAGTCGTGACATGGAGTAACAGACTACAAATAGCTATGGATGCAGCACAAGGTACATGAATGAGATATCCTAAATTGTAGGCTTTTTCCATCATTGCTTTGGCATTGTTTACACGTTTTTTTTTTTTTTTTTTTTGCGAGGATTTCAGGTTTGGATTATTTGCATAACGGTTGCAAGCCATCCATCATCCATAGAGACATGAAGACTACTAACATCTTGTTGAACGAAGATTTCCAAGCCAAAGTAGCTGATTTTGGCCTGTCTAGAGCTTTTGCGACTGAAAAGGACTCTCATGTATCAACTTGTCCTGCGGGCACTCCTGGCTATCTTGACCCTGAGTAATTGCTAAAATTCAATATTAATGTTCTGGTTCAGTTTAAAATCTCAATTTGCATATACATAATGACATAGCCTAGGGTTTCATCTTTGATATAAAGATCCGTATTTTTTTTCACTGCAGGGTTCATTCTTCTGGAAATTTTCACAAGAAGAGTGATGTTTATAGTTTTGGAGTTGTACTATTTGAGTTGATCACGGGTCAACCTGTGATAACAAGAAGTCGGGATGGCAGTGCTAGCATACACATACTTCAATGGTTGATTCCTATTGTTGAAAGTGGTGATATACAGAGGATTATGGATCCAAGGTTAAAAGGAAAATTCGACGTCAACTCAGCTTGGAAAATAGTGGAGATTGCCATGTCTTGTACACGACCAATGTCAATTCAAAGGCCGGATATCCATCAAGTATTGGCAGAGTTGGAGTCTTTGGTGAGCAAATCCAGTGATTCCATTGAAATGACCTCCGTGGCGCTCCCATCTGACAATGCCCCAGTGGCAAGGTAGCAGAACTTTTCCAATCTAGTAAGGCTCACTTCTTTTTACAGTTAGAGATTAATTTTCGCACTTCAATTGCATCGCCTATTTCACTTTTCTCTGTCATTGAATCTTCCAAACTCGCTGTGTAGCAATGATATCCTTTTGTTCGTCGTGGCTCCTTTCTCTATTTATTATGTCAGTTCATGGCGTTCCTAATACCGTGAAATTCGGAACTCCAAGTTGAGTTTTTGGGGGAGGTAGTTGGGAGGTTGGGGCTATCCATGAGTGGGCTAATCGGCATTAGCAGGCCCTCACGGCACGTTCTTGGAGTTCAGCTGAGAATTCAGTTTCAGTCAACACCATTGGGTAATTAGCAAAAAATTTGCAATTTTGAGGGGGAACTATCTTTCTTGGGGTAAGCTCAAAATATAAATGGATTATTGGCGGTCCTTATGTACTAATTTTCGCAAGCAACCTGGGATCTACACACACGCATCTTTAAGAAACTGTGGACGCAAGGCTCGAATTTGATTACATCTAGAACATGCTTATGCAGATAAAAGGCAATCCCAATCTCATTTATTCTTAGAATGCAGAGTAGGCTTTCTGTCTTGGGTTTTCAATGCAACAACCAGCATCATTAACTAGACAAGAGCTAAGTGGTCGGAGAAGATATGCACTACTAGAATAACATTGCCCGATTCGTTAAAAAAGGACCCACCGACATGCCCTAGAATGGCTCTGTCTACGGCAATCAATGGCGGTGATTTAGAAAAGGTGAGGGCTCATCCTAGCAAGCAAACCTGACGAAAGAACCCCTAATGACTTAGACCAATGGGAATTTTCGCAAACCATGACAGTGTTCTAAAAATTTAAACAAATAGATGATGACGTGATTTAATATTATCTATTAAAACTCTCTTTCATGCTTAGGCTAGACTTGGACCTAAACCTAAAGCATGTAGATATATAATTGGAGAGACAAATGGAGGCCTAGAAGGTTTAATTTAGGATTTCGTACTTTGATATCATGTGAGATTTTGTGAGATCAACATTAATCATTTTAAAGATATAAGCTAGTAGATGAAATTGTGATTTAATATTAAATATTCTAATAGACATAAGTATGCGATCCCTTCTGGCTTTCATGAAACACCACATGTACCAACAGAATTACAAAGTCAAACACTTGTAAAATTCATCATATATGAATAACAATAAACAGTGACCCCTTCTTCTCCAGATGGCCTCCAGAAAAACAATAAAGCATTTTTCTCTCAATATTGAAGCAAAAGTCCCATTTGTTGTGAATATACATCATGTAATTGGTTGGTCCAATGCTTTTCTTGCTCAAACCTTCAATAGAAGGACTTAGGAATTTTTTTGGTCTTACAAGAATTTTGAAAAATGTACGTGAATCGTTTGGCCAACTTTTTGCTTCCATAATTATGCTCTGAAAAGTGTTATGAACTCTGGGCATTGTCTTTTTTTTTTTTTTCTTTTTTCTTTTTGTGAAATTAGATAGAACAAATTATCATGGCACCGACGAGGTGGGAGAGAGACTAGAAAGCCTGTATTTTGTAAAAACAAATATAAGGTCTGGTTTAATTTTTTTACCCAAAACGGTTTCTGACCAATATCCAAAGAATGATCGGTCACAAAGAGCATGCATGTTAACCATTATATTTCTGTTTAAGAACTATTTTTTTTTGTTTCGAACTTGTTTTTGGTCAAAAATCTGTTTGATAAAATAAATTCAATTTTGTATTTCTGCAACCAATTTTTATTCTAAAAATAGGTTTGGAACAAAAATACGAAATAATTTTTTTAATTTTTCTATTTCTAGAATAGAATTGAGAAATAAAAACTCTCCTGATTACTCATTCTTACTACTAGTTGGCCGCTCACTCACCATCACCCGTTGCCCTATTGCTATCACCTATTACTATTGCTTGCCGTTAGTTGGCCACCCACTGGCCATCGACCACTGCCGCCGCACCATCGGACTCCACCACATTGCCGTTGCCTCTACTCGCCCCTTGTCGCCGCCCCTTGCCTTTTGTCGCTGCCTGGGAGTAATTTTGTGTTGATATCAAATGTATATTTTTATTCGGAAACTCATCTAGGAACAGAAATAATAAAAAAACTATTTCTGATCTAGAAATTAATTTCTTATTAGAATGGTTATCATTCGTGTTGACACCTAAATTTTGGCGATTTGTTTAATTGTTTATTAATTGCATTGAAAAATTAGAGATTAATTTCTAACCCCTTAACAAAAAAAATTCATTAAAATTGCATCACATATAGACATTAGGAGCATTTGCATCACTAGTTTTAAAATTTATCAAAAAAAATTTACAAAAAAAAAATTTCAAAAAAAAAAAAGCGGATCGGACTAGGCCCAGTCCTTTCCAATTCTCTTCTCCTTTGTATCTTTTGTCTCTTGGGCCCAAGCCCAGCGCCTCTTTTTCCTTACCTTCCCTGGCCCAACCTTCTTCTCTTCTTCCTCTCTCTCTCCCTCACACTCTCTGTAGAAAGAAAGAAAAGCAAAGTACAAGCTAGACGAGACTGGGATGGCGAGGGAGCAGAGGGGGGCAGCAGATTGCATAGCATGATCTCAGGGTTGGAGTCAGGTCGGCAAAGCAGTTGGCGGTGGCAGGGGGCCATGCGCGTTTGCTGGCC
Source organism: Eucalyptus sideroxylon x Eucalyptus melliodora (assembly GCA_016097485.1). NCBI lineage: Eukaryota > Viridiplantae > Streptophyta > Magnoliopsida > Myrtales > Myrtaceae > Eucalyptus > Eucalyptus sideroxylon x Eucalyptus melliodora. The sequence continues at coordinate 36,833,533 of CM027833.1, forward strand.
GAGCATAAAGTGCCAAAGGCTTTTAGGGGGGTTCTCGGTTGGTTTTTTTTTTTTTTTTTTTTTTTTTTGGGTCGAGAGAAAGCAAGACAAAGAGAAGACCAGAAGCACGAAAGAGAGCTCACAATCATGCCTAGAAAACACCCTCAAAAGCAACTCCATAAAAGAAAAAAAAAATCAAGAAATTCCAGATCAACCTTTAAAGAGAAAAGTCAGATTTTCACGAATTTTAAGCTAAAATTAGCCAAAACCTTCAACTAGAGAGTGAAACTTCACTCAAAGATCTTTCCAACCATAGGTCACACATCCAAAATGGAGATTGGAAAGACCTCCTAAAGGGGGTAGCATGGTGGCCCATTCGTCGAACGAGGGCTCGGTGGTTCATTGGAGGGAGAGAGATGGGGCAAAGTTGAGGGAGAGAGAGAGAGAGAGAGCAGTCAGGAGAGGGCAACGGTTCAATGACGATGGAGGCAACAGATGAAACAGAGCTGAAGCTAGAGGGGTAGCTTGGTGGCTCGTCCGTCGAACGAGGGCTCGGTGGTTCGTTGGAGGGACAGAAATGGGGCAAAGTTGAGAGAGAGAGAGAGAGAGAGAGAGAGAGAGAGAGAGAGAGAGAGAGAGAGAGATTCTTTCGTCAAACACAATGGTTCATTGATCGGATGAGGGATCAATGGAAGAGAGGAGACGACAAAGAGAGAAAGAGAGTTGGATGAGAGAGAGAGCACGTGCAAGGGAGAGAAAAGAGAGAGAGAGAGTGCGTAGGGGAGAGAGAAATTTTTCCCTAACATTTAGCCCCACTTATGGCACGTGTCAGAATCTCAATGCGCTTCCAATTTGTTGCGCTGGCACATCTCATATAGCCAATATTTTCTCAACATATTACACATCAAATCATATAGGTTGAACTCAGGAAACATTATTGCCACATAATTGTTGCATTGGTTTCCGTTCTTCTCAAACTTATCTTTGAAAGATGCTTCTCGCATAAGCTAACATGACTAGCCTCATATTTGTGCATTTATGCACGGCTAATTGAAAGTAAAACAAGGCGAAGGAATAAGGATTTGCTGATAAGATTGATGTCTCCACTTGATAAAGAGTACCATATCGGTATTCTAGGACATCTTAAAGCTCGCTCCTCTTAAAATGCCCCACAAGCTCTTAGAAGGTAATTGCTTAGATTCACTTGCCTTGGTTGCTCCATCGGAAGGGGAGTGATGTTAGAATGGATGAGTAATTATTGGTGGCGAGAAATTTGGTAGGTAAAGATTGTGGAGACCGAAAGGTTACGAGCTAAGTTTTATAAAATCTAACGTAAAAATTGAGCTTTATGAAACTTGTTAATTTAGGGATGATGACACATAGGACATATTTAAATGTTGGCTCAATGTGTAATATAGTTCATGAACTTTTAATTTGTTTAATATATTCTATGAATTTAAAGCCAATATTCCATGATAAATCCTTATATTATACGAAAGTATCAAATATTATCCTTCTATCAATTTAAATTCAGAAACAATATTGAATATTTTCATATAGTCTAGAGACTAGTTTGAACATATACGAAATATTTTTGTATAATCTAGGATAACATTGAACATTTTTAGTAAATTTCTAACCCACTAATTATCATATATGTAAACTCAGAGCATATCAATCTCTGTTGACAATCAATGTGGCATTGCATGCTTTGTCGCCACTCTAGATAATCGACCAAAAAGCATATATTCATAAATGTAACTCTAATGGAATCACTTTCTGAAAACTACAGACATGGAAAATACAATTTGGACTCCTTATAATACAATGTTAGTAAACCAATTAGAATTTCCCCTTGGAACATTAATCGCATTCAAATTCCTACATATTGATTAATGTAGGAATTTTCTAGATGTCACATAAGATTTTGAATTTCTTTGTGAGATTGTTGCGACCTACCCCTTGTTAGGAAGGAAAATGGGATTGGGAGTATTGTCTAAAAGGCAAGCCTACAACCCTTGATTAGATGCGAATCTCTCAAACCCACACCTTGCACGAAGTTAGGTATTTAAATTGATTTTGTAATAATTTTCCACCGCTAGCCTATTGGGGTCAATTAAAAACCAAGTAACGCATGGGATTATATTTCACTTCCTATACAACTAGAGAATCTATGGTCGAAGACTTGATTACATTATTTAATCAATCAGTGCTTTTTTGGTATCTAATCTTATTTATTCCAAAAATATTTTTGTCAGGTGTTCTAGTTTGATTTTAGACTTTGGGGTGACTATATGGGTGCGCAATCATTTGACAACCAAGGTGTTGTTAAGTAAATTGCATTGAGAGAGCAAGAACCTAACATTACCAAATAAGGGGCAAGAACCTAACATTACCTAATAAGGGGCATGTCATCTCTAACTAAGCTAAAGGGAAACCATAATCAACATATTAAAAGTGCGTAATCAAAGACATTCGTTTTTAAGAACAATCGGAATCCAATCGTAAAGCCATAAGTGCTTGTTCAATTTTTTAGCACAACCTCTTCTCAATGATTTCCCCATAATTTAAGAGAAAACTGCCCAAAACAACTATCTTTTAAAGCTTTTTCTGACTTTAGGAAAAATAAAAATAAAAATCCGGAATTTTAAATTAATTTTTTAAAACTATTAATGTTTAAACAAATGTTTTTGTTTTACTCAATTAATTAGTAGTCCGAAAATAGGGACCTATCAAGAACATGGATGAAATTGGACTCACGGTTTAGACTAGAGGGCATAATTGATCTTATGCTCAAGCCCACTCCATTTCTACCATTCCTAAGCCCAATTTGGAAAAAACTCCCACGTAAGCCAGCCCACTTTTCCACTAAAGTTACACCAAGTCCACTTCTTTGCAACTGAATACACTAAGCCTATCTTACAAAAAAGAACTCAGCCCAAGCACTTCTAAAAATGAAGCTAGCCCGAATCTGTTAAAACCACTCAAGCCCAAAATTACTCAATTAATTAGATAAGACCAGATTCAACAAAACGCAACTTTTAAGCCCTTATTGTCGTCTCCCTTGCTGTAAAATATTGTGTTGCGAATATATAATAGAGAAGAGATTGAGAAGAGAAAGCAAGTAAATACCAGAGATATTAGAGAAAGCAAGATGAGAGAGCTTTATTTCTAGTATCTCACTGTCGTGTTTCTGTGTTGTTGTGTTGTACATCAAAACTAAACTCCTATTTATAGGAGAATAAGAATGTACTTATCATTAATATCAATGTATTGAATGATACATGTACTAGATAAGAGAGATGAATGTTCATTGTATAGGGAGATGTACTTACAATGTATGATACGAAATGTATCATAATATGTACATTAGATAAGATGAATATAATTAATATTCATTCATGTATTTTCATTCATTCATGTAATTCATAATACTCCTTGCTGGAATACTCATTGTATTTATTACGAATGTGCATCGAATGATACTGCCTCATTAAAAACCTTAAGCCGGAAAAACCAAGTGGGATAAAAACCAGACAAAAGGGAAAAAGAGTGCGGAGCACAAAAGTTATGATCTCTCCCTTTTATGGTGCATTAATTGCCTCGTTAAAAACTTTAAGCCAGAAAAATCCTATGGGAAAATACCGGACATAAAGAAAAAAGAGTGTAATGCATATATAGCCACTCCTAGGGCTAATCATTATTGCATCTTGTGAACTAGCCGCATATCAATACTGCAATGCATAGTTCATAATATCTCACCCTCAATAGAACCATATAGCCACTTTTGGGGCTAATCAATCTTACATCTTATGAACTCGCCTCATACCAATGCCATATACTAATTTCTCAAAAGTTGATGTTGGCAATGATTTGGTAAAAAGATCTACAAGATTATTTATGGATTAAATATGTTTAACATCAATTTGTCGACTTTCTTAGAATTCATGAGTATAGAAAAATTTCGGCGAGATATGATTGGTCCTATTACCTTTGATATATCCTCCCCTGACTTGTGCAACACAAGCAGCATTATCTTCATAAATTATAGTGAGAGAATTTGTAACCAGTATTAAGCAACAAGAATTATGAATATGTGTTATAACGGATCTTAACCAAACACACTCTCTTCCAGCTTCATATAAAGCAATAATCTCAGAGTGGTTAGAAGATATAGCTACTAGTGATTGCTTCGTAGAACACTAAAAAATAGCAGTGCCGTTATAATAAAATAAATAACCGTTTTGAGAGCAAGCCTTATGTGGATTAGATCTATATCCAGTCTCAGCATATCCAACTAAACTAGAGGTAGTGGAATCCTTAGAATAATATAATCACAAATCAATAGTTCCTTGGAGATAACAACTCCATTCAAGTGTCTCCGAGTTGGCTCAAAACTAAAACGTGCCAATAAATTTACCGTAAAAGTGATATCCAGTCTCATACATTATGCCAAGTACATCAAATCCTCAATTACATTGAGATATGGTACTTTAGGACTAAGTATATCTTCATCAGATTCTCTAGGATGAAACGGATCATTTTGGGGATCTAGAGACCTTACAACCATATGGGTGCTCAATGGGTGAGCTTTGTCCATGTTGAAACATTTAAGCAATCTTTCAACATATGTTGATTGTTGGACGATTATTCCATTTGCTTTATGCTCAAGCTCTAGACCAAGACAAAGTTTGGTTTTACCCAAATCTTTAACTTCAAACTCCATTTTCAAATATTTAGCAGTTTCAGCTAAATCTTCTGGAGTTCCAATTAAATTTATATCGTCGACATAAACTGCTACAATAGCAAATCTAGTTTATGATTTAAACACACATGTGCAGATAGGATCATTCTTGTACCTTTCCTTAATTAGGTACTCACTTAGGCATTGATACCACATGCGACCGGATTGCTTTAAACCATACAAGGATCTTTGCAATTTTATTGATAATAAATTGCGGGGAGTGCATGCTTTAGGCATTTTGAATCCCTCGGAAATTTTCATATAAATATCAGAGTCTAATGAGTCATATAAATATGCCGTCACAACGTCCATAAGACGCATTTCCAATCTTTCAAAGATTGTTAGGCTAATGAAAAAACAAAATGTAATCATATCCATCACAGGTGAATATGTCTCATTATAATCAATCCCAAGTCTCTGGGAAAATCCTTGGGCAACGAGTCGGGCTTTATACCTGATAACCTCGTTTTTCTCATTTCGTTTTCGGATAAATACCCATTTATATCCAACAGGCTTTACATTATCGGGGATACGATACGAGTTACGAGTCCAAAAACCTCTCGTTTAGTTAGGGAGGCTAATTCAGCTTTAATTGCTTCCTCCCACTTAGGCCAATCTTGCATTTGATGACATTCAATAATAGATTACGGCTTACAATCATCATCCATAATTTTATGAGCAAGCGAGAATGCAAAAGCATCATCAATGATGATTTCATTCGATTCCAAATTTCATTACAATATGTAATGGAATTTTCAGTATTCCGGGGCTAGTACTTCTTTCATGGGTTTGCGCCTCTTCAGGGGCAATAAGCTCTTTGGTAGCAAGCACAACGCTAGGCTCTTCTGGAGCAGATTCCTAATTCTTTCCCCTTCGTTTTCGAGGAGCAGTATCTTTTGATCCTATCGGTTTACCACGCTTCAAGTGCAAGGGATTTTGATCCATTTTAGCCTATTCTTCGGGAACAACTATCCTAACTGGAGCATTTGCAGTTGGAATATGAGACTTCGTTACCTTAGTAGCATCATTAAATGCATCAAGAAGTCTATTGGCCATAGCCTGTAAATGGATTATGCGTTGCACCTCGTTTTCACATTCAGGAGTCATTGGGTCTAATTGAGATTAATTTTTCTCATTCTAGGAGAAAACCTTAACTGGTTTTTGTTTTGCAGTTGTAGGTATCCCAATTGATAGAAACCTAGTCTCATCGAAATGACAATATGCAAACCTGACAGTAAAAAAATCACCAATAGTTGGTTCCAAGAACCTAATGATAAATGGTGAATTAAACCCAACATAAATACCTAAACGGCGTTGAGGACCCATTTTCGTCCTTTTTGGCGGTACTACAGGCACCTGTACTGCATAACCAAAGGTGCGTAGATGTGAAATATCTGGTTCATAACCAAGAACCATTTGAATGGGAGATTGTAAAATACTAACAGTGGGGCGTAATCTAATTAGAGCTACCGCATGCAAAACTGCATAACCCCATGCTGTATCGTTGAGATTCGTTCTCAATAATAGAGTACGGGCAATGATTTGGATACGTTTAATCAAAGATTTTGCCAATCCATTTTGAGTATGAACATATGCAACTGAGTGCTCAACCTCGATTCCGAATGAAGCACAATATGTATCAAAACTCTTTGATGTAAATTCACCAGCATTATCCATCCTTATGCTCTTAATTGGATAATCAGGGAATTGTGCCCGGAGCTTTATAATCTGCGTAAGTAAATGTGCAAATGTGACATTATGCGTAGATAATAAGCAAACATGGGACCATCTACAGGATGCGTTCACTAGTACCATAAAATATCGAAATGGTCCACTTGATGATTGTATTGATCCACAAATATCACCCTGAATTCTTTACAAGAATAAAGGAGATTCAAAATCAACCTTTATTATAGAAGGTTTGATAATGAGCTTTCCTTATGAGCAAGCCTCACAATTATCATCTTTGGACAACAATACTTTTATATCCTTTAAAGGGTGCCCTTTTGTATTTTGAATTATCCTACGCATCATTGAAGCGCCAGGATGACCAAGGCGATCATGCCACAGTCCAAACTGATCATGGCTTACAAATTTCCAGGATGTGGTGGCGTAGGTTTCAACAGCCTTAATCATGAAAATATACAAACCCATAGAAGAAGCTTCTAGCTTCTCATGGATGGTCTTCAGGCCCATCTTATAAGAGAAAATGCCAATATATTCCTTATCTTGCTCATAAATAGTCTCAATATGGTACCCATTACGGCGTACATCTTTGAAATTGAGCAGATTCATTTTTGATCGAATGCTTATAAACGCATTCTCAATATGCAGGATTGTGCCATTTGGCAAAATAATTGTAACATTCCCAAAACAATCAATAATCAGAACATGACCTGATATTATATGGATTTGTGCCTTACGCAATGTCATACTCGAGAAAAAGTGTCTACTACAAAATATAGTATGTGTTGTTGCACTATCAAGCAAACAACATCTTCTTTTTTCTCGGTATTTTCCATTTGCATTTATATTGACAACTTCAAGTGTGACACCCCGAACCCTTCGCAGGTCGTCACCAGCGCCGGTGTTACACTTTCTTTCTTGTACTTAAAACAAGCACCGTTAATCACAGGCATTTTTTTTTTTTTAAGCGGTCCCAGCGCGACTAATAGCGGAAGCTAATTACACATCTCCATCTCTCCCCTTACTAACCATGATACAAATACACACCAGCTACACATCAGGATTTTATATACGAACATCGACACTTTATTTACATATTCTTTTAAGATGGGACTCCTCCTTTCTCGGGTCGATACAAAACAAGAAAAGCGAGGACTCTGCCATGTCCTGCCTAAAATCTCAAAAAGAAACTATCAACCCTCTACATCAAGCGCACAAGCTCCCATCAAAGGTGTCGATTATCTACATCAAAAGCTTGGCTCCTACTCATCGCGCGTGAGTCTCACACCCAACCCGGTGCATCAGGCGGTGGCGGCGGCAACATCCCTCGCATAGCACCATCTCGACGGACGTGCACAGACAGGAACTCTTGTATGACAGGGCCCCCAGCTAGGCCGATATCATACATAACTAAGCATCGCACTTGGATAAACGTCAATCCGGGCACAGAGGGACAATCTATCTCCGTACACTCCACCTCAACATCAGACGGTAGACCGTAAAATACCCCACGCGAAACAGCAGGTAGCGGCATAGTGCTAATCTGAAATGTTCTCCCCAAAAGGGGTGAGTACAACCACTCAGCAGATAGGGAAATCCAATAACAACTCAGTGCACCATGCATACCATCATACAACGCAGGCATTGCTTACCTTTTTGATGTCAAGCGTATTCATGCATCATCATAGCATATATATCATCATCATGGCATCTCATATATCATTATCATCACATCATCATTAACCATGCATCACCATGCATATCACATCATCATTAGCCATGCATCATCGTGCATATCACATCATTATTAGCCATGCATCACCATGCATATCACATCATCATTAGCCATGCATCACCATACATATCACATCATATCATCATTAGCCATGCATCACCATGCATATCACATCATCATTAGCCATGCATCACCATGCATATCACGCCTTAGATCAATTTCCACTTTTACTTATTAATTGATTCCCACATTATCTTTTCTCAAATCATCAAATTCACCATCATCATCATCCCTTCGGGCAGAAACCTCCGACAGGGATCCTAGCATTCCAGCCATCTCATGGCCACTGGGCTTCCGGCCCCCCACATTCCAGGCATCTCGCATCTCAACTAGCATCACGAGGCATTCCCTTCGGGCAGAAACCTCCGACAGGGCTTCCGGCCTTTACCCTTCTAGCCGGGATCTCGCACCCCAATCCCGGCATCGCGAGTCACTCCCTTCGGGCAGAAACCTCCGACAGGGCTTCCGGCCTCCCACATTCCGGGCATCCTGAAACTCCCAGGGAATCTCTGGAATTACGCCACCAGGCCACCAGACAACATCCTCCACCACAACCTCATTCTCATCCACATTTATCTTTTATCTCAATTTAACATGGAAATTTGGCATGGCATCAAACATATCACACTTGCATTTCAATTCACATGTCATGCACAAGTCATAGCTTAATCACATAAGTATTTCAATTTAATGCATGTACAAAGACCTCATCACACAAGTGCCACACAAATGGAATTGAATCCATGGCCAAATAAAAATCTATTTTATTTTATTATTATTTTATTAATTTATTATATTTATTTATTTTCATAAATAAATATTTAATATTTATGATTTTTCCAAAATCATAATATTCAATAATCATTTATAGGATCACAATTTTATATAAAATTCGTGGCCAAATCGAATTTCTTATAATTTCACAATTTCCTCCAAAAACATCCCTAAATTCTCGGATTTAAACCCACTACACAGTTTCCGAATAAATTCCATTAAAATATCCATTCGGTCTCCAAAAATTACGAAAATTTACAGGGTGATAGCCAACACATTTTCGTACCTTTTTCATTAAGAAATTTAGGCCAAATTATTTTTATATTAATTTCCATAGCCCTACGAAGCTTCTGGAATCACTACCGTTTCGTCCAGAACACACTTCTCCGTATTTCTTAGATTTCACCCATCAAATCTCTTTCGTTCCGTCTAAAATTTAAGTATGTTATGTAACAATGTTTCCTTTACAATTTTCATGAAGGAATCTAGGTCAAATAACCAGATTACGGTCACCCTTTTAGTCCATGTAGTCTCGGGTGTCTCGGTACACCTCACCAGAATCAACCATCTCCAAGATTTAACCGATTCACCAAGTTATACTTGTTATTTTTGCTTCAAATTCGCGTATGTTGTAGCTTAAGGTGTTTCCTACAACTTTCAAGAAGACAACAAAGTGAGATCTCCAACAGAAATCAACATGCAATCAAGAAATCAACAAAAGGTCAGTGAAGATTTCGCAGATCTAAGGTCTCCGTATAACAGAGCTTTTGACCCCACATATCACCATCTTTTTCCATGAAATTCGAGTATGTCATACTACAAGATGTTAGCTTCAACTTTCATGAAGACACCGAAGCCAAAATCGCACTCCAAATACACATACAAGCTCGACTAAAATACTGACTACCACAAACCGAACGAAACAGTCACATAGCTTGAACACATCCAACCCTTACCTCGGTTTTTCGCCCAAATCACATCTAAAACCGAACATGCAACCAACAAAACAGACATGCAAGAGAAGTTAAGGACCCCACTTGCCTCCAAGATGAGCAAACAGCGATGAACGGCGGCGTACGGCGGTCGGACTAGGCGGACGTACGGCGGACGGGCGGCGGCAACTCTCGGCTCCACCTCCTCTCTCTCGGTTCCTCTCTTCCGCTCAAGCTCTCTCTCTCGCACACCTCTCTCTTTGGACGGAAATGAAGCAAGTAACCGGCCATTTCTCTCTCCTAACCCCTTTTATATCCCTGAATCCCATCATTTGCAATGATTGATCCACCTAATGACCAACCAATGCATGCTCTTCCTTTGGCCACATGTTATTTCTATTTTTGAATTTAAATGGGCTTGGGCTTAGGCCCAACCGGCCATTCCCCCTTGGGCTGGTCGAGCTCCCTTCTTGGGCCCTAATGGGCCGACTAGCTTGGCCCACCAAGCTTTAGGCTAATGGGCCCAAAGCCCATTCGAATTTTCGATCCCTTTTTCCTTTTTTTTTTTTTTTGAAATTTCTTCTATAATATTTTTGAATTCCAATTTTCCATCTTGGCCAAAGTCTTGGAATATTTTTAATTATTGAAATTGAAATCATATGACCAAGCATTTAAATTTCCACAACACAAGCAAAATTCATCAAATTAAAAGATAAATTGGCTAAAGCATAAGCCATAAAATTCTATCACCTAATTAAAGACATTTAACACACCTTAAGGCTTGGCTTTGAATTTCCGGGATGCCGCATCAAGTGTCAAGTATCATAAAAGTTGCATATTAGTTATATAGTCGAATAAAATTTCAAAAAATAAATATTATATAAGGTTCATAAGTATCTCATAAAGAACAATAAAAAAAGTAATACATTTAAAGCGAAACAACATAAAATTCAAAGTTCAAATTATCATCCACCAATCTGATTCATCAAAGTAATCAGAGGTCCTCAAAGAAATCAAAGACATCCAATGATGCATTTGCTACTTCAGGAGTAAGAGGAGTCCCACCAACGGAGATATTGTTGGCCTCAACAGTGGTTATGGTAGTAGGATTGATTTCAATGGCATGAGATTCACCACGCTTGCCCGTATTCTTTAAAGATGCCTGGTATAGGTCAACAAAATGTTTTGGCGTATGACAAGTACGTAACCAGTGCCCAGTCATGCCACAGCGATGACAAATACTTTCATTAATCACCTTCTTTTGCTTCTTTTCTTTGCCATGATTCAGGCCAAAGTTTATTTTCCTAGGATGGATAAATTTCTTGCCATCCCTTCTAGGATTATGTTCTTGCCTGCGCTTATAGCCCTTAAAATGAATAGTATTTTTCTCAAAGTTAGTATATGCTTCAGGCAATGCTTTTGAGCTAGCAGGTCTAAGATCATGATTTTTTAGTAGCAATTCATTAGTTTGCTCGGCAGTAAGAAGCGCATAAATTAATTCAGAATATGTGACAAACTGACGTTGCCGGTATTGCTATTGCAATACAATATTCGAAGCATGAAATGTTGAGAAAGTTTTCTCAAGCAATTCCGCATCAGCGAGTTTGATACCACATAACTCAAGTCGATAAACGATATCAAATGAATCAGAATTATAGTCAGACACTGATTTAAAATATTGCGGTCAGAGATTTTGCCAATCATATTGTGCTTAAGGGAGGATAACCGTTTTGGTATGATCATACCTATCATTCAACCTCCTCCACAAGATATGCAGGTCTTGAACGGATAAATATTGAGTCTGCAAGCTCTCATGCAAATGACGGCAAATAAAAATCAGCGCATTTGCTTTATCCTTTTCATTTGAGGTTCCATCATCTGTAATTGTATTAGCGAGACCTTACCCTTAGAGGTGCATTTTCATGTCAAGGCACCAGGATAGATAATTCTTTCCACTCACTTCGAGGATGTGGAATTTGGGCTTTTCAATATTTGCCATAATCCTTGCAAAAATAAATCCTTAAATTAATTAAAAGGATTTTCAAATATCCACCGCTACTTCAAGAGTAAAATGATACTTTTAGATTTGAAATTTGGCTTCGGGCCAATAAAAATAAAAATGAAAAATTGATAGAAGAAGATGAAGTATAAGTTGATCAATAAAAAGAATACTGTTGGGAATAACGGATCCCCGAAAACCGGATTCGACACCGAATCGAACCCCTAAATCAATGCGGAAGACGAAGCCCGGGAAAACACGCATCACCGATCGTAAAGCACACCACGGATTCGAGCGTACCTTGTTAGCCACAGATTAAACACCAATGCGGAAGAGGAAGAAAAACTGGCCCTGTTCGATCCGATGGCGTCTTGAAGGGGAGAAAACAGTGCCTTGAACTTACTGTTCTTTTTTTTGGAGGAAGAGAGAACGCGCGGGAGAAGGCGTACGCTGAATTTGCCAAAAACATTGTCTTCTCTCTCTCTCTCCTCCCTTTTATACCTCTCCCCTTCCACGGGCCCTTTTCCCGTGGGCCGGGCCTTTTTGGGCCCAACTTGAGCGGATGGGCCTTAAGCCCATCTCATAAATCCATCATCTCCCACTCGCACATGGTGGTGCAAAACCAACATGGGCGGACAGGTCTTACTCAGCCCCATCAGAGAAAAATCCATCATAGACTCTCACTTAACATGGTGGGCCAAACATACTCCTCTTTTCCTCTCTTCAACATTTATACCGGTGAATAATCCGTGCGACCAGCATACTTTGAGAGCTCGTTGCCATACATCTGTTAGGAATATATAGCAGCTCATAATGGGCATCACACTCCGAGTAGATTTAGTATGCGGTACCCTAGATCGATCGATCACATTTATATCTCTCTTGATCTCTTTTAAACAATGATATATTTATTGTATTCACAATTATGATTATCACAAAGACAGTCATAATTGGTTAACCGGTGAATACAAAACTATAATGTGATTCTCCAAAATCGATCTTCCTCTTTCCTTCAAACTCTCAATTTCAGTCCAGCTTGCTTTTCTAGAAATGCCCCATTAGATCGAATCACTCATGACCATTGGCAACATCCTAAGATAGCAAACACTAAATAGAAATCTTGAGAATAAGTAAGAGTCATGAGGGGACTAAGAAATTGAGGAACTCTTTTCCTCAAGAGTCTCACACGTCATAAAAGTTGAGATCAAACTTTTGCCACTCTTATTGGTCGTCTCATGCATACGTAGTATGAAATACGTATTACGATATTAACTCCTTTCCCATGGAGCGTATGTCTACATCTTTCAATACCGTACAGATGATAGTTTAGACATACCCAATGTCTAACTTGAGTTCACGTATCTACTCATTCACAAAATTCATCAGAACTCACATCTGGCATCTTAGACAGATAAAGTAAAACATGTGGGGTATTTTTTTACTTTCGGACATAGTAAGTATTATATCCTCATCTTAACACCCAGTTAAGGCGACATACGTGTTTTAAGCTTGAGCTCTCGATTATCACCTAGATAATAAGCTTTAAAACAGTCTCATCTCCATTTATCACACAGTAAATAGAGGCGATTACCCGTGTGAGTGGGCTAATCTCATATCTGTCCGACATACTTCTCAACTTAAAGTAATGCACTAAGCATTAAGATGCATAAGGATTAAACAAAGATTCATAGGCATTAATGATGAAAACACAAATTCATCAAATTGTGAACATTTAGGGAAATTACAATATTTAGTACATCAGCCTCTACGCAATCCTAGATATTTCATATGGCCACAAAACACATCTCTAGGTATTGGCTTTGTCATAGGATCTGCTACCATTCCATGCGTAGTATGTACTCTAAGTTCACATCTTTTCGTGCAACCATATCCTTGACAGGATTATACTTGGTATCTATATGTTTGGTCTTGCCATGATATTTTGGATCTTTGGTATACGCTTTTGCTGCTTGGTTATCACAATTAACCAACAATTAATCTGCAGCACTTCCAATAACACCTAAATGATCCAAAAATCTCTTAAGCCAAACATCTTCTTATACTGCTGCTGATAATGCCACGAACTCAACTTACATCGTGGACAAGGCTATACACTTCTGTTTCTTACTGCTCCAACATATGGTGCTATTATTCGGTAAGAAAACAAACCCAGAGGTAGATTTCCTTTCATTTAAATCTCCTCTCCAATCAGTATTAGAATAGCCTTTGAGTTGCAGATCCTTTCCTTAATAACTCAACGTATGATCAGCAGTCCCCTTTAGATACCTTAGTATTCTCTTAACGGCTTTCCAATGTGCTTGACCTGGATCGGATTGGTAACTACTCACCATTCCAATTGCAAAACATATGTCAGGTCTTGTACACATCATAGCGTACATAAAGCTTCTAACAGCACTGGCATAAGGAACATGTTTCATTTGTTCCTTCTCTTGTGGAGTCCCTGGACACAGTCTATGGCTCAATACTTCACCTTTTGCAATAGGAGTATCTATGGGTTTATAATCTTGAAATCTTAACTCCAAGAATGTATATAACATCGCCCATGTCTTTTATATCAAAGTTAGAAGACAACTATCTCTTGATAGTATTAACCAACTCCATATTGCTTCCGGCAATTAGTATATCATCAACATATAATGATATGATCACAAATTGATCATTGGATCTTTTGATATATACACAATGATTCTCATCAATCATTGTAAAATCATATGCCATTATGGCATTATGAAAATGTATATACCTTTGTCTCGACGACTGCTTAAGGCTATATATCGACCCACAAAGTCGACATACATTTTCTTCTTTGCCTTTCATTATGAAACCAGCAGGTAGTTCCATATATGTTCCTTCCTCTAATTCTCCATTGAGGAAAGCAGTCTTTACATCCATTTGATGTAACTCAAGATCTATACTAGTCACTATTGCCAGAATAATGCGAATCAAGGTAAATCTCACAATAGAAGAAAATGCATTTTCATAATCAATTTCTTCATGTTGATTATACCCCTTCGCCACAAGGCGAGCCTTATGCCTTTCTATTGAGCCATCAGCCTTTTGCTTTAATTAAAGAACCTACTTGTTCCTATAGCTCTGCGTCCTTTTGGAAGATCAACCAGTTCCCAGACTTGGTTTGATTTCATTAACTCCATTTCCTTTTTCATTGCATGAAATCCATTTTTCCTTATTAGGGCAGTTCAGAGCCTCATTAATATTTCTTGGCTCATCCTCATCTTGTGGAGCAACCATAAAAGTTTTCCCTTCAATGTCAAAACATCGACGGGGAATACTTTGGCGACTTGTTCACCGTATGGGAGATTGTACACTTAACACATCATTCCCCATCATGCTCCCACTTGGATTAGGTAATGATGATGTCGTCACATCAGGTGGTTGCAATTGAGAATGAGTTGAATTCAATTCATTACATCTCATATTACTCCCACTTGGACGAACTCCATTGACATCATTATTTTGATCCAAGGTTTCAAATAGGGAGTTATTTTCCCTTATTTCACCCCTCTTAGGAAATTCATCCACTAAGGATGTGACATCCCGTGATTCAAATTCAGTTATACTCCCACTTTCCTACTCACCTATGAACACATACCTTTTTGAGTGTTCGCAGTATCTCATGAAAATACTCTTATTTTCTTTAGGACCCAATTTCCCAAATTTGTGAGAGGACTCATGAATATAGGCAGCACAACCCCATGGCTTAAGAAAACTTAAGTCCGGTGTTCTAACTGTCCATAACTCATATGAAGTGGAAATAACCGATTTGGAAGGCATCCGGTTAAGTATATTGGCAGCAATTAACAACACATCACTCCAAAAAGTGATAGGTAAGTTAGCATGCGCCATCATTGACCTAACCATTCCAGTAGGGTTATGTTTCTTCTCTCCGCAACACCATTTTGTTGAGGAGTATATGGAATAGACAACTATCTTTCTATTCCTTTTTCATCACATAATTTTCTGAACTTATCGGATAAATATTCTCAACCTCGATCGGATCTAAATACCTTTATTTTCTTGTCCAATTGATTTTCTGCCAGGTTCATAAACATTTTGAAACAACTTATGTTTCAGATTTATGAGAAATCAAATAGACATATCCGAATCAAGTAGAATCATCTATAAAAGTGATGAAACAAACAGCCCATTGCCTTCCTCTCATATTCATTGAACCACAGACGTCCAAATGGATTAAATGCCGAGGAAATTCAGCTCTTTTACCTTTTCCAAATGGTCTCATTGTCATTTTCCCTACTAGGCAATGCTCACATATGGACAAATCAACTTTTTCAATATTGCCCAACAAGCCCTTTTTGGCTAATCTTTTCATATGTTGTTGGCCCATATGACCAAGTTTAGCATGCCATCATATTCACATCATTATCATATAAGATAGAAGACGTGAAACAAGGGGATAACATATTGACATCATCACAGTCAACATTTAGTACAATAAAACCATCTAGAAAGTGACCACAACCATAGTAGTTTGTATCTAAACACAAATCTACACCTTTATTATGGAAGTTCATTCCAAAACCAAGCTTAACCAACACTAAGACAGACACTAAATTTCGACGAATCTCCGAGCATATAGAACATCAAGATGCGTCCACCATGCATGTTCAATTGGCAGGTGCCAATTTCTTTACATCAACTCTAGAGTTGTTTCCAATTGGTATCGTCGAAATTCCACGAAGGATCCTCTATCCTTTGCTACATGGTCTGTCGCTCATGAATCTACATTCCACAAATGATTGGATTCAGCCTATAATGCAGAACTTGACACATAAGCAAAGTTCTCAAATGTACAAGAGGTGTATAGCTTCTTTGGCTCACGACAGTCGCGAGCATAGTGACCTCTCTTGTCACAATTGTAACATCACACCCTTGACATTTTCTTCACTTGAGGACGCTTTCCTCTCTCTTGTTGGTTAATTCTTGATTTCTTACAATAAGGACTTGATCCTTTGCATTCCCACATATTGAACGAATCAATACATTTGCGCTTAGAGCACAAAGCCCTTTCTGAGCTAGAACCAGCATAGCAAATGTCTATCTTCGGCTCAAATACCGTTAAGCGGTCCTCTACTAGCTCAAGGTGGTGCACGACACCCTCAAGATCTTCCATAATGTGGTCAAGAGCTTCTAGTGCTTCTTGCTTTTCCAATCACATATTGAATCTTCATATTCAATATTTCACAATTATTGCCGTTCATATCAGCAATTACATTCTTAGTTGCTGAACCATCGTTCTGTTAACATCAGACATATATGCACGAATAATTAATGCCTATCATTTATGCATCCCTATTTGCATAGACCCATCATATTAATAAATAATTTCAAGTAAGGTTTCGAATCAAAAGGTCACTATGTTTCCAATCATCCTCCAAAAATCCTAACTTAAAATTATTATTAATATAATTATCTTATGCAAATAAATTCTATGAAGTTACAAAAACTTCTATTACTACCCACTGACTAATTACCCACAAAGCAACCAGCAATAACAGAACGCAATGAGATAATTGACATACAATTAAAAAAATAATAATGCTTTCAATTAACACAATTAGGTAGTAATCATTACAAAATCAATCAAAGAAATAAATAGGGAATGACCCTTCTAATCTATCGTCAAAACATCGAGAAAACCGAAGGCACATTTGCCAACCATGGAAAAACTTTTGAAGAGCTTTCATGTCGCCTCCAAGGCGCATTCACTCGCGCCATGTGGCGCTCAATCTAAGGGTTGAAGTTTTGGCCAACTCAATCCTATAGTGCTCTCTTACAAAAGCTTCCACCAGCCTCCTATAACCCGGGACCACGTTGACCTCCCAATGCCGATCCAACACTGCTTGCCATTCAGGTGGAAGAGTGTTCATCAAAGCCGGCACCTTCTCAAAATCCGGCATAAGATAACCATTCCAGATGATTTCCTGTATCATCTGATTGACCTTGACCACATGTGATACTAAATCACCATCATGCCATCGATAATTAGCTAATTCTGACATCAGCCTCTTAAGTCTTGCATTTTCCTCATGCGTTCTCGGGATTGCAGGTATCCTTGCATAACGCATCATAGTTCCTGCAACAAATGCAGAATTAAAAATGGATCACTTATAATCCATAATTAATATAAGAGAAAATCCATAATTTTCTAAAATTCATGCAACAAATGCAGAATCAAAAATGGATTACTTATAACCCACATAGGCATGACTGAAAAAAGAAAACAAATTCCTTTTTTTTTTTTGTCAACGGTCAACGGTCAAAGTCAACGGTCAACGGTCAGTCAACGGTCAACGGTCGTCGGTCAACGGTCAAGTCAACGGTCAACGGTCGTCGCGGGTCAACGCTCGTCGGTCGTCGGACTGGTCGGACCGGACGGACCGGACCGTTGGACCGTTCGGGACGGCCGGCCGCACATGCCGCGCGCGTGCGCGGGCTGACATCACGAAGACGTCAGCGGCACGTGCCACGCGCGTGCCATCGTCAGCGGGGTCGGGTCGGGTCGGTTCGCGGGTCGGTCAACCGACGTTATCGCTGACGTCATCGATGACGTCACCCCGGCGGTTCTTGGCCGTTGGGTGACGTCATGATGATGACGCGTCGACGCTGTCGTCCGCGGGCCGGCGCGTGCTAGTTCGCCGCCGCCGCGGCGAAACGCGCCGATCGCCGACCCGGCCCGCGTGTGCCGCACGCGCCTGGCTATCGAGCGCTTTCGGGCGCGTCGCGCCCACGCGCATCGCCTTCCGGCCGCGCGTGTGGGCGCGTGCGGCGTCGCCCGGCGGCGCTCGAGGCATCTCCAGACTCGTCTCGACGTCCTCTTTCTCCCAGTGCTTTCAGAATTTGGTTTTGACATTCGAAAACTCATAAAAATGGCCGAAGAAGTCTCGAGTGTCGGGATTGCTTGCCCCGATCCGTACGGCCGAAGTTCCTTTTGCGAAAAATCAACCAAAACACATCAAATTGATCGGGAAAACGTGAACTAGGGCTCTGATACCAATGTTGGGAATAACGGATCCCCGAAAATCGGATTCGACACCGAATCGAACCCCTAAATCAATGCGGAAGACGAAGCCCGGGAAAAACACGCATCACCGATCGTAAAGCACACCACGGATTCGAGCGTACCTTGTTAGCCACAGATTAAACACCAATGTGGAAGAGGAAGAAAAACTGGCCCTGTTCGATCCGATGGCGTCTTGAAGGGGAGAAAAAACGGTGCCTTGAACTTCTTGTTCTTTTTTGGAGGAAGAGAGAACGCGCGGGAGAAGACGTACGCTGAATTTTCCAAACATTGTCTTCTCTCTCTCTCTCTCCTCCCTTTTATACCTCTCCCCTTCCACGGGCCCTTTTCCCGTGGGCCGGGCCTTTTTGGGCCCAACTTGAGCGGATGGGCCTTAAGCCCATCTCATAAATCCATCAAATACCGACCTTGCAAAAATTACTTACTTAGTCGGTAGATCTTCGTACTTGCAAAAATTACTTACTCAATCGGTAGATCCTCGTGCTGATAACGTGTTGTAAAATATTGTGTTGCGAATATATAATAGAGAAGAGATTGAGAAGAGAAAACAAGTAAACACCGAGATATTAGAGAAAGCAAGATGATAGAGCTTTATTTCTAGTATCTCACATCGTGTTTCGTGTTATTGTGTTGTACATCAAAACTAAACTCGTATTTATAGAAGAATAATAATGTATTCATCATTAATATCAATGTATTGAATAATACATGTACTAGATAAGAGAGATGAATGTTCATTGTATAGGGAGATGTACTTAGAATATATGATACAAATGTACTATAATAAGTACATTAGATAAGATGAATATAATGAATATTCATTAATGTATTTCATAACATCCCTCTCCTTTTTGTCTTCTTTCTTTCTTTTTTATTCTTTATTTACTGGTTCATTCCCTCCCTTTGCCGAGCTTGAGTCGTCTTCCCCATGATGCCTCATTCAGCGAAGTAGCCATCCCCCATCTGAATTGTCACCGAACCCACCATCGGGTGAAGTAGGCGACAAGGATATGCCGACTAAGTAGCCATGAACGAAGGAAACATGAAATGACCACCAGCATTAAAGCAAAGCGAAAATCGAAGTGTTCATGGATCTAACTGACACATTTTCACAAATAGTTGGACGTGCGCTACCGAATCTTAAGGTTTCCTGATCCGTCGGGACTCAAACCTACGTCAGCGACCTCGATGTACGACGTACGGGGACTATGGAAACAAAATATAAAGACAGCGAGGGCTAGAGCTCGCGCGAGCCGGATGGCTGTGAGCTCCGACGCGGCGCACCCAAAACAGAACCTGAGCAGAGCCGAGCTTACCTGTTCTGCTCGAGGACGTCGCCGGGAAGGTCGTCGGACGGGTCTGCGAGCGGCCAAGGCGCCTTCTTGTGCTCTCTCAGTCGCTCGGACCTTTCACTGTCCGTTCGCCGTCTCTCCCCCCATCTCGGTCTCTCTCCCTCTCTTGCTTTTAAGCGCTAGCGCGCATGGCCTCCTGCCGTGCCAGCTGCCGCTACCGGCCTGCCCCCGACCGAACGTCTTGCGCGACGTTCGCCCTGTCCTCTTTCTCTCTGTATCTTCCGTCCTCTCTCCCCTTTCTACAGAACGCGGGAGAGCGTCAGGGAGAGGGAACGCATGAGAGAGAAGATGGAGGAAGAGGCCGGGCTTGGGGAAAAGAAAAAGGTGGGCCGGCTCGCGAGGAGGAAAGAAGAAAGGACAGCAAAAGGAAGTAAGGGTCGGGCTGGCCCAGCCCTGGCCCGGCCCTCTTCCCTTATTTTAATTTTATTTCTTTTTTAATTTTTAATACAAGTAATGCAAATGTCCCTGATGTCTGTATGCAATTCAATTTAACAAAAATTATTTTTGCTAATAGTGAATGATTAAACTGATCATTAAAATTTAGGTGTCAATAGAAATTAAGAGATTATTTTGTGAGGAATTGTAAGGGTTGAATTATTGGGTAGAATTGGGAACTAAGAAACACTAAGAGTGTTTGAGTGACTCGAAAATGATTATAATCTTCATTATATTGCTTGGTCTATAGTAATTTTCTTTTTTGCTCTTTCCATGATTGTAGGCCACAATGACCGAACTATATAAATTTCATATCCGTTCTATTTTCTCGTTTGTCTAGTTTTCTACTCGATCACTTGTTTGCTTAACTGATTCATTTGAAGCTCAAGAACATGTTTGACTCGCTTTTGGATGAGGTTCCAACATTTGAGCTCACCATAGCAATAGTATAGTTTGCTCAGCCTAGCAAATCTCTCTCTCATCCAGTGTATTTTATAGACAAAGAGGCCGCGGAAAATAAAATAAAAAAGTCGAGAAAATAATGGATTAGTTACAGGAAAAACAATCAACCCTCAGCGTTTTCTTGATAACATTTCTGACTATATTATTGTTGGAAAGTCTGAGAACGCGCTTTTTGGAATTTTGACGCTCTCCCTAATCCCTCGTAGTAGGCCAAGGGACAAAAGAATCTGACGGAAATCCATCCTTTACCCAAACACGACGCCTTTTTGTCACTTTCTTTGACCACCTTCCTTGCCAGACTGAGCTACCTCTGTCTGTTAGTTGTCATCAAATAGGATTCCATCTCCTTAATTTTGTCTCTCTTTCTTTCTTTATGTGATGGCGAAGAACATTAGTCGACACGCGGTGTGTATTTTGTCATCAACTTGTTCTTTTTCTCCTTGAAAAGAAATGTGAGGTTGGTAGCAGAATGCACCGTACCCGCCGTGAAGTTGAAGTTCTGGGCTCTTCATATAGTTGACAAATCCTATCCTGTCCCCAAAGAAATCATATTTCACGCGGTTGAGGTACTTAACGGATCTACACCGTAAATCAATGCAATGCATCGCGGCCCTTAAATCACTGGATGAAGCGCATCCCTTTTGTCCTTTTATCTTTCGAGAGTCAAAGTACACACCGCTTGTCGTGAACGAGATCTACGATCCAATTCAGTGCACAATGCCCCATGCATCCATCAAGACCTGTCCTGTCCCCGAAGGATCATATTTCACTGGGTTAAAGTAATTGACGGATTCCTATCCTGTCCCCGAAGAAATCATATTTCACTCGGTTAAAGGAATTGACTGGGACCCGTCAATCAATGCCTCTCGGCCTTTATATCTTAGGGCAAAATGCATCTTTTTGTCCTTTTATCACTTGTGGGTCAAAACACGTGACACGAAATGAGGTTTATGATCAAATTTAGTGAACATTACCTCATGCATCCGTCCGGTACCCAAAGATGTCTATGATTGAATTTGGACAGGTGAAGTAGCCAATCCCAGGGATACAAGGAATTTCATGCAAAGCTCTTGCGATAGTCACATCTCATACTTTTATTTGGCCTAGAATTCATTATATTATGTGCGCCGAACACATGCTTACATGATTCAAACAACTGAATAAAGCCATTCTATGTTGTTTACAAAAGCAAAGCTTTGATATTCGTCGGCACAACTCTCGATGATTGTTCACCATTTCCACTTAGTTTCTCTTGTCGAATATTATGATGACTTTGATAATATGGATTTACTTTACGGATATATGCTAATGATAATTAACAGCAACCCCTATCAGTAACACGTAACTACTTCCTCGGCTTTAATGGTTTTTGTAGTGATATGACTAGACTTTTGGTCTTTTGCATCGATAAGGCCATAATAAAAGTATGAAATGTACAACATTCTCAGAGTCAAGATATAAGAGGATTTGCTGAACGTATCCATTTGATAGGAAGGTAAACCATCAATATCTACTCAAATGTATCTCTATGTATAAGAAAGACTTAATTATGTGTTCCTATGGTGATCTTAACTAATGTAAAGAAAAATCATTTAGCAGAAACAGGATTTTTCCAATTAGGAATAATGATACCACAAGTGCCATAACTTTGATATAATGCTCATTTGAGGGTCATAACTTTTTTCAATCACTTGAATGCCATGACCTTATAAAAAATATTTACTTGAGTACCATAACTTTCAACGCTCACTTAAGCATCATAAGCTTTAAAAAATGTTCTCCCAAGTTCCAAGAATTCGATGTGGTACAGCAGTTGTGGTAAACATTTTTAAAAAATGTATGGTATTGAAGTGATTAATTTTTGTTTTTATTTTTGGTCGAAAGGAAGAAATTTTATTTATATCAGAAGTAATTGACTGAAAAGTCATATAATACTTAAATAATTGAAAAGAAAAAAAGTTATGGCATTCAAGTAAGCACTGTACTAAAATTATAATACTTGTGATGTCATTTTCCGGTTTAAACTAAGTACTTTAGGAACGGTGAGACAAATGCTTATCACTTGCTAAGCATTGCTGTCTACACAAGGAAAGTTCAGAGTTTTTAGAGAAAATGAAATTGTGTTTCATAAGAAACCATGTACTTATTTCTGGTCTCGTCGCATTTGAGTTCAACTTCATATTGGATATTCTTGGAAAAGAGAAGAGGGAGGGTGCGCTTTGCAGGGGAAAATCCACACGATCTTGACGTGGTATGAGAGGTTACAAATCGCAGCGGACGCAGCAAGTGGTAATTAGCAGCAAGGCCTGAAAGTTGCTAGATTTATCTTCCTTTTCTTTTTTGGCATTGTAGCAACTCCCATGTATGCAGGATTCGACGACTTATATAACTTTTATAAGCCACCTATTATCCATAGAGACCCGAAGACTGCCAACATGTTATTGAACGAAACTATGCAAGCCAAAATTGCCCACTTTGGGCTGTCAAAGATTTTGCAGCTGAAAATGACTCGAACAATCAATCCTGTTAATGCTGGCACACCTGGCTACCTCAATCCCGAGTACAGATTGAACATTAAACTTTCCTGCAGAGGCTTGAAATGTTGTTCTCAATTGGCTTTGAAACATCCTGCAGCCTTTACCCTTCACTTCAGAAAATATTTCTATTTCTCTGAAGTTATCATAGAAACGTTTATATCTACGTTGTCCACGACAGATTTCATTCCTCTGGCAACTTCAACAAGAAAAGTGACATTTACAGCTTGTCAGTTCAAGCTGATGACCAGTCCTCCTGCAGTAATAAGAGCCCAAGAGGGTAACATCCACTTACTTCAATGAGTGACTCCAATCATCAAAGAGGAGACATAGACAGCATTGTAGGCCCGCAGACAGTTCAACATAAGCTCAGCTTGGAAAGCTGTGGAGATATCAATATCATGTGTGCCACCATCTGCAATTCGGTAGGCAGACATAAATCACGTATTGGCTGAACTGAAGTATTGTTTGGCCATTGACATGGCAAGGCAGAGAGTGGAAAATGGTGAGATGGAATCAGGCGGCTTCATAAAATGGCCACTCTGGGTCTTGACTGTGATATTGTTCCCCTTGCAAGGCAGATGTGGAAATTCAACACTTGGCTCGTGACAGCTCAAGTCCCACATCGAAAACGTGAGGTCTTGTGATTCATAAGTAAGATTTACCAAAACAGTCACCATATTGTATGTTACTTAAAGTATAGCGTCCCGTTACCAAATCCATTAAAAGTCTGATGAAAGTTGCTTGGAATGGTTATCTCTTCAATCTAAAGAAATAGAAGTATTCCAATGTAAGGGCACAAAAGGAGGAGCTGATTGCAATACACAATAGTGTCAGTGCAATGTCATCCCCATTTTCCTCTTAATTTCGCATAGAGGAGCTGAGTGCAACACACAATAGTGTCAGTTACAATGTCACCCCCATTTTCCTCTTAATTTTGCATTTAAGGCCCGATCATCCAAAAGGATCAGTTTTTTTTGGGTAAAGATCCAAAAGGATCAGTTTGTCCCTCTATAACCCGAAATTACTTTGATTTAATAACTATGTCTCACCTTTATGTTGAATGAGCATTTTCGGGCTTTTACATTAGTGCAAACATGAAATAATGATATGTGTAAGGATGAAGCATGGCAAGCAAAGGCTGTTGGTCCGAATCATGGTGAGTTTTGTTGATACCGACGGTTTATTTGGTGGTCGTTGCAATTGATATAGAGGTACCAAAGAAATTATGAATTGAATTTTTTTAACCATAAAAAAATCACGGTCGATCAATTATTCTGCCCACGCCAAATGCTGAAAATGTGAGTGAAAACTCATCCTCCCATTAATTACTCTTTTTTTCTCATAATTTACCATACTCTTTTTCATGATGGATGCCTCTAGCTGAAAAAAATAGTAATCAATTTCACGGTGTATTGTGATAATAATTCGGGCAGATAAACAAGGCATGCCATGATGTACTGTTTTGAATTTACAAATGGTTGATATGTCATCAATCAAAAGTTGTCTATTGAAATTGATTGTGAGACTTTGATACATTTGCGGACAAAGACCTAGCTGCCAGTCCTGGTCTTCTTGTATTGTAGCCATGACTCAGTCAATTCTAGTTTGATGGGGCGGGGTGTCACTTCCTGTCCTCTTGGTGTTTCCAATAGAAGAAGAAACTGACGATAATAATCGTCTGAAATCCGAGTCAACTCTATAACAACGTGAAGTGCACAAAAAGAAAATCAGGATACAAAATGCTGATACCAATGGAAATAAACTAGCCCATAGCCATTAGGATGAAGCCAGCCCGTTGTGTCGACCATCGAGAGCTCTTGATATAATATAAGGCGTGCTTACATATCTTCCTCACACTTCTCTATTCGACAGTCTCCACTGCTCCATGACAATGCAAAGATCCATTACAGCTTTCTCGTTTGTATTGCTTGCTTCTTTAGCTTCAGGAATTTCCATCGGGGTTCAAGCCCAACAAGATCCAGGTCTCTCTCTCTCTCTCTCTCTCTCTCTTCCCCCCCCCCCCCCCTCCCTCCCTCCCTCCCCTTCATGTTGAGAAAAGTTTTCGAGTTTGCATGAGACGCTGATTTATAATCTTAGAGTAAAGTTTCATGCTTGTCATTACTTCGGAGTATCGTGGAATGCGTTTTACGTGTGATAAAAACATTACAAGATTAAATGCTGGCAAAATGTATTGACTCATTTGATATACGAGATATCAAACCTGGGATTCGCAGCCCGAAAAATAGTTACTAAGTTCAGACAAGCGCGCATGATGTCAATCGCTTTCTGCATGATTGGTTACTAAATCTGCAAATCGATGTTAACATGCTTTGCTTGGAAAAAGGAGACAAAATGGAGGGGGAAGAAATTCCGAGTGACAAATCGAGAAAAATTAAATTATTTACAAGATGGGATGGGAGGAAAAATGTAATATTGTGGAGACCCTCGAATTTTTCTGTCCCCTTTCGCCCAAACATGGCACGATATTTTCCTGTCTCGTGGTTTAACCTTCGTAAGATATTATTGTCCGCTCTCTGATGCAAAGAAATGTTGGCCACTTTATTATCTACGGCCGTCCGTTAGTTATGACCTTTTAATCAAACAAAAGTGTCGCTTCTTTGAATTCATTCTCATTTGACGTACGCTAAATGCAATAGCATGGAATTGTGTGAATGATCAAGACTCATTGAAATTGTTCTAACGGTCCAACAAAAAACTGCCGATCTATTTCATTGATTTTTTTTCCCTTCTAAACTTACAAGGTTTTATCAGCATCGACTGTGGGGCACCTAGTGAATATACCAAAGAGAAAATCAACATAAAATATGAAACGGATGAAGGGTTCATAAACTCTGGAGAGAACATGCAAGTATCCTCAGAGGTCATATATACAAATTATCAACAGTATGCGAAGAATTTAAGGAGTTTCCCCAAGGGAAATAGGAACTGTTACACTTTAAGACCAGACCGAGGCAAGAACTGATTAGGGCAATATTTTGGTATGGGAACTATGATGGGAAGACTCAGACTCCTTCATTCGACCTATACATCGACGTTAATTATTGGGCCACGGTGAGCTCTTCAAATTATTCCTTTGAAGAAATCATGTACGTGTCCCAGGCAAATGACATACAAGTGTCTTGTGAACACTGGCAATGGAGTGCCCTTCATTTCGGCATTGGAGCTAAGACCTCTTGATGGTGACATCTATCGATTGGGGTATGGATTCTTGCGACTTGGTATGCGGTATGACATCGGACTAAGCTCGAAGCTTGCTATCAGGTGATTAATTAATATCTGAGATACAGATGTATAGATATCATAGTAAATAAAACGAGCAATAAAGATAATTGAAAAAATTGAAGGTAGATGCCAAAGATTGCCACAAAAATCATTATATGATTAAAAAAAATGAAGAGGGAAACAGAAAAACCAATGGCTTCCAAGCAAAAAATAAACTAAAATAATCAGAGATATTGAAGTTATAATGCAAATCAATCTTAGAATTTCAGAAATGTGTAAAAAACACCCTAACGTACTCCTTCATAACAAGCGAACTCGTTGATCTACTCTGCATTTAAATTCAACAAGATTGCAAAACTATTAGTATATAATTGTAATTATTTTTAGCCTCACTACGTATATAAAAATTTAACTACACTTATATGAATCGTACACTACAGTAAACATTTGAAATGGGTATTGACAATAATATTACAAATTATTTGCTAAATAAAATTAGTGTCGTAAAAGAAAGTTCATCTTTATACATAAATTGTTGACATCAAATAAATTTAAGAGTGATTTTGATCTGCATATAGTTTTTGAAGAAAACTCACAATTAGATGATGTGGTTGAAGAACAAAGGCAACATTGATGATAAACTTTAATTCAAAACTTTACTAACATCATATAATGAAAATTTTGTAATATGAGGAAATTCACTTACTATTGTTAGACTGTCATGTCAACAAATGTAATTTTGTCCTTACCTACGCACTACCTGGCATGCACGATACTAATTTTTTTGTTAGGCACATACTAATCTAATAAAGTGATAATTTCATAACATTACTTATTTCAGGGTAATGTTTGTACATGTATTATATACTAAATCCAAAAGAACTTTTTTTTCGCGTGTGGAATTTGCATACCATGGTGTTTTCCTGCTATTAGTTTTTGTAATTTTTAGCTTCTATCAATCAGCAAATATATGACAAATATATTGAATAAGTTCAAAAGCATTGTCTAGATCTCTATTATCAGTAAAGAGTATCTCATACTTACAAGGGATCACAATCCTTTTTTCCTTCTCCTAAATTTTATAAATATTCTTTCATGTATTTCAAGAAAATTTAAAATATTGAAATGATTTTCTCTTTCTATATATGTATATGTATATGTATATGTATATGTATATTTATATGTATATGTATGTATGTACATACATGCATGCATGCATGTATGTTCAATTCCTTTAAATTGTGTCAATAATTTCATTTTATTAATAATTAATAATTCAATTTTTTTATAATAAGATGATTTTCCAAAATCTTGTAGATGTATTTTTTTTTTGGCATATACGCAATACATGTGCACTTTTGCAAGTAAATATATGATGGCAGTATCTTCTCTAGAATCGCCTCTGAGGTTGACACATATGATTTCAATTTGTAGGGGATTGATCATTCTTCTTGGACGGGATTGATCTTTTTTCTTGGAATGACTATTTTTTTAGCACTCTCCACTCATTTTGCAGCCTAATTATAAGCCTTGTCCCTCTCCCTTCCTCTTTTTCGTTATTTCTTTGTTCTAATCGTTCCTCTTTCGTATCAAATGAGTTTTTAATGTTAACATAATATATTATATTAGCATGCAAGTATGTTTATTAAATAAGAATACACAGTTACGTGTATCTGAGACATTGTAAGAATTCCAATTTGCAAGGTTGATCATTCTTCTTCTTCTTTTTTAGTCGAAGATCATTCTTCTTGAAAGGAGTACTTTCCATGCACTTTCCACTCATTTTGCTACCTATTTACTACTCTTATCCCGCTTCCTTTCTCTCTCTACGATCTTTCTTTATTCTGGCTGTACCTCTTTTGTATCAAGGAAGTTTCCTACCTTAATTTTAGCATAATATTTATATTAGTATATAAGTACATATGCAAAATAAAATAAATAAATAAATTACGTGTACTTGATACATAGTAAGAACAAACGAAATGTAATAGGTCAAAACATCATTTGACTGTTTCCTTATATAAATTCATCAACAGCTATGTTGACATTAGAATCTCATATTACTAATATATTAATACGATTTTTTTTATGCTTAAATGTCTATATATTTTCTTATTATAAGTATGTACAAAAATCTGTGGAAAGCATGGATTACATCTGGTACATATTAGAATTCAATGTCTACTTAAGAAAAGGGAACTTTATATATGTGTATGTAAATTTTAAAAAGTGCCTGCGAGGCACTTTTTAAGGGTTATTAATTGTACTTTGAAAATATGAATATTTCTATTTAAAATATTCTACTTTGTCGAAATATGTTGATTTTCAATTTGCAAAACATATAGGTATACGTTTTTACTAATTATAGTGCGCTTAACTAGGGCTCAAGGGATACTTGTTGACATTATATATCTCTCTGAAGTTTTCTGATGATACTCATTTGACGTAAAATACATTACTAAAAATAAATGCTTTTTTGAAGCTTTTAATTTCCATTAGGAAACATTCTAATAATGGATAAGGTAGGTCCCGACTCCGTCCTAACTCCTTTTTGGCTTGCAAAAGGAAAAAACAAAACAAAACAAAACATTTCGTCTATTAAAATTCTTCAAACAAATAAAATTTAGTTTAATTACGTAGATCAAACTATATGAAACTGATGTATGGTATATACATTGACTTTTGTTGAATATAGTATCTAGTAATGTGTTGAAAATAGTAGCTTCAATATTCCTGTTGCACATCATATGAGTAGGCATTTGCTAGTCACTTAGTCAATTGCTTGATTGTTTGCTCTTGACTGTTTATCAAAATGCCTCGCACAGGTACCCTGATGATGTTTACGATCGGCTCTGGACACTTCGAAACTATACTAACTTGTTCCCACTGAACACCACATCTACCATCGATTTATCTGACAAAAATGATGCATACAAGTATAAGGTTCCTAAGGAAGTACTTCAGACTGCTGAAAGATCAATGAATGCCAGTTCTCCCTTGTCCTTTTGGTGGGCAACTTCGAGCTCCGCGCTCAAATGGATTGTGTATTTTCATTTCGCGGAGATTGAGAGACTAACGAGTGGCCTGAAGAGGGAGTTCACAATTGCCATGAATGGTAATCAATTCACGGAAACAGTGAGCCTTGAATATTTAAAGCCAGTGGTCGTAGTTTCCACTCCAGTTAGCGGGTCGTTTATCACCTTCTCAATTGATTCAAAGAATAAGTCTGGAAATCCACCGATCCTCAATGCCATGGAATCCTATATGGTTGTTGATCTTTTAAATGTACCCACAGCACAAGATGATGGTATGCTTTTATTCTTCCACATGTTTTTATTGCCTACATACACTTATTGTAGTTGTGCTACAATTGACATCAATATTAGAATGAACGGATGTGGCTAACCATTATTCTGCTATCTCCTTAATTCCCTGCTTGGGCCACTTTCTGCTTGGTAATTGCAGGAAACTCTCTTCAAGTTGAAGCCCTGAAATGTTAATAGTCTTTTGAAAGCTGAAAGTCTATACAACTCATATCTGATCGCAACCACGTTTTTCATCTCTATTCTTCTCTTTAAATAATATATCTTTTATTTGATTTCAACCACAGTAAAAGCTATCAATGACATCAAAACAAGGTATCACATTGAGAGAGAAAGTTGGCAAGGCGATCCGTGCATGCCAAGCAAATACACATGGGATGGTCTAACTTGCAGTAATGGAAATCCTCCGAGAATTATAATACTGTAAGTCCCCTGGCATTGTTACTTAGATGGTATTGGTTTTGTAGGTGAAATTTAAGAAGAATTCTCATTCGTCATGAAAATTGAAAGTTTTATATATCAGGGCAAAAAGACATTTGAGATATATGCAATCTTTCAATGTGAATTCTCAGATCGATCAAGAAACTTTGTCATGCTTTTGTCAAGTCTCACATGAAGTGACTCAAAATTTGACACTTGCCCCCCAAAAATCACTATCCTGAGTAGCCATTTTGGGCGTCGTCCAAATAGATTTGACTAGGATATTACAAAACATTATTAGAGTATGACTCCCTCCGATGCTAATTTTTGGGCTATTAAAGGGTAATAGAGTACTCGTCTTGAGCACTCGTTCTCAGATATAATAGTAGATATTGCAACTTGGCTTGAGGAGAGCGCAGAGTAATTACTAGGGCACTCGCAGGGCTACGAAGATTGCCAAGAGAGTAACACTAGACCAACTAACACGTCGAAAGGTGTGAGAGTGCTGCCAGACTATGGGGGCATGATGGGAACTTCAGTGTTTTAAAAGAGGAAGTTTTTGACACCCAAGCCTCACATGGTATATGAGAGAGCTCATAAAAGTTTGACACCCACCTAAAAAAGTCACCATCTTGAGTACTTTTGTTGGATTTGCTCAATATGGATGGGCTGGGTCATGACAATTTACATACTCATTGGCAATAAACGCTCTCTTCTTCTCCGACACTTTTTATTGTTTGTGCAACTTTTTGCACCAATAACCTATCTTTCCAATTTTTGACATTAAGTGTTCCAAATTGCATTGTGTATGAGCCAATACTATCTCCTCCTAAAATAATATTTAGGTACTCTAGGTCCAATAGTAACCATAAGAAATAGAACAAGGAGGTAGGAAAACCCCTGCAAAGAATGAGATTGACAAGCATGAATGGTCTTTTAATACCTAGAACTTTTACACCTGGAGGACCTAAAATATTTTCATTCTCGATAATTGATTGCACAAAATTTTCTTTATTGTAGCCAAAAATGTAGCCCCTATGGAGATGGCAATGACATGATCCTCTATTTTGATCTATTGTGGTCAGGGAATTGAACTCAAGCAATTTGATGGGCGACATAGTTCCATCACTTTCAGATCTATCAACAATGATATATTTGTAAGTTTGACCATGGTTGACTTGGTTGTGTCTGCATGTCAGTCATGATTATGCAATCCTAGGGAGTCAACTCGCAATAAAATGTTTAAGGTTGAGCATTAGCAGACATAGACTATTGAAATATTACCCTACTGTGCGGAAACATCCTGCTTTTGGCTATGGAGATGGTCAACTTGATACTAGGTGTTTCAAACTTGCTCTTTTACAGAGATTTGTCCACCAATCAGCTTACAGGAGCAATCCCAGAAACTCTGGCAGAATTACAAAATCTTAGATTTATGTAAGTTATGTTTCTAAGTGAAGCAACAAAGGATTTAAAGTGGACAAATCTCTAATCATGGCTATATTTGCAGAAATTTAAGTGGAAACAACTTGATTGGATCAATTCCTAAAGCTCTTAAGAAAAGGGTTAAGGACAACACTTTAATCATGAGGTGCTCTCTCTCTCTCTCTCTCTCTCTCTCTCTCTCTCTCTCTCTCTCTCTCTCTCTCTCTCTCTCTCTCTCTCTCTCTCTCTCTCTCTCTCTCTCTCTCTCTCTCTCATATATATATATGCAACTTTTACAGAGTGGAAAGGCTACCGGCATTTTTCATTTATTGTGATTAAAAGCAAACAAGAAGGCCAACTCATGATCAGCATTTGGCAAATCAATCTAGACATATTTGGATAGGAATTTAAGATCAGCTCCTTCATTTTTTTGTGGCAGTTTGACAGGAAACCCAAATCTTTGCCATGATGATCCTTGCCCGCAGAAGAAGAGACAAAATACCATCCTTGTTCCTGCTGTTACATCAGTTTCAAGCTTCTTTGTAATTTTCTTTGGTGCTTTGGCAATTATTTGGTTAATTAAACAGAAACGAACAGCACGTAAGTTTTCTTAATTGTCTTGTTCACACAATCACATGATATTTAATGACAATCTTGACTTTGCTTTTCCTTTGGTACAATTCTATCTCTACAACAATGTCTTTTCTTGGATTTGAGAAAACAAAACTCAGCAATTACTATCTCTTCTCAACCATTCTAAGAGTATCATTTTGCATTCTCAATGACATTGCAATCAGGAATAAACGAAAGTTGGCTTTAATCAAAATTTCACAATGCTAGTAATATGAGTTACATACTGATCACAATAAAATGGAGACTAGAGAGAGACGGATCACCATAGGATGCTCACATCAAAATCACTAAGAGCGTGTCCATTCATCAGCTTAACTTATCGAAAATAAAATTTCTGAGTTTTTATTTTTTGAAAGTAACCATGCTATGCATTAAGCTAAGAAAGATTGTCTATTTTTTAGCATATGTGAAGGCAGGTGACAGAGAATTCCTGCCTAGATCTTTTGATTGTTGTCCTCTTCTTCGTTAATATAGCTCCTCAAACAGGATCAGACAAACCCTCCATACATCTTTTAATTGTTAAGATGCAATTGGAGTCATTTGCCTCAAATGTCAACTATCCAAAGGGGTAGTCGTACTACTCATAGGAATCTTTTTGCTTCAGAATCTAGTGAAAGGACGCTGAGATTAAAGAATCAACCTTTTAAGTATGGAGAGGTTTCAAGAATCACTGGGCACTTTGCACGAGTGATTGGTGAAGGTGGATTTGGAAAGGTATATCTTGGTACACTAGATAACGGCACTGTAGTTGCGGTGAAGATGCTCTCTGAATCATCAAAGCAAGGATACAAGGAATTTCAAGCTGAGGTTAGATAGGATGATGGAATTACTCTTTTTAAAATCACCTTATGCTCAATTACACAAATGTGCATTCAGAAACTTCCTCTTAGATTTTTGTTTGTATTCACAATTCTAGTGCAAACTTGTGATACTACAGGCTCAACTCTTAATGATTGTTCACCATGGAAACTTGGTTTCTCTGTTGGGATATTGCGATGATTCGAAACACATGGCATTAATATACGAATACATGGCCAATGGAAATTTAAGGCAACACTTATCAGGTGCGTGTTTATGTTATGTTATAATGTTTTTTCTACAAAATAATCCTAAATTACTCTATTTCTTGCTCATTTTTTAAGTTAAGATGCAATCAATAGAGGACCATCCAAAGGTCTTGACATGGAGTAAGAGACTACAAATAGCTGTGGATGCAGCACAAGGTACATGAATAATATATCCATAGTTACAAGTTTTTTCTCATCACTGCTTTCACATTGTTAACACAATTTTTGCAAGGATATTAGGTTTAGATTACTTGCATAATGGTTGCAAGCCACCTGTCATCCACAGAGACTTGAAGACATCAACTTGTCCTGCAGGCACTCCTGGCTACCTTGACCCTGAGTAATGGCTAAAACTCAATATTATTAATCTAGTTCAGTTCAGGATCTCTATTTGCATAGAAATATGGACATTGCCTAGGATTTATCTTTGATTTAAAGATTTATTATTTGTTTTGTTTTCCTCGTAGGTTTCAAACTTCTGGAAACTTAAACAAGAAGAGTGATGTTTATAGTTTCGGAATCATACTCTTTGAGTTGATCACAGGCCGACCTGCAATAATGAGAAGCCGAGATGGCAGTGCCAGCATGCACATACTAGAATGGTTGATTCCTATCGTTGAAAGAGGTGATATACAAAGCATTATGGATCCAAGGTTGCAAGGAGAATTTGATGTCAACTCGGCTTGGAAAGTAGTGGAGATTGCTATGTCTTGTACACGACCACCAGCGATCCAAAGGCCGGACATACATCACCTATTGGCAGAGCTGAGGGAATCTTTGGTGAGCAAATCAAGTGGTTCTTTCAAAATGACCTCCCTGGAGCTCCATTGTAACAATGCCCCTGTGGTGAGGTAGTAGAACTTTTCCAATACAGAGAGGCTAGTTTCTTCTTAAGTAAAAGATTAACTTTTGTCGGCAAATTTGCACTGTGTTTTTTGGATTGCGTCATCCATTTACCTTTTCTTTTCTGTGATTGAATCTTCGAATCTCGCTTTTATAACAATGATGTCCTTTCATCCTTTGTTGCTTCTTTCTCAAATAATAATGTCATTTCAAGGCATTCCTAATATTGCGAAATTAGGAATTCCACATTGAGTTTGGGGGCAGGTGATTCAGAGGTTGGGATTATCCATGGATGTGGTGATCGGCGTTACCAAGCACTCCCAGCACGTTCTTGGGATTTACCTGACAATTTAGTTGAAATCAACACCATTGATTATGTAGCAACAATTAGTAATGTTGAGCGGGTAGACTGAGAAAATTTAAAAATAATGAACTGAAGTACCTGATAAGCTCAAATTATATGTACCATTAGTGGTCCTAATGTAGTACTTCTCACAAGCAAGTAGGGATATACTGATAAGCATCTTTTAACAAATTACGGACACCAGACTTGAGCTTGTCTTTTGATAATGTACACATTCATAAAATGTTTATATACAAATATATGGCAATCCCCATCTCATCTATTTCTTAGAATTCAGGATAGGCCTGCTGTCTTGGGGTTCCAATGCAACAACTAGTACCATTAATTGTACTTGGCCAAAGAAGATGGGCACCACCGTTATAACATTGCCATTGCCTAATTCGTCAAAAAAGGATTCACCAATGTGCCACAAAATATTCCAGTTCGCGGCAATCAATGGCGGGATTTAAAAAAAAAAAAAAAAAAAATGAGGGCACATTCGTAGCGAGCAAACTCGATATATTAGACCAGTAGGTATTTTCGCTAACACAGGTATGTGATGTCCCTCTTGAGTTCGGGGAACTTTGATCAAGCACGAGATGCAACAATAATAGAACCACAAAGTCAAAACACTTGTGATGTAGAAAATGTGTCTTGAACTCAAGTGCCTCATCGTCAATTCTCTTGTGACTTTGTTGGTCTACCATGACGGAAGCTTTCCTGATCTAGTTGAAAGACAAGGGGAGAGGGAAGTCACTTTTGATGACTATGGATTCATCACTCGTGACAGAGTAATTGAGACCGTAAAAGAGAGAAGACAAGGAGAACAGAGTTTGAATAGCGTCATCTAGTTCATGCACATAGAATATCCGCTAAGTTATCTACTTCTGCCGCTAGCTATATAAAGAGAACTAAATCAAAGCTGACATTATTCTAATAATTAGAATAATAACATGAGTGTATAAACTTTCAAATACATTCCAAAGTATGTCATTTCATAATTTCAAAGTGAGTACTAATTTCACCTAATTAATCGTATTTTAATTTCTTTCAAAGACTAAGTTAACGATGTCTTGAATAAATGAGAATATCGACAGGCGATTTAATTTTGATTCTATTAATGTGGGACTATCGTGTATATAAAGTTCAGAATCAATGTTCATTGTTTTAAAAACATTGACTATCTTATGAAGACATTGATTAATATTAAAATGTCATTTTAAAATATGTCACATTGCTTGTTTATGGGGAATTCATATGCTCTTTATGTACATATGGTCCCCCTCTATCTAAAAGTTTGGTTTTTTGGATTGGACATTCTACATGGTATTAAAGGCAAGTTCTACCCCAATTCATTTCCCATATGCAACCTGTTTGTGGAATTTCATGTGATCTCCCCCCATGTTATAATACAAATAACGGCACGAAGTAGATGGAATAACAAGAGGGAGCCCAATCTCTAAATCTTTAATTTATACTTGACCAGACCAAAGTTAACTGAATAGTCAAATTGAATGATTTATTATATCCAATGTGAACAACTCCTATTCCTACCACCTCAGATTCTGGGTACTAGTATAATGCTAATTTAATATGGGTTGCATGTAATATCTTCAATTATGTATATTGGCAAGAGACCTTTCTCTGTCTTCTAGAAAGGGAAGAGCAACGCTGCTTATCATAAACATAAAGCCAAACTTATAGTTCAATTCTAGCAAGTTTGTATGGTCGAGATTGATGAGAGAGGATTAATTTTTTTTATTACATTAATCACACCTAATTGATCCTAATAGTCAAGGCCCAATAAAAGATTACTGTTGCAACCTACCCTTTCCATTCGAAGGGGAAAGGACTGTATAGATTTAGTGGTATAGCCTAAACGATGAGCCTAAGGCACTTAATTAGATGCGGGCTCTCCCAAGCCCTTAGTCCACGCAACGTTGGGTTATTTGATATTAAATAAAATTGATGTTATGATAATTTCAAATGGAGAGTCACCACCAGTTTATTGCAGTCGGCTAAAAACTAAATGAGGCATGGAAGTATACATTACATCCAACACAACTAGAGCATCTATGGTTGATGACTTGGTTATATTGATTAACCAACTAGCATCATTTCGGTACTTAATCTTGTTCAAATACAAGAAGGATATTTGTCAAGCAGTTTGGATAGTTTTTGAGCTTATCCCCTAATACGACAGATGATTATATAGGTGTGCAATCATTAAAATAACAATCAACAACTAATGGAATATTAAATAAATTGTGAGAAGCAAGAATCTAACATTAAGAAATTAGAAAAATGACATTCTTAACTAAGCTAAAGGTAAACAACAATAAACATATTTAAAGTGTGCAATCCAGTTATACAAAGTAGAAATGCGCAAATAGCGACCTAACCTCTGTTTTTAAGGACATTCAAACCCTATTGCAAAGCTCTAAGGCTTTTTCAATTTTGAGCACATCTTTCTTTCATTTGAAGAGAATACTTCTTGTAAACTAATTTTAAGGCTTTTTCCTAATTTTTAGAAGAAAATAGAATTTTTTTAGAATTTTTTTATAAGTAAATACAATAATTTCTTTTACAGGATTTTTAAAATTTTCTTTTAAAAAAATTCAGAATGTTCTTTTTAATCCAAAAATAGGGACACCGGGCTGGGCCCAGGGGCCTTGTCCCAATATAGGCTGCGCTGGCTCGGGCTAAGGACACAAAAATTGGGCCTGATTCCAGTACATCAGGTCCTTCTCAAATGAAACAAACCCGCTAGCCCAACCCGAAACTACCTAAGCCGAGCGAAGCCCAAGCTTTATAAAACTAAATCAACCCCAACCTCAACGCTCAAGCCCACTTACGCTGAACCCAATTTATTGAAAGACCTAATAGAACCCTAAGTTCCCTAAACCTGCCCAAGCCTACCGTCCACAAACGAGAGCCGCTTCCCTGCCCGCTCCTCACCAGGCCATCACTGTTGTCCATCATCAACCATTCAAGATCTTGCAAAAAATACGGCCACAACGTAGTTGGAGAAAACAGGGCATTAGGAACTCAATAGACAAAATGATAAGGGCTCATTCAGGAACCGTCACAAGGCCTTTGCTACACTGACACACCTCACCGTTTTAGCCTCTAGCATGCATGCGGTTCACCAAAAGAGAACAGAAGAGAATGTGGGCAGAAATTCAGGGTAGCACGAATCATACTAAACGTCGACACACCAGCTCACCAGCCAAGCACTAATATGCAGAACAGAACAGAACAGAAGGGCTTTCTCGCTCACTTATCAGAAGCATTTCATCGAGCGAGTCTTTGTGTCCGACTGAAGGCGGTGAGAACACCAATGAACTGACGTTTGTGGTGTCGAGCTCATCCTTACATCGATCAGAGGACATCTCTAGTCAACGAATATACTTCAAACGAATCCAAGGCGCGCTTTCACGGAAAGAAACTAAGCCTCGGCCTCATTTTAGATTGACACTAGCTGAGGCATTATATCAAACGCTTGGGGAGCGTCAAATGAAAGGCAGCCACGGACAAGAAACAAGACTCAAAACCGGATCAAAGCTCAACAGGCATCGGCAGGGAATGCTCAACATCAACGAAGGACAGCATAAGCGAACCCGAAACGCACGCCCCCGCTCAGTATCTCAGGGCACAAAATGGGGAAAATAGGGGAAGTCGATGGAGGTCCCTACCCAGCTCGGTAGCGGCGAATGAGGGCGAGCTCCATAGATCGGATTACGTCCGGTCGCCTCGCGCGCCTCCGAGCCGAGATCCTCGAGAAATCGACACAACGAGAAGGAAATCAAAAAAAAAAAAAAAAAAAAAATCGCACCGAGACCTACCGTGGGGAACGGGACACGTCGGCGAGGGTCGGCGGTCGAGATCTAGGCGCGGTGGCTACCGGAGGAGGCCTTCCACTCTCGGCCTCGCTCTCCTCTCGGTCTCTCAATCCTTCTCTCTCGAAATCGCTCCATCTCCGAACGAACACACACCACCCCTCCCCCCCAAAACCCCTCTCTCCCTTTTAAGCTCCCCGGCGCGCATGGCTTCATCGCGCGACGTTCCCTGCGGCTGTCCTGTTCCCCGTCCCCGTCGTAACAGTGTCCCCGTCGCGCTGCAGAGGGCGTGAGCCGTGAGGGAAAGAGAGGGGAAGAAGAGGAAAGGGCCGGGCCGGTGAAAAGAAAAAAAAGGGAAAGAAGAGGGCCGGGCCCGAGCGGGGGAAGGAAAAAGGAAAGAAAGGGCCGCGTCAGAAGAGAAGTGACATTTGGTAGGCAAAGATTATGGTGACGAAAAGGTTATAAGCTAAGTTTTCCAAAATCTACGGTGGAAATTGAGCTTCGAGAAGCTCGCTGTGAAAAATCTAAGAGAAATATAATAATAGTTTTCTCCAATGAGGTCTAGAAGATCCAATTTTCTTGGTTAATAGGCTACTCTTCACTTGGTTTATCCCCAAAAAGTATAAGGCTACACATTGCTTACTTCATTGCTGGAAATCATTTCAAGTCGAACATATAAATTGTTTTGTCTATTTTCACGACATTACAATTCTTGAAAACAAAACTGATATTGTTGTGGTATAAATTAAGTGAAATATATCAATGATACCGAGGCAACATATCGCTTGAATAAAGAGAGTCGGCAAGGTGATCCATGTATCCCAAGCAACTATATATGGGGTGGTCTGAATTGTAGTTATGTGAAGACAAGCAACACCTTTGTTGTAACAACTCAGTTTGACAAGAGTGAGGAGTGGTCACTAGGACAAAAGGGCTCGGATAAGGTACAACTCTGGCAGGCTTCTAGGATGGAGAAGGGGACAGGAATCCAAATCACATATTGAACAAGGAGAGAGCATGCTTAAGATATATATGTGAAAAATGAAATTAATTCATAGAGGCGCCTTTTGATGTGATAAAAGCTTTGCTTTGGAATTCTAAATTTAAGCCCTAGTTCATGCTAGAAAATTACCAGGATGGATAACCTCATGGGAAAGTACCTACCTGAACACCAAAGGACAAACCATGAGGTTTGGTATGTGATGGATTAAAGTGAACAATACCTAAGTAAGTTAATTCAAAAAAGTCACATCAGTGATCAAAAACTTCAAAGTGAAGTTATCCAATTTTGAATTGTCTAGAAATTTGGTGGTGGAAGACAGGATGCACTTGATGTAGCAAACACGTAGATTAATTTCTCATCTATCTTTTACTAAATAGTAAGTATCTTAAGCATAAAAATTCATATTGCATAAGCATGATTATGGAGGGCAAAAACCAAAAAAATTCATAAACCTATTACATCGGTACTAATTATTTGGTCTAGTCTTGTATTGTTATTCACGAGTAAAATTCATCTCAGATGGCCACCACCTTTGTGTTTACTTGAACTTCTTCTTTTGGAGGCTCTGGCCACTTAGAACATTCTAAGAGGGAAAAATAAGCCTAGACTTTTTTTTTTCCTTTTTGTTTTAGTAACGCATGGGGTGACCGACCTTTCTAAAGCATAGCTATTTTCTCTGTGCAAGATGAAAAAGGTAATATTTATCAAAAGGCAGCAACCCACATAACGAAAATAAATAAATTTAGTAATTTAGACAGCTTATATAACAAGATAGAGATGTGACTAATATCACCTTTCCACAAAACATTAACTATATATAAATGGACAGGCCTATTCACATTAAATTATTAAGGTGCGGTAAATTTGCCCACAAATCCATGATAAAAGGTCCTTTTTAATGTTTCTAATAGATTTCCTTGGAAATATCATTTTCTCCTAAAAGCAACGTACTAACCTACAAATTCCCTGGTTAGCCATGCTTAACCAAATAAATTTTCTTATTCAAATTACCTTTTTCTCAAAAGAATTATATTAAGCAGCACAGATAGCAAAATTAGCCATTGGAGTATACATATGCAAGCGAAGGTGGTCGGTCTAAACCATGGTGAGCTTTGTTGATATTGATGGCTCTCGTTCAGAGATGTTGCAAATGATGTAGAGGCAGCAATAAAAGTTCGAAGTAAGTCCTTGTCAACCATGAAAACATCGTCCTCCTACAAATTATTCTCCCTTCTTATAATTTACTGTATGCTTTTTCACGGTGGATGTCTATAGCTGGGAAAAAAAAATTAAATTTCACGGTGTATTGTAGCAATCATGCATGTAAACTAATTAGCATTAAACATGATATATTGTGTCAATTTATCAATGGTCAATATTCATCAGTCAAAAGCTGTCTGTTGACACTTATTTTGGTACTTGGACTTTGATTCATTTGCGGACGAAGACCTAGCTGCAAGTCTTGGTCTTCTTGTATTGTAGCCATGACTCGGTCGATATAGACTCGGTCGATATAACTTTTGGGTCTGACCTTTCCAACATGAGATGCTTCATTAAGAGCTCTCTTGCTCCTTGTGGCTGATGTAATTCTGTGATAGAAAATGTCCATCTTGAACACGGCTGGATCGTACAAGTTAAGCAGTGGCCGAACAATCCCCGATTACACCAGACACTTGGAGGATTGAGCCGGTCGTACTGCCATAACTTTATAGTATGTATTGCACTGTCAAAGTGAAGATATTAATGGCCTTCTTGCATATTCTTATAGGAGAATGAAGGGTTGGTGAAATAAAGAGAGACTGGTTAATTTGTAAAGCTATTTCCTCATATTACCGTAAAATGTTGAATTACAAATACAATGAGGAGTCAGTACGATTTAATTCCCATATTTCTGAAACCTAACAATTACATTATATCTTCACAATTCTGAAAAACTCACGTCGTTAAAACTATTTTTGTCGAGCTTTCGAACTGAATTATTTATGTTACAAGGGTAGCTACGTTACCAAATCCATTAACAGCCTTATGAAAGTGGGCTGCAATGATTATGTCTCAGATATAAATAAATAGAAGGATTCAAATTGTAAAAGAACAAAAAGAGAGGGAGCTGATGGCAGATACACTCGTTAACTAAAGTGTCAGTTGCAATGTCGCCCCCATTGTTCTCTTAATTTCGCATTTAAGCCTCGACCTTTCGATGGTAACCTATTGTTCCATAGGATCGCTTTATCCCTCTTAAACCCGAAATCACTTTTATTGCACAACTATGATTATCTCTATGTTGAATGAGCATTTTCGGGGCTTTTTCCATTGCTGTGAACATAAAACAATGATATGTGTAAGGTAATTGACGTATGGCAAGCAAAGGTGATCGGTCTAAACCATAATAATGTTCATTGATATTGATAGTTTGTGCAGTGATCATTGCAACTGGTATTGAGGTAGCAACCAAATTCGAAGCTAGAAATTCTTGCCAACCATGAAAATATCATCGCCGATCAATTGTTTCTGGCCAGGCCAAATGTTGAAAATATGAGCCACAACTCATCCTTCTCATAATTTACCGGACTGATTTTCACGGCGGATGCCTCTAGCAGGAAGGGAAAAAAAACAAGAAGAAAATTTCACGACGTGTTGTAATAATGATTTGTGTAAAATATGTCGTTTTCGAACTTACCAACAGTCCATATGTCATTAATCAAAAGTTGTCTATTGACATTGACTGTGGTCCTTAGACTTGGACACATATGCGGACCAAGACTCAGCTGCAAGTCTTGGTCTTCCTGTATTGTTGCCATGACTCAGTCCACTATACACAGAAGATGGGGTCGAGTATTTTCTTAGTATTTCCTATAGAAGAAGAGAACAATTTCAAATTATTATCGTCTGAATACAGGTCAACCATGAATATGCCTTCTAAAGTCGATATAATTTCGTTAGGATTTTTGTTGGGTTGGATTCAAATTTATGAAAGTTAGGATCATGTTGTCCAGATTTATCAAACTCTTGAATTACCGTTATTTGTGGCAACTGTTTTTCCTATATGAATATAAAGGGCTTAAAAGAAAATTGAGGATACAAAATACTTACTAGCAATGAAAAATGCCGGGCCGTAGCGGATGACATACTAGTTAACGCTGTTTCCAGAAATTATTCATTGTTGATTTATTTGGGCTTAGCTATGACACTTAAGAAGGACAAAACTTCAGGATTGGAATATATGCACATAGGTCATCAGCCACCGATAATATGCCGGGAGACAAGCAACATCTTAGTGAACCGAGAACTGCAGAGGCGAAGTTATCCGATTTTGGATTGTCCGGAGATTTAGTCGTGGAAGATAGGAGTCACTTGATGTAGCAGATACATAGATTAATTTCTTATCCATGTTTTACTATGTAGTATGTATCTTAAGCATAAAGATTCATATTTTTTAAGCATTGACTATGGAGCCACCAACATCTATCTTGATCATGACATATATCACACAGATGGATGACGCAATTCATTAATCTCGAAAGGAACCCGCAAGTGCTCAATGAGAACTTTGGCATGAAATATGAGATGAGGTCGAAGAATTTGAGGAATTTCGCGAACAGAATGAGGAACGGCACCAAGGCAAGGGCAATAGGAATTTCTGGGGAAGAGTGGACTCCTATTCCTATATATACAAGGACATTATGCTTGTGCTTACATCTGATGACGGACTCGTGAACGTTGCTTCTGGAGTTCCTTTCATCTCGACAACGTCATCTACCCGATTAATTTCGGATCACATTTTTCTCCTCGAAAAGAAATGTGGGATAGGTAGCAGAATGCACCGTCGCCCGCGATTGGCCTCTCCATAATGCTAGACAAATTCTGACCTGTCCCCAAAGAATTCACATTTCACGTGGTTGAAGTAATTAACCGGGTTTAATCCGTCAACCAATGCATCTCAGCTCTTAGATCACCGGGAGAAATGCATCCCTTTTGTGCTTTTATCTCAAGAGACGAAACACATACCACGTGTCATGAATGAGGTCTATGGTCAAATTTAGTGAACATTGCCATAAGGTACCCAGAATATGTCTATGATTAAATTTGGACAGGTGGAGTAGCCAATCTCAGGGACACAAGGAATTTCATGCGGAGGTCATATGCCATGATCACATCTAATAACTATTATTTGGTCAAGACTTCATTATATTATGTGCCGTGAATACATGCTTACACGATTCAAGCAACTAAGTAGACCAATCCGTGTTGTTTACAAAAGCAATTCTTCGATTTTTTGCACGCACAACTCTTGATGATTCTTCAC
The DNA here is from genome assembly GCA_016097485.1 of Eucalyptus sideroxylon x Eucalyptus melliodora. Lineage (NCBI taxonomy): Eukaryota > Viridiplantae > Streptophyta > Magnoliopsida > Myrtales > Myrtaceae > Eucalyptus > Eucalyptus sideroxylon x Eucalyptus melliodora. The sequence continues at coordinate 36,877,748 of CM027833.1, forward strand.
CACTTCCACTTTGTTTCTCTTGTCGAATATTGTGATGACTTTGATAATATGGCGTTACTCTACGGATATATGGCTAATGGTAATTAACAGCGACACCTATCAGTAATAGGTAGGTCCTTCCTGAGCTTCACCCTACTGGCGTTTGCAGTGATATGACTAGAGTTTTGGTCTTTGGCATCGATAAGGCTATAATAACACGAGGAAGCTAAAACTCATCGTAAAAGTATGAAATAAACAATATTCTCACAGTCAAGATATAAGATGATTTGCTGAACATATTCATCTGATAGGCAGGTAAACCATCAACATCTACTCAAATGTGTTGCTACTTAGCAGAAAAACTTAGCCATGTCTTCCTATGGTGATCCTAACTAATGTAAACAAAATTTCAGACCAGAAATTCACCTAAGTGGAAACGGGAAACTTCTAATTAAGTACGGTAGGAAAGGTGAGACAAATGCTCGTCACTTGCTAATCAGTGCTGTCTCCATAACGATAGTCCAGAGTTGAAAGAGTTGAAGGAAATAGTGTAAAGTACTTATTTCTGGTCTCTTTGCATTCGAGTTCAACTTCATATTGCATACTCTCAGAAAGAAAATTGTGTGCGCTTTGCAGGGGACGATCCAAACGGTCTTGAAGTCAATCACGGTGTCCTGTAATAATGATACATGTAAAAAATAATTAGCGCATAACATGATATATTATTTCGAATTTTGCGATGGTCGACATGTCGTCAATCGAAAGCTTTCTATTGACGTTTCTTTTGGTTCTTAGACATTGATACATTTGCCGACGAAGACCTAGCAGCAAGTCTTGGTCTTCTGGTACTGTAGCCGTGACTCAATCAATTACAAGCACCGCGTGGGGTCGTGGTTATGGAGAACTCACGATATAAATGTAAGGCGTGCATGCATATATCTTCCTCACAATACTCTCTTCGACAATCTCCACCGCTCAGAAGATAATGGAAAGATCAATTACAGCTTTCTCGTTTGCGTTGGTTGCTGCCTTAGCTTCAGCCCTAGTCCTTGTGGTTCAAGCCCAACTAAATCCAGGTATCTCTCGCTCTCTCTCTTAGAGACAGGCCATGGCGGAGCCAGATCCGACTCCTGTCAAGGAGACAGATAGATAGATGTGTTGAATCTTGATAAGTTTTTAAATTAATTTCATGCATTTATAATCAAGAGTAGCACCATGAAAGAACGTCACCTGTCTCTCCACTTCCCGGGCAGAAGCAAAACCTTTTTTTGTTATTCCTTGAAACGTTGATTACAAAGGAAATATATTGCATCAGTCTGCTGAAACCATCATTCCATGTGCCATGCAGGGGAATGTTCATTGATTCCTTTTCAATCACACAAATCAAGAAAAAAAATACAATTTTCCCATGTATTATGACATTAGTGAACAACAATAATAGATATGAGCAAAATAGTTTAACTTATTTATAGTTTTTATGATGTATATTAATTAATTGTAAATTTAGAATGATGTTTGTTAACTTTCTTAATTATAAAAACATAATTATGTTCTGAGCTATAGAGTTTGTACTCTTAATCAAATACAAGTATATATTGTCGATTCTAGATTAAATCGATTGATTTCTCGTTCTATTTTATATTCACAATACCTTTTTCATAACCCGAAAAATAATTTATTAATCTATGATTCCATATCTACATTTCTTTTATTTGAGGCAACTAATGAGATTAGAGTCCTACTTCTAAGACATTCTATCCATATCTCCACAACTTCGCTCTTCCGTTCATTATATCAATCATAACACTATCCATTACTTGTGATGTGAACCTCCATTTCAAACAAATGCTTGATTGCTCTTTTCATATCACGGAATGAAGAGTCCTAAATTTTGACTAATCAAAAACATGGTCTGATCAGTTCCCAAAAACATATAAATAGATTATGAATTGGTCTCATCTGAGGTGGTCTCAATTCAAAATGGAAAATTAACACTATTTCTTGGAAAAGTCGTAATTCCAGCGATTATTTATTCCATTTTCATTTTCTGAGTTTCCAGGTTTCATAAGTGTCGACTGTGGAGCACCAAATCCATACACCGACTACAAGACCAATATAGATTTTTTGACGGATAAAGGATTCATAGACTCTGGAGAGAGCATGCAGATATCCACAGAGCTCATCGACCAACAATCCCGACAATGGTTGAAAAATCTGAGAAGTTTTCCCAGTGGGACGAGAAACTGCTACACCTTGAAACCAGACAAAGGCAAGAACAACACGTACTTGATTAGAGCATCATTTTGGTATGCGGACTATGATGATAAGAACCGACCTCCCATATTCGACCTATACATCGATGTTAATTATTGGGCTACGGTTGATAATTCTGATAAAACGCTCTACGAAATTGTCTATGTGGCCCAAAGGGATGATATACAAGTGTGCCTCGTAAATATTGGCCAAGGAGTGCCCTTTATTTCGGCATTGGAACTTAGACCTTTGGACAATTCTATCTATCAAATTGAATCAGGATTTTTGACGCTTAGGTTCAGATATGACGTCGGAGGCTCAAATTCGACCATCAGGTGAGTTCTCTTTTTTTCTTTTTCTCTTTCTTTTTGTTAATAAAATAAACAAATGTTAGCATATGTTATCTTTCTCGCTACAAGATATTGCATGTGTGGAAGAAAGTGAGAAAAACTTAATATATTGAAAAGAAAAAATTGTAAATAGTTCAGTCTTTGATCGAGAAAGATTTAAATTTAACTTTAAAAAGTGTAAAGACATTTAAGAATAAATTATTGTGGTTGTGCATATTTGTTCTGAATTATAATTTTGTACACATAATTTTTGGGTAAAAACTAGATAATAAAGATATTTTCGGATTTTTACGTACTTTAGATGCATTGGAGATCAATGAAAAGCCTTCATCTTTTGTCAAATTCTTAAAAGTGCTCAAGTGTTATCAAATACTCTATTTATATGTGTATACTATTTACAAAAAAAAAAAAAAAAAAAAAAAAGGGGCGATTTTTTCTTGTGGGTGTTCTATTTTAAACTATAGACTTAAAATTCATAGGCTCTCCGAATAGAGAGAGGCCGATGAGCCAGAATAATGGATGTTTTTAAGGATCTCTAGGTAAGAGATCCCACTCCTTTAATGCCCATCAAACCGAGAATTTAGTAAGTTTCACCCTTCGTAAAGCCTTTATATTTTTGTGTGTTACAATTTACAAAAAAAATATAAAAAGTTACGACAAATTAGGATCGATTTGTCCCTTGGACCCTGGAACTCCCTTGGCGTCAGTTTTTTGGGTGTGAACGATTAAGCAGTAGGAACTTCTTTTTTGTTAGTAAAAGTAAGAGGGAGTGAAGGGAGTGATAATTGAGCGAATAATTCCCAATCAGAGGCCAAGTTAGAGTAATTTCCTCGAAATCGGATTGGTGGCAAGTGCATTTGACCAAGAAATAAGAGAATCGCAACATAAGTAGCACAAGTGCAGTGCAGACGCTTCATTGGCATATGGAACATGCTACCCGGGACATTTGCAATGGCGTCACACGAATTGTTCGTCAAAATGTCCCACCCAGGTACCCGGACGATGTTTATGATCGCATATGGGAAGGTTGGAACTCTCCTTTCTGGCTTATGCTCAACCCGGGGACGTCCGCCTCTGATTTATCCAACAACAACGATGAGTATAAGGTTCCGGGCGAAGTCCTGAGGACAGCTCAAACAGCAAGCGATTCCAACACTACCTTATTCTATTATATATTGCCGGACAACGTGACATCTAAATGGATTTGGTACTTCCATTTCGCTGAAACCCAAATCTTGCCGAGCGGCCAGCAAAGAGAGCTCACGGTTACCACAAGTGATGGCCAATTCGAGGAGACAGTGGGGCTCGAGTACTTGAAGCCGGTGACCGTTGTTTCCACTCCAGTCTCTGGGTCCCAAATCAAATTCTCATTCAAAGCAACGACGATACAGTCTGGATATCCGCCACCGATTATCAATGCCCTTGAGATCTTTCAAATTAAAGAACTTCTGAATGCACCAACAGCCCAAGATGATGGTAATCTTTCACGCTTCTACTCTCTTGTGCCAGTGCTACCATAAATAATGTGAAGTACAGCCTTGGCATGAACAACATATAAACAGTTTTGGCTAACTTGGCTTTGGTATTAGATTGCTAATTGAAAGGAAGAGAAACCAAGTTTTGAAAGTAATCATTTATTAAATAGGTATATATCCCATTCGACACTCTAGAGATTAGAAGAGTACACTCTCACTTCTCTAGGACACTTTAAAATTCACACCTCCTAGGACTCCTTACACGCAAACTCTAGGAAGCTAATTTCTTGTACTCACTTGCCTTGGTTGCTCCAATGAAAGGGAGTTCGGGAATTTGCAGGAGATGGATGAGGAGTGTTAGATATGACGGTTAAAAACTGTGTTTAAAAAGTGGGAAAGATAAGCTAATTCTCTGTGGTGGTTCAGAGAGCAAGGTAGAAAATCTGCAGTGAAAACTTAGTTTATAGATGTTTGTGGACCAAAAAATCTAGAGATAGTAAAAGAGTTTTCTTCAAGTGAGCTTTGAAGTATTAAAGTTGATGATGAACAAGCTATTCCTTGCTCAGCATATATTATTACTGTAAAATCACTTCAAATTGCACATGGAAGTGTTTTCACCATTTCCATAATGTTACCATTCTTTAGAGAGGGAAATATGAAATTTTATGCATGACTTCTATCTGCTCGAAATCCCCATCTTTCCATCATCCTTCTCTTGAAGCAAATTGATCTTGTTGTGTTATAAACTACAGTCAAAGCTCTCACCAGCACCAAGGCAGAGTATACTGTGAATAAAGATAGCTGGCAAGGTGATCCATGTGTACCAAGCAAATTTGCATGGGATGGTCTGAATTGTAGCTATGGAAATCCTCCGAGGGTTATTTCATTGTAAGTCTCCTTGCACTATCTCTTGTAGGATGATGTTGATACTACCGGTGAAACTTTAAAGGACAAATACCATAAAAAAAAAAAAAAAACCCTCAAACTATATCCATTATGAAACAAATATCTCAAACTTTTTTTTTTGTCACAAAAAAACTTGAACTTATACGTATCATGACATAAATACCTCAAACTTTTTTTTTTGTCACAAAAAACCCTAATATCATCCACTATGATGCAAATATCCCCAACTTTTTTTTTTGTGTCACAAAAAAACTTGATATATACCATATGTTTCAGTTTTATCTATGGTATATTTGTTATACTGATATATGCTTGGGGTTTTTAATGAGATATTACAAAAAAAAAAAAAGCTTGGAGTATTTATGTCATAGTGGGCGAGTTTGAGATTTCTAGTGGCATAAAAAAAAAAGTTTGGGGTATTTGTGTCATAGTGGGCATAGTTTGGAGTTTTTTGTGTGGTTATGACTCAACTTTACAAGAATTCTCTTTTCTTCTTGAAGAATTGAAGGTTTGTCCTCATTCCAATATGACTACATTAATCTATAAAAACTCATTCATCAGTTGTGTGCTTCTCCATTTTAATCTTAGGTAATATTGTGCTCTCTACAGTTGAGTGCGTAAACTTTTATGTATCGAACCAACATTACTGCCTTTGTGAACATGGCAATGACACAGCTTCCTCTCATTTTATTGATTATGGCCAGGAACCTGAGCTCTAGCAATTTGAGGGGCATCATCTCTTCTTCACTATCAAATCTATTGGAATTGGAGTCCTTGTAAGTACGAGCATGATTACTGTTTGAATGTGTTGTGACATCCTACTTTTTGCTATGGAGCTCGTTTTTTCTTATTCTGAAGAAAAAGTAACTTTGGAGGCTTCAAGAGTGATCGTTTAATAAAAAAACAAAATCATAAGGAATAAGCTTCTGTTAAACATGCAACGATATTTTTGGCCTCTTTGGTTCCAATGGTCGTTGATTTAATTATTCATAATCAATATATCCCCGAAATAGCCTGAAGAACACTGACCAACCAATCTCAAAATTTCGGATGAGATCTGTTGAATTGTTAACTACCCAGACTTGCTTTGTTTCAGAGATCTGTCCAACAATCAACTTACAGGAGCCATACCAGAAACTTTGGCAAATCTGCCAAAGTTGAGAATTCTGTAAGTTAATGTGACTTAGTGGCGCCTTGAAAAATTGACAGAGCATAGGTCTTTATACATGGTTATGCTTTGCAGAAATCTCAGTGGAAACAAGCTTAATGGTTCGGTTCCTAAGGCTCTTAAAAGGAGGCACGAAGACAAGACATTGGACTTGAGGCTTGTCTCTCTCTCTCTCTCTCTCTCTCTCTCTCTCTCTCTCTCTCTCTCTCTCTCTCTCTCTCTTCAGAGTAAAGAAAGAATTTTATATAACATGTTTTATTGTGATTCAAAGCAAATATGAAGGCCGCTTGTGATCAACTTGTAGGCAAAGCAACTCGAGAGATATAACTTTACCTACTTACTTTTCTTGCAGTCTTAACAACAACCCCGATCTTTGCCAGGCAAGTCCTTGCTCAAAGAAGGAGGCTAAAAACTCCATCTTGGTCCCAGTTGTTGCATCGGTTTCAGTCGTATTCGTAGTTATCTGCGTGTTGAGTATTGGGTTGATTAGAAGGAAACAGACAGGTAACTTATTTTTCTACTTCTTGTCCACAGCATATTTATATGAAACTAAACAACATTTCTTGGTTTATTTGGTCGAGAAAGATATCACTGGCAACTTACTCCCTGTTCTTACCTTTATAAGAGCGCTCTTTTACAATATAATCCACATTGCAATCAGGCCTAATGAATGTTTTCTTGAATGAGAAGTTCTTTCTAAAAAATTTCATTTCACAAATTAATCCTAAGAGATTGAAGATAAATTAGACAGACAAAATATCAGAGAGTTACTTTCATCAGCATTATGATTTTTTTTCCACAGATTTTATAGCAGAAGTGTCATTTAGATACTGATTTGTAGAGGAAAAGCATTGTATCATACCTGTTCACGCAATCTACACCACATTTGACGACTATCTTGACTTTGATTTTCCTTTGATACAGTTGTATTGGCAACAATGTCTTTTTTAGGATAATTTAGTTGAGAATATATGACTCAGCAACTTTCTTTCTCTTCTCACCTACCCTAAGAGTATAATTTTACAATCCCATCGACATTGCAATCAGGAATGAATCAAAGTTGGCTTTAATCAAAATTTTCTATTGCTTGTAATATGAATTTATAGTGATGACAATAAAATGAAGAGAAAAGAGAGATAGGGATCATCACAGCATGGTCGCATCAGCATCACAAATAGAATGAGTGTTATTCAGCTTAACTTATAGTCCTGATTTTTTTCCTTCAAAAGTAACCTTGCTATGCACGAGAAGGACTTATAACAACTTGGGAGTACCAACTTTGTCCTTGATATTCTGATGGTCCCTAAAGGGAAGTTTGATCGTGCAATCTCAAACTTATCCATATGTACTGAGCAAAGAAAAATTATAGATTTGTTAGCATATTGAAGGCAGGTGACAGAGAATCCCTGCCCAGATCTTTCGATTTTTATCCTCTTCTCCACTAATTTAGCTCTTAAAACGGGATCAGAAAAACCTTTCCTATGTCTTTTAATTGTTGAAGCGCAATTAGAGTTATTTGCTTTGAAAGTCTACTATCCAAAGTTGTAGTTGCAATACTCATAGGAACCTTTCTGGTACAGAATCTAGTGAGAGGACATTGGGATTAAAGAATCGACCTTTTAAGTATGAAGAAGTTTCAAGAATCACTGGAAACTTTGGACAAGTGATTGGTGAAGGTGGATTTGGAAAGGTATATCTTGGTGCACTGGATAACAGCACTGTAGTTGCAGTGAAGATACTCTCTGAATCATCAAAGCAAGGGTACAAGGAATTTCAAGCCGAGGTTAGATTCGATGATCCAATCAAGTTTCCCTTTAAAGTCAACTTCTGTTGACACTTGTGAAGATGTTCGTTCAAAAATTTCCCCTTAGACTATTCTCAGTAGTCGTTATAATAATGCACACTCTTTATGCTGTAGGCGCGACTCTTAATGATTGTTCACCACAGAAACTTGGTTTCTTTGTTTGGATATTGCAATGAATCTAGGCACATGGCATTGATATATGAATACATGGCAAATGGAAATTTAAGGCAACATTTATCAGGTGTGTTTTTATGTCCTGTTATATTGTTTCTTCTCTAAAATGAACCTGTTAAACTCTATTTCGTGCTCACAGCCACAGGTAAAGTTAAAATCCATCCAACAGAGGACCATCCGAAGGTCTTGACATGGAGTAAAAGGCTACATATAGCTGTGGATGCAGCACAAGGTACACGTATGAGATATCCCCAGTTTTCTGTTTTCTCCCATCATTGCTTCAGAATTGTTTACACGTTTTTTTTTGTGAGGATTTCAGGTTTGGATTATTTGCATAATGGTTGCAAGCCACCCATCATCCATAGAGACTTGAAGACTACAAACATCTTGTTGAATGAAGACTTCCAAGCCAAGATAGCTGATTTTGGCCTTTCAAGAGCTTTTGCAACTGAAAATGACATTTATGTGTCAACTTGCCCTGCAGGCACTCCCGGCTACCTCGATCCCGAGTATTGACTAAAACTCAATATTATTGATTTGGTTCAGTTCAGGATCTTCATTCAGATGGAAATATTGACAGTATCTAGGATTTCATCTTTGATTTAAAGATCCTTTATTTTTATTTTTATTTTTACTCCTCCTCCTAGGTTTCAATCTTCAAGAAACATAACCAAGAAGAGCGATGTTTATAGTTTCGGAATCATACTCTTTGAGTTGATCACGGGCCGACCTGCAATAATGAGAAGCCGGGATGGCAGTACTACCGTGCACATACTTGAATGGTTGATTCCTATTGTCGAAAGTGGCGATCTACATAGCATTGTGGATCCAAGGTTAAAGGGAGAATTCAACATCAACTCAGCTTGGAAACTAGTGGAGATTGCTATGTCTTGTACACGACCAACGGCAATTCAAAGGCCGGACATAAATCACGTATTGGCAGAGTTAAAGGAGTCTTTGGTGAGCAAATCAAGCGGTTCTTTTGAAATGACCTCCTTGGAGCTCCATTCTGATATTGCCCCTATGGCAAGGTAGTAGAACTTTTTCAATCCAGATAGGCTGTCGTCTTTTAAGGTAAAAATTGACATTTGTCTGCAAATTTGTACTAGTTTTTTTAATTGCGTAAACCATTTCCCTTTTCTTTTTCTGTTATTGAATCTTCAAAACTCGCTTTACAACAATGATAACCTTTTGTCCTTTGTCGCTCCTTTCTCCATTCCTGATGTGAGTTTATGGCTTTCCTAATGCTGCGAAATTGGGAATTCCATGTTGAGTTTGGGAGGCGGTGATTTAGAGGTTGGGGTTATCCATGGATGGAGTAATTGGCGTTAGCAGGCCCTCGCGGTATGTTCTTGGGTTTCAGGGGAGATTTCAGCTGGAATCCACCATTGATTAAGCAGCAGCAATTTCGCAATTTCGAGGGGGTAGATTGAGATTATTTAAAGACGAGAGATTAATGTACCTGATAAGCTCAAATTATATATGTATCCTGGTGGTCCTGTTGTAGTAGTTCTCACAAGCAACTACGAATATACCCAAAAGCCTCGTTAAAAGGTTATGGACACCAGACGTGAGCTTGACTGTTAATAATGTAAACATGTTTATATCCGGATAAAAGGGAATCCCCATCTTATTTAATTCTTAGAATTCGGGGTAGAGTTGCTATTTGAGGGTTCCAATGCAACAACTTGTAGCATTGACTAGGAGACCTACTTGACCGGAGAAGATGCGCACCGCTGGCATCACAGTGCCATTGCCTGATTCTTCAAAAAAGGAACTATCAATGCGCCACAGAATAGTCCCGTCCACAGCAATCAATGGCGGGATTTATTAAAAAAAATAAAAATGAGGGCTCATCCTTAGCGAGTAAATCCGAAAAACAAACCTGTTAATGATCTTAGACCAGCAGGAATTTGCGCATATTGTAACGTATTTATGTGATGTCCCTTCTGAATTTGGGGAACTTTGATCAAGCACCGGATGCAACAACAGAACCACAGAGTCAAAACACTTGTGATGTAGAAAGTGAGTCCTGAACTCAAATGCCTTATCATCTATTCTCTTGTGACTTTGTTGGTCTATCATGAGAATTGACAAAAGCTTTACTAATTTATTTAAAAGACAAGGGGAGAGTCAAATTACTTCTGATGACTATGGATCATCACTTGTAACCGAATAATTGACACCATAAAGTGGAGAGAAGATAAGGAGATTAAAGTTTAAATAGCATCATCTCTTTTACGCAGATAGAATGTTCGCTAAGTTATTGGCTTCCACCGCTAGCTAAATAAAGAGAACCTAAATGAATGCTGACATTATTCTGATAATTAGATAACCATAATCGCTCCTACCAAGACATTGTCGAGAGCAACTGGAGTAACTAAATAATGAGATTGAGATATGGTTCGATATAAACATTGAAAACAAGAAGATACATAGTCACTAGATGAAAGGAAATCTTAAAGCAAATCTTGGCAATGATTATGTTGTTGTCTCATGGTAGAAGATGGACCAAAGTTACGGTCAACTCCATTGCCATTTTGCTTTCTTTTGTAATTAGAAAACATCTGGTGTTAGCACAAGAAGTATAAATCCTTTGTTCAGGCAGAAAAAGATGCACAAGATGTTTTATAATCTTATTTTTTTAATGGTATTTTAACATTTTTTACTCTGCCAATATGAACACAAAAATCATATCGTTATCACAAATGAAACCAACTTTTGATGACTCCACTCTCATATTCCTTTTTTCTTCTTCTTTTTTGAAAAAGAAAACCATTTTTCACAAAATTTTTTTGGTAAAAGGTAATAATATAAAGAGGAAAGGTCAAAAGTATAAAAGATCACGACACCAAAAACTTGCACTCAAGATGAACAAACATAATAAGTGGAAGGATGCCATGATGTAAAACACAAGGCAGTGCCTAAAAGAAGGCAAACAACAACTAGAAAGGCATGGCATGAACAACCGGCAAAGAAACAAACACCTCAGTGAAGGAGGAGAGAGACGTCCGCTCCAGAGCACTAGCAGTTCCTTGAAGCGTCAGCCGAAACCAGGGTCGATTACGGGTCCCCCGAAAAGATAATGGGATTGATGCCCCAACTCCTTTGCAACCTTATGTTTCTGAAGCTATCCTCAACGTTTCTGAAGGTGTTAGCTCTATCCCTAACCACCTTAAAAAGATGGTTCTTCATAGCTGGGATGGTAAAGGGTTGTTTTTTAAATAGGATGCTATTCTTATTTTTCCAAATAACGTGACAGAGAGCCCCAAAGGAAAAGCGAGCAATGCATTTAAAGAAGTCCTTACCCTTCAAGAAAGAGGTGGCCCAACGGAGATTCTCTCCCCAAGATCTATTCCACCAAGGCAAATTGCATCTCCCCGCCCAAAAGAAAGCAACGCTGGCCGTGATAGAGCAATCAAAAAACAAATAATCTATGGAATTAGGCAACCCGTTGCAAAACGCGCAGGATCCCCTCTCTATTGTACCATGAGACAATAACAGAGATTGTGTGGGCAATCTGCGCTTGGCCATAAGCCAAAGGTTAAGCTGATACCTTGGTGTGATTGCATTATCCCAAATGAAATCATGCCAAAAAAACGATGTTCCGCTTGCTCCTAATGGTTTCCCAAGCAATCAATACCGTGAATCGGCCCGACGGGTTCTCCCTCTAGCAACAGCAATCCGCTACCTGAGTAAGGGTCGGAAGAGAATAATCCCATGACTTAAAGACTATTTTGAGAGCCTGGCCAGCATCAGAGAAAAGATCTGCAATTGAGGCGTGTCTAGATAATCCTGAGCTGTAGATAAGCGAGTATGAGAAGATTAAATTCAGCGGTCCCCTAGGGTGTCAGCTGTCGAACCAAAGAGAGACGAAGCGGCCATCCCCAATCCTCCAAAAGAAGGCTTTTCGAAATTTGAACCTGAGACTTAGAAGCTTCTTCTAGGCCCAAGAACAAAAGGTTGGCTTCCTAGCGACCCAAAAGTTCCTATCCATTAAAAACGTGGAATGAACCCACTTGTATCACAAAGCCTCTTTATCTGAGAACAAGAGCCATATATGTTTCAACATGGCAGCCTTGTTGTAATCTTTAAGCCTCCTGATACTAAGACCTCATTCCTTCTTTGGAAGGCACACATCCTCCCAAGCAACCTTGACACCCCTTCTACCTAGCTCCGGGCCTTTCCAAAGGAATTGTCTGAGAATTTCCCAATCTGATTCAGAATAGCTACAGGTAAAACAAAAAAACTCACCTAATAGGCTTGGATAGCTTGAAGAACTGACCTGATGAGCTGTAACCGCCCAGCCAGAGAAAGGAAGCAATGGGTCCAAGATTGAACCCTCGCCGTGATGCGATTGATGAGAGTGCAATAGCTAGCCTTAGTGAGCTTCGAGGTAATGATAGGAACCCCCAGATAGCGAGTCGGCAAGTTACCTTCTTGAAAACCCAACCCAGAGATAATCTGGTTTCTTAAGGACAGCGTGCCTCCGCAAGGAAGATTTCACTCTTATTTGGATTTGGGAACAAGCCATTCCAAGTAGAGAAGGTTTGAAAGCCTTCTTTAAGGATAGCTATAGTGGGCAAATCTGCCTCTGAAAACAAGAAAACGTCATCCGCAAAGAAAAGATGCGAAAGGCTCGTGGGCTTGCATCTCTAGAAGAACTTAAACTCCGGCTTCAAAGAGCATCTATATAAGATTCTTGATAGGACTTCCGTCACTAAAGTAAATAAATAGGGAAAGATAAGATCACATTGACGAAGTCCACGACCACTTGCAAAGAATCCATGAAGCTTTCCATTCAAAGTAATCGAAAACTTAGGAGTGCGAACACACGTCATAATCAGCTGAGTTATAAACTCGGGGAAACCAAAAGCCAAGAAGACTCTCTCAAGGAAACCCCAATCGACTGTGTCATAAGCTTTTCTAAAGTCCGCTTTGATCGCACACTTAGGCAAGTATGGTCAAAGATGGAAGTCGGAAAAGAGCTCCTGGGCCAGCAAGATATTATCTCTAATCCTCCTGCCCTTCACAAACGCATTCTAAAAAGGGCTAATGATGTCCTTTAAGACCGCTGCCACCCGGTTGGTCAACATTTTGCTAATACACTTGTAGATAGTGTTGCAACAAGAAATGGGTCTATAATCCTCAGTGAAAGACGCATTCAGCACTTTTGGCACCAACACCAAAATGGTGTTATTGATCTCCCTCAGAAGCCTCTCGATGGAGAAGAAGTCCAACACTGCTGCAGTAATCAGGTGCCCAACCGTTTCCCAATTTTCTTTATAGAATTCGACTGTGAAGCCATCCGATCCCGGTGCCTTACCCCTAGTTAGAGAGAATAAAGTATCCTGGATCTCCAACTTCGTAACTGGACGAGCTAGGAAATTAACCTGATCAACTGAAAGAGGATGATGGATGACTTCGCGGATCTCCTCAATCGAAGGCCTATCCAGCTGAGCTTGCGGCGCCAGGAGGTCTTGGAAGTACTGATGAAAGCATTGCTGGACTCATTACGGATCAGAGACAAGGTTCCCCTTCAAATCCTGGATAGAAAGGACTCTATTCCTAAACTGTCTCTTTTTGACATAATGATGGAAGAACTTAGTGTTGCGGTCTCTCTCTTGGAGCCACCTGACTCTCGACTTCTGCCTGAAGAAAGACTCCACCATGGACCTTAGCCTAGTAAAGACACGCCGTTGCTCCTTTTCCATCTCAGCCAAATGAGCAGAAGCAGGCTCCTGTGTAACTTCGCATGCGTGGTCTCTAAGGCTGCCCTCGCCTCTGACGTTCTGACTAAGATGTTAGAGAATGAATCTCTATTCAAAGTCTTAAGTCAGTGTTTGAGAGCCTTCAGCTTGCAAGAGAAGTACACTATTAGTGCCATAACTTGTGTATGATGCTCACTTTGGTGATAAAAGTTTCTGTCGGATCACTTAAGTGCCAAATTGGAGAAAAATGATCACTTTGGTGCCACCGGCGAGAAATTCCAGCTAAAATAATTACGTGGCTTTTATATTTTAAAAAAATCGACAATTCTTAAGACTGTCCACGGTGGATGGCATAAAACGATGCCGTTTTCCTTTATTCATAAGAAACGATGTTGTTTTACCATTCCACGTGGACCACTTACAAAACGATCGTCGTTTTGTAAAATAAAGGAGTGGATTCACTACGGCCAAAAACGGTGTTCGTATACGATTATCGCTTGACGCCGCCAACCGTAGCTCGCTCACCCACTGTTGTTTGCTCACCCACCGTTGCTTGGCCACCGCTGTAGTTGCGCCGTCGTTCACGTTCGTTCGCTGGCTACGTCCCCAACTCTCGTTCACTCAGGTTTGTCATGTTTTCTACATAGGTCAATTTAGTGAAAAATTTAGGGGTTCGAATGAGCAAGTTAGGGCGTGGATGGCAAATTGAGAGCTTGGCTCAAGGGGAAAGTGGTGGGGATTGAGGGCTCGGCTCAGGGGGAAAGTAGTGGGAAAAGTGGTGGGGACCGAATAGAAAAATTGAGGGTTCCGTTGTTCGTTCGCTTTCTTTTATGGGACCGAATAGAAAAATAGGGTGCGAAGGGGAAAATGAGGCTCAACTCGGAGGGAAACAATGTTGGGACCAAATTTGTTTAATTAATTGGACTGCTTCTGTGGGGGAAACAGTGAGGGACCGAATGTGATTGAATTGAAAAATGGGTGGTGGGGACCTCACTTTGTTTATTCAATTTGGTTTCTTTTGTTTCTATAAATGCATCGAATTGGGGAGATTAGTCGCATTTGTTTCTTGACAACAAAACGACAATAACTTGTATGTGAAGTTGTTGATTCTGTCATGTGGTCCCAACAAGTAATGACTTTTTTTTTTCATTGGGTGCGGCATTGACATGGACGCGAATCAGATAGGCATCATTGCTTGGTATGGTGGAGAGTTTCTTATTAGCACCAAGAATTGGGAATATACTTGTGGAAATGAAGGTACTATCTATATCAATGTTCGGAAGCCATCATATATTGATTTTCTGAGGGATTTAGTGTATTTTTTACAATGCAAAGTGCAAAAACTACATTACTGTGTTCCTTAGAAGGAATTGAAGGATGGCTTGAGATTTT
Organism: Eucalyptus sideroxylon x Eucalyptus melliodora; assembly: GCA_016097485.1. Taxonomy (NCBI): domain Eukaryota; kingdom Viridiplantae; phylum Streptophyta; class Magnoliopsida; order Myrtales; family Myrtaceae; genus Eucalyptus; species Eucalyptus sideroxylon x Eucalyptus melliodora. The sequence goes on from CM027833.1 coordinate 36,892,960, forward strand.
TTAATGACAATAATGGTATTAAGGATATCATTTACCATTATCTTCACGACGAAGAAGTTAAGGTATATGTAGAGTATTATAGTGATGGTGAGGATGAGGATGAGGATAAGGATGAGGATGAGGATGGGGATGAGTAGACCACTACTAAAGAAGTGAGGGATCCTATTCAAGTAAGTAATCAGGTCGATGATGAGTTTAGATTAGATGAAAGGAAAAATGAGAGGGAGAAAATTCATATTGATAGATATGAACAAACAAGGAGATGTCCTGAAATCTTGGGTGAAGATTTGGGTGAAGATGTGGGCGATGAAAACTTCATTGGATTAGAATGAGAAATTGCTTTATCCAGTTAATCGGAAGATGAATATTTGGCTTCAGTAAATTTCCCAAGTGACGAAAATGATGATGAACTCACACAGTCAAGACAAAAGCAAAGGAAATTTTTTAGGAAAAAACTTGCAACTTTAGCAAAGAGGCCTGAGCTAGTAAATATGGATGGAGCTCCAGATGAAAGTAATAGAAGTGAATATGAAGAAAGCTGCGGCGATGAAGTTGCAGGTTCGGAGAATGAGCTTGACAATGATGATGAAAAACCTGCTCATTGAAGAAAAAGTAAGTACCATTGCTATGATCTTACTGTTGATAAACTTGTTTTGTCTGTGGGCATGAGATTTAATGATGCTAAATAGTTTAAGGAAGCTGTTGTGAAGAACTTCATTGGTGAACAGAGGAGCGTTCAATTCATTAGAAACACGAGAGAATTTGTGAAAGCTAAGTACTCACAACCCAATTGTTCATGAAAGCTCTATGGTGCGCTGAGTAAGAAGAGGTCATTCCAAATTAGGTCCTTCAATGAGAAGCATACTTGTCCAATTATCTTTAACAATAAAAGGGTAATAAGTGTGTGGTTATCGAAATATTTTTTCAACACTATCAAAGCAATGCCCGAGATCAAGAGTCCTCAATTTCAACAGTTAATAAAAGAGTAAGTAGGGGTTAATGTGTCAATGAATCAATGCAAGAGAGCTAAGATGAAGGTGATGAAAATATTGATGGGTGGGTATAATGAAGAATATGCGTAAGTATATGATTATGCTGGCGAATGCATGTTTCAAAACCCATCTAGTAAGGTATATGTAGAGGTTGTGGAGAGGTCACTCCCTGATCTTGAGCCTAGATTTGATAAATTTTATGTCTGTTTTGATGCATGCAAACGAGGCTTCTTAGCTGGTTGTAGAAGAGTTATAGGATTGGATGGATGCTTTCTAAAGGGTTTATGCAATGGAAAGTTGTTGGCTGTTGTGGGGAGAGATGCCAATAATCAAATGTTTTCGATAACTTGGGCGGTGATGAAGATAGAGAATAAGGATATTTAGTCCTGGTTCCTCAAAAATTTAATGGCTGACCTTAAGATAACTGATGAGGAAGGCTAGGCATTCATGAGCGATCAACAGAAGATAATTTCATTGTCAATTAATTCACTCAATCTTAATATTAATCATTTGCATATTTTCCCTGACTTGTACTTATTGGTTTGAATTTTTGTAGGGACTTATTTCTGCATTGGCTGAGTTGATGCCACATGCTGAACATAGAATGTGCGCGAGGCACATATATGCAAACTGGTCAAGGAACTTTAAAGGAGATAGGCTGCAGAAGTAGTTCTGGTAGATAGCAAAGAGTACTAACATGACTGATTTCAGATTAGCCAAACAAGGATTGTTGCAGCTGATAAAGGAAGGTTTTGATGCACTATTTCAAACAGAAGCTAAGCACTAGTGTCGGGCCTTCTTCAACAAAGAGTTCAAATGCGATATCATTGATAACAACCTCAGTGAAGCTTTCAATGGCAGAATTTTAGAGGTCGAGTATAAACTAATCATCAGCATGCTTGATGATATTTGAGTTATGGTAATAACTAGACTGCATAGGCAAAGAGATGAGGCTACGAAATGGGAATAGAGACTATGGCCCTAGGATTATGAAGAGATTAGATGCAAACATTGCTGCTAGTAGGTTCAGCCATCCAGTTTGGAATTGAGATAATGGATATGAGATTATTCAAAATCAGAATAAGTATGTTGTCAACTTGGATAGAAGAAAGTGTTCATGCCGAGCCTGGCAACTAAATGGAATTCCCTATGCCCATGCCATTTGTGCTATTCAGATGAAACAAGAAAACCCAGATGATTATCTACATGATTGGTACCAAAAAAACCCATACCTTGCTTCATACCAATTCATGATGCAGCCTATCAGAAGCAATAAATTTTGGAAGCCAACAAATCATAAAAGCCCTCTACCTTTGCCATTGAATAAGCAAATAGGAAGGTCAAAGAGGAGACGAAAAATGCAGCAGGAAGAGGCATCAAGTCAGAGGATGAGTAGGATTGGGGCAAAGATAAAATGCTCCTATTGCTGGAAGGAATGCCACAATAAAAAAGGTTGTGAACTGAAAAAGCAGCATCAACAACAAGTTAATTTAGTGCCAGGGATAGGACCTATTGAAGAGCTTCTTCTTAGGCCTATTAAAGGGAGGACAGAAGGCCCTACTATCATGCTTACTGAAGGGTAAACATAAAGCCCTGCTGTAAGGTAAGTATCATCTTTGCCTCAGTAACTTTTCAGTTCATATTCGATAGAGTTTGATGCCTGATCAGGTGTACTGGTTTCTCTTGTGCTTTTCATCTGTTATGCACTTGTAATTTGAGAAGTTTTCTCAATTTGTTTCCCATCATGAAAATGAGTAGATGTCTAATTATTCAAATAATTGTAATTGGTTATAATCCTAATATAGTACATTATTATAAGGCCTACTAAAGGGCCAGAAACAGGCCCTATTGTAGGCTCAAGTGTAGGAATAGGGATTGGAACGAGCAAGACAGCAACAACAACAATTGAGTCCATTGTTGAGCAAACGAGAAAAAAATATCATGTAAGTTGTACATCGATGTGTTTGTAAATTTGTTATGTGTTTCTTAAGTGAGAAGACGAGCAATTACACAAGTTGCAGAGGTTGCTCCCTCAATTGCTGCTGAAAATGATGCACCACAATGAACAAAAGGGGCTCTTGGAAAAAGATTGAGGCAATATGGTTATGAGATTTACACATATGAACGTACTGGAATGATTATTTTGAATGTAAGATTTGTAGGCCTCTTGCATTTAATTGATTGTACTTCAATTCATTTGGTTGATAATATCGCTATGTTCTTGTAGCTCGGAAGAACTTCGGAGGTACTTCTCTCTCAAAGTGGGCAAATTCAAGAATTAAGGGTATAACCAAAGAAGAGTGCTACAAAGAAGAAGACAACGAGTATAGCTGCAAAACAACCATCCAAAAAGAACCCAGCATTAGTTCCATCTCAACCAACGATTGTGAGCAATAGTGATGATATGGACCAACACATGACACGTGCTCGAACAAAAATAGCTGCTGTCAAGAACAAGGAAAAGGAAGTGACAGAAAGCCTAGTTAAAAAACTTGCACATTCAGTTCCAAAGAGTGCTCGGATTATGAATCAATTCAAAAATCCAAGACAAAAAAGGAGATCGGGGTGTTGTCCATATTGACTGATGGGAGGGTGTTGGACATGGTCTCTTTTTATGTGGTGTTAGACATGGTCTCTCTTTTTATGTTTTCTTTTTTTAGGAGGGTGTTGGATATTATATCATTAATGGTAGTTGCTGCATGCATATTACCATTGTTTTTTGTTTTTTTTAAGAGGATGCTGAATCTTCAGTGATTGGGTAGTGAAGTTAGACATGTTTTTCTTTTCTTTTGTAAACAATCAATCAATGTCAATGACAATAGGTGTTTTTGTTATTTTCTCTTAGCTTGGTTTCGGCTAGTAATGCTAGCAAGACAGTTATCAGTTATGGTGTATGCTTTTTTTGCTGTTGGTGCAATATTCTTATGAGGTTGATATTATTTTTAGATTTAGATGTGTGTATATAGTGTTGCTGGTTGAAGTTGTGGATGCTATTTGTAGGGTTCTGGTTGTATGTGCTGGTGCAAGAACAAGATGCAATTTTGGGTGCTGGTGCATCTTGTTGCATCAACACTTGTATGGGCTGGTGCAAGAAGACGCACCAGCAACCCAATTGGTGCAAGAACAAGATGCCCCAATGCAATAAGATGCAAGATGCACCACGACTGGTGCAAATTTGAAACTTGGCACTCAAGCAATCACTATTTACAACTTGTACAACAAAAATAATCACTTTGTAATCGCAACTAACACTTAAATGATCACTTTTTTTTATAAAAACTTGACACTCAAGCAATTACTATTTACAACTTTTGGCATTCAAATGGTCAATCGTGAATTTGCCACCATCCCTTAATTTCGCCATGGTTTGCAGTTGCAGCAAACCAGCAAACCATTACAATGATAAAAATGCAGCAACTATTCTATTTGAAGCAAAAACTAACCAAAATAAATATTGATAATACATAACTAAACAATAAAAATTTTAAGTGCTTAGAACTAATGCATTCTAACTCCAACATTCCATTTCGCTATGGTTTGTAGTTGCAACAAACCAGCAAACCAGCAAACCATTACCAAATAAAAAGTGCAGCAAGCAAACCACTATATATGAAGTCAAAACTAACCAAAACAAACATTGGCAATACACAACTAAACAATAAAACTTTAAAGTGCTCACAACTAATACATTCCAACTCTAACCTTGCATTTCTACCATAGATTACAACAAAACCTTCTGTTTCATACAAAAATTGCAGTAAACTAAAAACACATTTTACTTATAAATAATCCAATACAAATGCATATTCCATGTCTTCGACTATGGTAGACATACAAACTTCTTCTCATTACTCACTTTACATTTGAATAAACTACCCAAGAGAATAAGAACACAATCAACGCTCGATAAAAATTTCTTTCAATTTTTAGCTTTGAAACCTCCCTCTTCAAATGGTCGACCAGAGATGTTAAACCCTTCATTTAAGCTTGCATTGAGTAAAAAAAAAGCTTGCATTGAGTTGACATCCTCCAACTCGTTCATTAACGCAGGTGGAGGTTGATTTCGGCCTTCAAGTAACTCTACGATCATCTCTGTCGCTCGATCAGAGAATTTTCTATCAATCCATTTGAAATATTTACAATTCGAGCCTTCTCTATATCTACCGTACCCATGGAATCTTCTCCTGGGATTCAACCGAATTCAAGATATTCTTCTCGGACTCGGTAACCCACAATAATAATAACGCTTACCATCTAATTCACTTTTTTTTTATAAGAATGTGAGCCGCTGCTGAAGCTTCTGCCCTCCATTTGCAAGAGTGAGCTGATAACTTTGGGAGAAAATCGAAATATGCACTCGAATTGATCAAATTGGAGATTTAGGGTTTTCAATTTCCAATTATGCTCGAATTTTGAGATTTAGGGTTTCTTATTTGGGAGAAAAAATGCTAAACGGCATCATTGTGTCGTTTGCATGCTGATTGTATTCTCCGGCAATCCACGTCGGATTTTCGGCCAATTAAATCGACATTGGCACTGAAATGAGCGTTTTTCAAAATTTTTGGCACTTAAATGATCCGATTGAAACTTTTGACACCAAAATGAGCGACGTACACAAGTTATGGCACTGATTATGTACTTCTTCCTCAACTTGCATACAAGTCTAAACATAGGAAATCCTTCCACAGGAGTCTCCCAAACTTGAGAAACAATAGCATTGAACTCCGAATGCTTCATTCAAAAGCCATAAAATTTGAACAGCTTCCTCCGAGGAATCAGGTTAAGCACCTTGACCACCACAGGAGTGTGATCGGAGATACCTGGCACTAGGAAGGAAGCTTCAGAGTACGAGAACTCATGGCTTCATTTACAATTCACCATAACTCTATCGATCTTTCTTGCTTTCCTAGTAGAGCCCATTGAAGTTGTCCAAGTGTATCTGAATCCTACATACCTTAGGTCTTCGAGTTTCGCTTATGCCAAGCACTGTCCAAACTTGTCAAAACACGGTATCCAAGCATTGGATCCGCCAACCCGATCAGATGGGTCTTTAATAGCATTAAAGCCTCCCATCACAAGCCAAGCCGAGTTTTGCAAAGCAATGCTTCTAAGAACAAGTTCCTCCCATAGAGATCTCTTGAGCGTGAACGTGTGCTCGCCAAAAACCACTAACACATAACAAGCCACTCCAGAATCCAACCATTTAAGGTTCCCATGCACTGCTTGATCTGAAATAGAGAGAGCTTCAAAGCTAACCCGAGCTGGGTCCCATCCAACCCAAATCCTACCCCTAGGGGAGAATTCATAGTTTGAGACCCAAGACCAATCTCTCAACAAAGTCCCAGAGATGGAATTGAATAGATTTTGTGGAACCTTCGTTTCCACTACACCAATCAAACACAATTGGTTTGAGAAAGCCAAGCTTCGAACCTCAGCTTGTCTGGTGGGGTTAACAAAGCCCTTCACATTCCAACAACCTATATACATATACAAAGAGAGAGAAATAGGATTACCTCCTCATCGGTAGCTTGTGCTGATTGGAAGGCGGAGTAGGCCAAGAGGAGCGAGGCGGCAAGTGAGGAGCTAGAGCCATCAAGTTGTCTTGGATGGACTTCACACCCGTAGAAATAGGAGGGGCTTTCGGAGACGGGCAGGGGGATAACAGGTCGTCTGAGCTGGCAATCCAGTTTGTGATCCATCCAACTCCTTCCTAGGGCTCACTGGCTCTATTGAATCTTCACCAGGACCGATCGGCCCTCTTTGGCTGTTGGGGCATGTGCTTCCGTCATTGTAATAATTCACAATCCTCTCTCGGCATTGCAAGTTGAAGTATAAGGTAAACTCCTATCTACTGCAACTGCCTTCTCTTTGTTTGTGCAATCCTCATCCCCCGAGCTAACCAGAAGTGCCAAGGCAATTTCACTAGGAGGAGGGTCCTTCTTCTTCTTCCCTTTAGCAAGATTCCACCCTATCTTAGCCTGCCGAGATCTATCCTCCAACACAGGATCATCAGCAGGTAGATGTGACGCATCAAGAGGGGTGGAATCAATCTGCTCTTGCTAAGCCTACCTTCGTTGGCCTTCAACTTTTGCAAGGGCTTTAATCAAAATAGGAGGAGATGGGGCTAGAGACGTACCTTGGGGAACAGGGGAAGCAACGGCCGGAGCCTATTGAGCAGCACCTGCAGCAGAAGGACGAGCAGGGGTATAGGCACATTTATGGCTGAAGATTCCACACCCTGAGCATGCAGTAGGTCTCCATTCATACTCCACCCCCACTAAGCATGATTCACCATTGTGGACAACTTCTATAGCATCATAAATGGGTTGCTTCATTGTAATTTCAACACGGACTTTGGCAAAAGCTAGCATCTTTATCTGCTTAGTGCACAAGTCCACATACAGTGGCTTGCCAACTGCGCTAGCCACCTTGTTGATCCCTTGCAAAGACCAGAAGGCAAGAGGAAGGTTCCTCAGCCTAATTCACACATGCACAATCAAATGGCTATCTTTCTTTAGCTCTAATGCAGGTTCCCATTACTGCAAAACCAAGGGCACTCTAGCAACCGTGATAGCCCCCCTTCTCCAAGACCTTTCTGCGAAAATCTCCATCAAACACATGGAAAAAAAAAAAAGAAGCCTTGTCCATTAGACATTACCTCCACCAGATTCGACTCCCACACGTTTTTAAGTGCCAACTCAATTACTTTGAACGGTAATCTCTTGCCAATAAAGTAACCCACAAGGCACTCTTGCAGCTTAGCATCAGCAACCTCAAGTGTATCATCAGATAGCTCAACAACCAGTTTGTTGTTGATATATGAAGGAGGAAAAAACTCCAGATCATAGCACTTTGCAGCAACCTTGGCTACGCTGGCCCAAGCACGGGCATTCGGGTTCTTTGACTCCCTCCTAGGCTGAGGACGCTTAGAGCTAAACCTACCTCGGCTTCTACCTCGAGGCCCAGCAGGAGCATGAGGGGGCCGAGCCACCAGAGGATTATCGCTTGAAATAACTAGAGATGGAGCAGCACGTTTTGAATCCTCCTTCGATGTACCGACCTGAGACGAATGGCCATGAATAGGAGGAGGCGGGCTTCGAACACTAGGCCCTTCCCCAGCCCAGCGGTGTGGGCCAAACCCGACTCGGAGGCCATCTCAGTAAAGAAACCGCGAACACAATAGCAATAGACGAAGAGAAACCCTAACCGAGCTCACACATCACGGCCCAAACAAGAGCGTACCAAGGCAAACTCTTTGGGGAAATCTGTGCACAGCAACTCAGAACTCATTCCTTCTCCGTCCTTGAAGCGCCGCCCTCTCTAGAGCTCGCCGTGATCCTCCGGTCCCCGTGGAATGCAAGAACAGAGGGACTTCGCCGCAACGTGGGCTTGCCCCTCGCTGGTGAAGGGAGCAGTGGAATCTTGAATGCTTATGTCGCCCCCCGTCGTTGCCGGATCAAGCTTGGTAGTGGTGGCCGATGCACGTGCAAGGAGGGACGCCATAGGGAGCTTGCTGGTTGCCGGAGGGTTTCGCTCCGGTGCGTGTGCAGGGAGGGATGCCGCGGGGAGATGGCTGGTCGCTGAAGGGTTCCGCTCCGATATTCTTTTTCCACAAAATTTCTCCCTTTTTGAATGAAAAATCATCAACCAATATTCTTTTTCCTGGTCAAATAAAATGAGTCTAAAGCAAAACTCATTTTTACTACAGCAAAGTCTTTGCTTTTTAATTTCTTTAATCGTAGTGAGATGTGCATTATTGAAGCAAAACTCATTATTTGTTGTTCTCGAGTGTGGTGATGCATCGTGTAACTAGTCCAATGCTCTTCTTCCTCAAGCCATCAATATAAGCGCCGGATATATCGCTCCAATTAGGGACCATTTAGGAATAATAATATGAGTACTGATTTCACCTAAGTAAGTCATTCCATAATTACGTAGTGAGTACTGATTTCACCTAATTAATTAGATTCAATTTCGCTTAAAGACATGAGTTAACGATATCTCGAAAGAATGAGTATATATTGACAGACGATTTAACTGTGATTCTATTAATGCAGGACTATTGTCCATAGAAAGTTTGTGGAATCAATATTAATTGTTTTAAAACTTTTGACTGTTATATTAAGACATTGTTTAATATTAAGAAAGTTTGTGAACATTTTAACATGGTATTAGAGCCAGATTCTACCTCAATTTAATTATCATATGCAATCCTGTTCGTCAAATTTTTTTGTGATCTCCCTCCATGTTATAATATAAATCAAGTGGAAAAACAAGAGAGAGCCCAAAGTCTAAATCTAGCAGTTATTGAACAGACCAAATTCAACTGAATAGTCAACTTGAATGAATTATTATTATATCCAATGTGAACTTTTCCTATTCCTACCACCTCACATCTTGGGTACTAGTATAAAGCTAATAGTAATATGGGCCTTCAATCATGTATATTGATCGATGTTGCTCCTCTTGTGTGCGTCTTTTGCTTCTTTATTAGCCCGCGACTGAAGCCGGTAGCTCCAGCCCAACAAAATACATCTCTCTCTCTCTCTCTCTCTCTCTCTCTCTCTCTCTCTCTCTCTCTCTCTCTCTCTCTCTCTCTCTCTCTCTCTCTCTCTCTCTCATTGAGAAAGCCATAAAATAAAACGATAAGAAGAGAGAAGCAAAATGATAGACAAGAAACCAAACTTGTACTCCAGTTCTAGCAAGGGTGTATGGTCGAGATTGATGAGAGAGGATTAATTTTTAAAAAAATTAATCACACCTAATTAATTACAATGGTCAAAGGCCCAATAAGAGATGAACGCTTTTAAGTTCTTGAGCTGCTATGGCAGAAATTGAGAATAAATAGACTATTTGGACCTAACTTTTTCCGAATTGCAAGGTTTCCACAAGTATCAACTGTAAGGCGCCTCAAACATACTTCATTGATGGAGCAACATATTCATATAAGGCACACTGAAGAAGACAAGTAGTTGAGAAAAGTTTCAAACTTCGGAATTCTAATTTTCACGTCCCTCACTTCAACTTGACCGAATGACTTCCTTTAAATACTCATCCACGCCATACTAGCCGTTGACATTCTTCGGAAGGATTTCTTCCGATCAACCCATATGACATAATCTATTAAAGAGATCTTGTAGCCGTTTGAAGATAGAGATGAAAATTCAATTAATACTAGTCGTCCATACAATCAGAATTTAGGTTTTCATAAATAGAATTTTCTCATAAGGAACTTATCTTCAAGATTGATCTTGTCAAATTTGTGATTAACTTAATCAATATATATATAAAGTGAAATTCTTGGCCAGAAGATAGTCGTTGAAAGAATCTTTTGTTTCCAAATGAAGTTCATATGTATCACATGTCGTCGACTCTGGTTCTAGACTCTTTCTCATTATAGACACAATCTCAGTCTGGACTTTGTCATAATGCAAAATACTTGTAGGATCAAATAGACTTAAGCAAAAGTCTTCAATAGAAACTTGATAAGTCCTCAAAAATAACTCACAAGAAATTTGTACTTAAAATAAGCATTAGAAACAGAAAGTTTTGTCAACTTCAAAATTTTGGTAGGAGTTTTCTCAACAATCTCCCCATTTTTTATGGTAACAAAACTTTCATGTAGATCTAAAGAACAATACTTTAAGTTACCTTGCAAAACAACACTTTAGCAACACAAGATATAGAGTTTACGAATAAGCAAATATTAGGTAAGCATCATACTTATTGAAAGCAATCACAACTCAAAAAGTCTGCAAAAATTTGTACAAGAAGCACACCAACACACCAAAATATTAAAATCTACAAAGTCTCCTTTTTTGTCAACAGCAAAAAAGAAAATCAAACTAGCATAAACATAGAAATGAAGTTTTTGGGAAATATCTAGGGTTTTTAGGAACACAAATAAGACGAAAATCCTCCAAATTCTGCACGGTCTCCTCAAGCTTTGTCGGCACTGACCAAAGACAGTCTCGACCTTAGCTAAATTCTGAACTGCTTGCTAGTTGATGGTTCGAACTTTGTCATCAAGAGGTTGTACCTTCCCACTAAGAGATTCTGCAGTAGTATCAAGAGAGGCATGCAACCACAAAGTCAAAACACTTGTGATGTAGAAAGTGTGTCTTGAACTCAAGTGCCTCATCGTCAATTCTCTTGTGACTTTGTTGGTCTACCATGACGAAAGCTTTCCTGATCTAGTTGAAAGACAAGAGGAGAGGGAAGTCACTTTTGATGACTATGGATTCATCACTCATGACAGAATAATTGAGACCGTAAAAGAGAGAAGACAAGGAGAACAAAGTTTGAATAGCGTCATCTAGTTCATGCACATAGAATATTCGCTAAGTCATCTACTTCTACCGCTAGCTATATAAAGAGAATTAAATCAAAGCTGACATTATTCTAATAATTAGAATAATAACATGAGTGTATAAACTTTCAAATACATTCCAAAGTATGCCATTTCATAATTTCAAAGTGAATACGAATTTCACCTAATTAATCAGATTTCATTTCATAATTTCAAAGTGAGTACTTATTTCACCTAATTAATCAGATTTAATTTCTCTTAAAGACTAAGTTAACGATGTCTTGAATAATTGAGTATATCGATAGGCGATTTAATTTTGATTCTATTAATGTGGGACTATTGTGTATACAAAGTTTGGAATCAATGTTCATTGTTTTAAAAACATTGACTATCTTATGAAGACATTGATTAATATTAAAATTTCATTTTAAAATATCTCACATCGCTTGTTTACAGGGAATTCATATGCTCTTTATGTACATATGATCCCCCACTATCTAAAAGCTTGGTTTTTTTGGATTGTACATTCTACACGGTATTAAAGGCAATTTCTACACCCATTCATTTCCCCATATGCAGCCTGTTTGTGGAATTTCATGTGATCTCTATCCATGTTATAATCTAAATAACGACATGAAGTAGATGGAATGACAAGAGGGCGCCCAATCTCTAAATCTTTAATTTATACTTGACCGGACCAAAGTTAACTGAATAGTCAAATTGAATGATTTATTATATCCAATGTGAACTTCTCCTATTCCTACTACCTCAGATTCTGGGTACTAGTATAATGTTAAATTAATATGGGTTGCATGTAATATCTTCAATTATGTATATTGGCAAGAGACCTTTCTCTGTCTTCTGGAAAGGGAAGAGCAACGCTGCTTATCATAAACATAAAATCAAATTTATACTTCAATTCTAGCAAGTTTGTATGGTTGAGATTGATGAGAGAGGATTAATATTTTTTTTTTAAATTACATTAATCACACCTAATTGATACTAATAGTCAAGGCCCAATAAAAGATTACTGTCGCAACCTACCCTTTCTATTTGAAGGGGAAAGGGAAAGGACAATATAGATTTAGGGGTATATCCTAAATGATGAGCCTAAGGCACTTAATTAGGTGTGGGCTCTCCCAAGCCCTTAATCCATGCGACGTTGGGATATTTGATATTAAATAAAATTGACATCATGAGAATTTCAAATGAAGAGTCGCCACCAGTTTATTGTGGTCGGCTAAAAGCTAAGTGAGGCATGAAAGTATACATTACGTCCGACACAACTAGAGCACCTATGGTCGATGACTTGATTATATTGATTAATCAACTAGTGTCATTTCGGTATTTAATCTTGTTCAAATACAATAATGATGTTTGTCAAGCAATTTGGATTGATTTTTGAGCTTATCCACTAATACGATAGATGATCATACATGTGTGCGATTATTAAAATAACAATCAACAACTAATGGAGCATTAAATAAATTGTGAGAAGAAGGAAGAATGTAACACTAAGAAATAAGAAAAAAAAATGACATTCTTAATTAAGCTAAGGGTAAACAACAATAATCATATTTAAAGTTTGCAATCCAATGATAAACGAAGTAGAAATGCAAAAACAACGACCTAACCTCTGTTTTTAAGGACATTCAAACCCTATTGCAAAGCTCTAAGAACTTTTTCAATTTGGAGCACATCCTTCTTTCAATTATAGACTTTCACACATTTGAATAGAATACTTCTTGAAAACTAATTTTAATGCTTTTTTCCTAATTTTTAGAATAAAATAGATTTTTTTTGAATTTTTTATATGTAAATACAATAATTTCTTTTACAGGATTTTAAACTTTTCTTTTGTAAAAAAATTCAGAATATTCTTTTTAATCCAAAAATAGGGACGCCGGGCTGGGCCCAGGGGCCTTGTCCCAATATAGGCTGCGCTGGCTCGGGCTAAGGACACAAAAATTGGGCCTGATTCCAGTACATCAGGTCCTTCTCAAATGAAACAAACCCGCTAGCCCAACCCGAAACTACCTAAGCCGAGCGAAGCCCAAGCTTTATAAAATTAAATCAATCCCAACCTCAACGCTCAAGCCCAGTTACGCTGAACCCAATTTATTGAAAGACCTAATGGAAGCCTAAGTTCCCTAAACCTGCCCAAGCCTACCGTCCACGAACGAGAGCCGCTTCCCCGCCCGCTCCTCACCAGGCCATCACTGTTGTCCATCATCAACCATTCAAGATCTTGCAAAAAATACGGCCACAACGTAGCTGGAGCAAAAAGGGCATTAGGAACTCTATAGACAAAATGATTCAGGAACCGTCACAAGGCCTTTGCTTCACCGACACACCTCACCGTTTTAGCCTCTAGCATGCATGCGGTTCACCAAAAAAGAACAGAAGAGAATGTGGGCAGAAATTCAGGGTAGCACGAATCATACTAAACGTCGACACACCAGCTCACCAGCCAAGCACTAATATGCAGAACAGAACAGAAGGGCTTTCTCCGATCACTTATCAGAAGCAAGTCATCGAGCGAGTCTTTGTGTCCGACTGAAAGCGGTGAGGCACACCAATGAACTGACGTTTGTGGTGTCGAGTTCATCCTTACATCGATCAGAGGACATCTCTAGTCAACGAAAATACTTCAAACGAATCCAAGGCGCGCTTTCACGGAAACAAACTAAGCCTCGGCCTCATTTTAGATTGACACTAACTGAGGCATTATATCAAAAGCTTGGAGAGCGTCAAATGAAAGGCAGCCACGGACAAGAAACAAGACTCAAAACCGGATCAAAGCTCAACAGGCATCGGCAGGGAATGCTCAACATCAACGAACGACAGCATAAGCGAACCCGAAACGCACGCCCCCGCTCAGTATCTCGAGCAAAAACATGAAAGAGCAAGGCAAAAGCAGGGCACAAAATGGGGAAAATAGGGGAAGTCGATGGAGGTCCCTACCCAGCTCGGCAGCGGCAAATGAGGGCGAGCTCCATAGATCGGATCACGTCCGGTCGCCTCGCGCGCCTCCTAGCCGAGATCCTCGGGAAATCGACACAACCCGAAAGAAATCGAAAAAAAAAAAAAAAAAATCTCACACCGGGACCTACCGTGGGGAAAGGGACATGTCGGCGAGGGTCGGCGGTCGAGATCTAGGCGCAGTGGCTACCGGAGGAGGCCTTCCACTATGGGCCTCGCTCTTCCTCTCGGTCTCTCAATCCTTCTCTCTCGAAATCGCTCCATCTCCGAACAAACACACCACCCCCCCCAACCCCTCTCTCCCTTTTAAGCTCCCCGGCGCGCATGGCTTCATCGCACGACGTTCCCTGCGGCTGTCCTGTTCCCCGTCGTAACAGTGTCCCCGTCGCGCTGCAGAGGGCGTGAGCCGTGGGGAAAGAGAGGGGAGGAAGAGGAAAGGGCCGGGCGGGTGAAAAGATAACAAAAAAGGCAATGAAGAGGGCCGGGCCCGAGCTGGCGAAGGGAAAAGGAAAGAAGGGGCCGGGTCGGAAGAGAAGTGTTATTTGGTAGATAAAGATCATGGTGACGAAAAGGTTATGAGCTAAGTTTTCTAAAATCTACGATGAAAATTGAGCTTCGAGAAGCTTGAGAAAAATATAATAAGAGTTTTCTCCAATGAGGTCTAGAAGATCCAATTTTCTTGGTTAATAGGCTACTCTTCGCTTGGTTTATGAAAGTATAAGGCTACACATTACTTGGCATACTTCATTGCTGGAAATCATTTCAAGTCGAACATATAAATTGTTTTGTCTATTTTCACAACATTACAATTCTTGAAAACAAAACTGATATTGTTGTGGTATAAACTAAGTGAAATATATCAATGATACTATGGCAACATATCGCTTGAATAAAGAGAGCTGGTAAGGTGATCCATGTATCCCAAGCAACTATATATGGGGTAATCTGAATTGTAGTTATTTGAAGACAAGCAACACCTTAGTTGTAACCACTCAGTTTGACAAGAGCGAGGAGTGGTCACTAGGACAAAAGGGCTTGGATAAGGTACTTTGGTAGGCTTCTAGGATGGAAAATGGGACAGAATCCAAATCGCATATTGAACAAGGAGAGAGTGTGCTTAAGATATATATGTGAAAAATGGAATTAATTTATAGAGTTACCTTTTGATGTGATTGAAGTTTTGCTTTGGAACTCTAAAGTTAAGCTCTAGTTCATGCTAGAACATTACCAGGATGGGTAACCTCATTGGAAAGTACCTACTTGTACACCAAAGGATAAACCATGAGGTTTGGTATGTGATGGATTAAAGTGAACAATACCTAAGTAAGTTCAAAGAAGTCACATTAGTGATCAAAAACTTCAAAGTGAAGTTATCCAATTTTGAGTTGTCTAGAAATATGGTGGTGGAAGACAGGATGCACTTGATGTAGCAAACACATAGATTAATTTCTCATCTATCTTTTACTAAATAGTAAGTATCTTAAGCATAAAAATTCACATTGCATAAGCATGACTATGGAGGGAAAAAACCAAAAAAATTCATAAACCTATTACATCGGTACTAATTTAGTCATAAATTTTTCAATTGGTCCAATTTAATTATAAACCATTTACATTTGTGCTAGTTAAGTCTATTTGGCCAATTTTAGTCAGAAATCGCTGATGTGGATGCTAGCCGTCCAACGTTACATGAATACATGCTTACATGTTTTGTGGAAAGGTGATATAGTTAATGTTTTGGTCAAGACTTCATTATATTATGTGCCGTGAATACATGCTTACACGATTCAAGCAACTAAGTAGACCAATCCGTGTTGTTTACAAAAGCAATTCTTCGATTTTTTGCACGCACAACTCTTGATCATTCTTCACCACTTCCACTTTGTTTCTCTCGTCGAATATTGTGATGATTTTGATAATATGGCGTTAATCTACGGATATATGGCTAAAGGCAATTAACAGCGACACCTATCAGTAATAGGTAAGTCCTTCCTGAGCTTTTCTCTAGTGGTGTTTGCAGTGATATGACTAGAGTTTTGGTCTTTGGCATCGATAAGACTATAATAACACGAGGAAGCTAAAGCTCATCATAAAAGTATGAAATACACAATATTCTCAGAGTCAAGATATAAGATGATTTGCTGAACATATTCATCTGATAGGCAGGTAAACCATCAACATCTACTCAAATGTGTTGCTACTTAGAAGAAAAACTTAGCCATGTCTTCCTATGGTGATCCTAACTAATGTAAACAAAATTTCAGACCAGAAATTCACCTAAGTGGAAACGGGAAACTTCTAATTAAGTACGGTAGGAAAGGTGAGACAAATGCTCGTCACTTGCTAATCAGTGCTGTCTCCATAAGGATAGTCCAGAGTTGAAAGAGTTGGAGGAAATAGTGTAAAGTACTTATTTCTGGTCTCTTTGCATTCGAGTTCAACTTCATATTGCATACTCTCAGAAAGAAAATTTTGTGCGCTTTGCAGGGGACGATCCAAACGGTCTTGAAGTCAATCACGGTGTCCTGTAATAATGATGCATGTAAAAAATAATTAGCGCATAACATGATATATTATTTCGAATTTTGTGATGGTCGACATGTCGTCAATCGAAAGCTTTCTATTGACGTTTCTTTTGGTTCTTAGACATTGATACATTTGCCGACGAAGACCTAGCAGCAAGTCTTGGTCTTCTGGTACTGTAGCCGTGACTCAATCAATTACAAGCACCGCGTGGGGTCGTGGGTATGGAGAACTCACGATATAAATGTAAGGCGTGCATGCATATATCTTCCTCACACTACTCTCTTCGACAATCTCCACCGCTCAGAAGATAATGGAAAGATCAATTACAGCTTTCTCGTTTGCGTTGGTTGCTGCCTTAGCTTCAGCCCTAGTCCTTGTGGTTCAAGCCCAACTAAATCCAGGTATCTCTCGCTCTCTCTCTTAGAGACAGGCCATGGCGGAGCCAGATCCGACTCCTGTTATGGAGACAGATAGATAGACGCGTTGAATCCTGATAAATTTTTAAATTAATTTCATGCGTTTATAATCAAGAGTAGCACCATGAAAGAACGTCACCTGTCTCTCCACTTCCCGGGCAGCAGCAAAACCTTTTATTGTTATTCCTTGAAACGGTGATTACAAAGGAAATATATTGCATCAGTCTGCTGGAACCATCATTCCATGTGCCATGCAGGGGGATGTTCATTGATTCCTTTTCAATCTCACAAGTCAAGAAAAAATAATACAATTTTCCCATGTATTATGACATTAGTGAACAACAATAATAGATATGAGCAAAATAATATAACTTATTTATAGTTATTATGATGTATATTAATTAATTGTAAATTTAGAATGATGTTTGTTAACTTTCTTAATTATAAAAACATAATTACGTTCTGAGCTATAGAGTTTGTACTCTTAATCAAATACAAGTATATATTGTCGATTCTAGATTAAATCGATTGATTTCTCATTCTATTTTATATTCACAGTACCTTTTTCATAACCCGAAAAATAATTTGTTAATCTATGATTTCATATCTACATGTCTTTTATTTGAGGCAACTAAAGAGATTAGAGTCCTACTTCTAAGACATTCTATCCATATCTCCACAACTTCGCTCTTCCGTTCATTATATCAATCATAACACGATCCATTACTTGTGATGTGAACCTCCATTTCAAACAAATGCTTGATTGCTCTTTTCATATCACGGAATGAAGAGAGTCCTAAATTTTGACTAATCAAAAACATGGTCTGATCTGTTCCCAAAAACAAATAAATAGATTATGAATTGGTCTCATCTGACGTGGTCTCAATTCAAAATGGAAAATTTAACACTATTTCTTGGAAAAGTCATAATTCCAGCGATTATTTATTTCATTTTCATTTTCTAACCTTCCAGGTTTCATAAGTATCGACTGCGGAGCACCGAATTCATACACCGACTACGTGACCAATATAGATTTTTTTACGGATAAAGGATTCATAGAATCTGGAGAGAGCATGCAGATATCCACAAAGTTCATCGGCCAACAATTCCGACAATGGTTGAAAAATCTAAGAAGTTTTCCTAGTGGGATGAGAAACTGCTACACCTTGAAACCAGACAAAGGCAAGAACAACACGTACTTGATTAGAGCATCATTTTGGTATGCGGACTATGATGATAAGAACCGACCTCCCATATTCGACCTACACATCGATGTTAATCATTGGGATACGGTTGATAATTCTGATAAAACGCTCTACGAAATTGTCTATGTGGCCCAAAGGGATGATATACAAGTTTGCCTCGTAAATATTGGCCAAGGAGTGCCCTTTATTTCGGCATTGGAACTAAGACCTTTGGACAATTCTATCTATCATATTGAATCGGGATTTTTGACGCTTTGGGAGAGATATGACGTCGGAGGCCCAAGTTCGACCATCAGGTGAGTTCTCTCTCTCTCTCTCTCTCTCTCTTTTCTTTTTGTTAAAAAAATAAACGAATGTTAGCATATGTTATCTTTCTCGCTACAAGATATTGCATGTGTGGAAGAAAGTGAGAAAAACCTAATATATTGAAAAGGGAAAAAATGTAAAAAGTTCACTTTTTGGTCGAGAAAGAGTTAAATTTGACCTTAAAAAGTGTAAAGACATTTAAGAATAAATTATTGTGGTTGTGCATATTAGTTCTGAATTATAATTTGTACACATAATTTTTGGGTAAAAACTAGATAATAAAGATATTTTCGGATTTTTACGTACTTTAGATGCATTGGAGATCAATGAAAAGCCTTCATCTTGTGTCAAATTCTTAAAAGTGGTCGAGTGTTATCAAATACTCTATTTATATGTGTATACTATTTACAAAAAAAGGGGCGATTTTTCTTGTGGGTGCTCTATTTTAAACTATATACTTAAAATTCATAGACTCTCAATAGAGAGAGGCCGATGAGCCAGAATAACGGGTGTTTTAAAGGATCTCTAGGGAAGAGATCCCACTCCTTTAATGACCATCAAACCGAGAACTTAGTAAGTCTCACCCTTCGTAAAGCCTTTATATTTTTGTGTGTTACAATTTACAAAAAAAAATATAAAAAGTTACGACAAATTAGGATCGATTTGTCCCTTGGACCCTGGAACTCCCTTGGCGTCAGTTTTTTGGGTGTGAACGATTAAGCGGTAGGAACTTCTTTTTTGTTAGTAAAAGTTAGAGGGAGTGAAGGGAGTGACTGTGAGCGAATAATCACCCAATCAGAGGCCAAGTTAGGAATACTTTCCTCGAAATCGGATTGGTGGCAAGTGCATTTGAACAAGAAATAAGATCATCGCAACATAAGTAGCACAATTGCAGTGCAGACGCTTCATTGGCATATGGAACATGCTACCCGGGACATTGCAATGGCGTCACATGAATTGTTCGTCAAAATGTCCCACCCAGGTACCCGGACGATGTTTATGATCGCATCTGGAAAGGTTGGAACTGTACTTTCTGGCTTATGCTCAACCCGGGGACGTCCGCCTCTGATTTATCCAACAACAACGATGAGTATAAGGTTCCGGGCGAAGTCCTGAGGACAGCTCAAACAGCAAGCGATGCCAACACTACCTTATTCTATTATTTATTGCCGGACAACGTGACATCTAAATTTATTTGGTTTTTCCATTTCGCCGAAACCCAAATCTTGCCGAGCGGCCAGCAAAGAGAGCTCACGGTTTCCACAAGAGATGGCCGATTCGAGGAGACAGTGGGGCTCGAGTACTTGAAGCCGGTGACCATTGTTTCCACTCCAGTCTCTGGGTCCCAAATCAACTTCTCATTCAAAGCAACGACGATGCAGTCTGGATATCCGCCACCGATCATCAATGCCTTTGAGTTCTTTCAAATTAAAGAACTTCTGAATGCACCAACAGCCCAAGATGATGGTAATCTTTCACGCTTCTACTCTCTTGTGCCAGTGCTACCATAAATAATCTGAAGTACAGCCTTGGCACGAACAACATCTAAACAGTTTTGGCTAACATGGCTTTGGTATTAGATTGCCGAACTGAAAGGAAGAGAAAACCAGTTTTGAAAGTAATCATTTATTAAATAGGTATATATCCCATTCAACACTCTAGAATTTAGAAGAGGACACTCACCGTTCTCTAGGACACTTTAATATTCACACCTCCTAGGACTCCTTACACGCAAACTCCAGGAAGCTAATTTCTTGTAGTCACTTGCCTTGGTTGCTCCAATGAAAGGGGGTTCGGGAATTTGCAGGAGATGGATGAAAAGTGTTAGCTATGACGATTAAAAACTGTGTTTAAAAGTGGGAAAGATAAGCTAATTCTTTTGTGGTTGTTCAGATAGCAAGGTAGAAAATCTGCAGTGAAAACTTAGTTTATAGATGTTTGTGGACCAAAAAAATCTAGAGATAGTAGAAGAGTTTTCTTCAAAGCTCACTTTGAAGTATTGAAGTTGATGATGTACAAGCTGTTCCTTGCTCAGCATATATTATTACTATAAAATCACTTCAAATTGCACATGGAAGTGTTTTCACCATTTCCATAATGTCACCATTCTTTAAAGAGGGAAATATGAAATTTTATCCATGACTTCTATCTTTGCTCGAAATCCCCATCTTTCCATCTTTCTTCTCTTGAAGCAAATTCATCTTGCTGTGTTATAAACTACAGTCAAAGCTCTCACCAGCACCAAGGCAGAGTATACTGTGAATAAAGATAGCTGGCAAGGTGACCCATGTGTACCATGCGAATTTGCTTGGGATGGTCTGAATTGTAGCTATGGAAATCCTCCGAGGGTTATTTCATTGTAAGTCTCCTTGCACTATCACTTGTAGGATGATGTTGATACTACCGGTGAAACTTTAAAGGACAAATACCATTAAAAAAAAAAAAAAAAAAAACCTCAAACTATACCCAATATGACACAAATATCTCAAACTTTTTTTTTTGTCACAAAATAACTTGAACTTATACGTATTATGACATAAATACCTTGAACTTTTTTTTTATCACAAAAAACCCGAATATCATCCTATGACACAAATATCCCTAATTTTTTTTTTGTCACAAAAAACCTTGATATATACCATATGTTTCAGTTTTATCTATAGTATATTTGTTATACTGATATATGCTTGGGGTTTTTAATGAGATATATATAAAGAAAAAGCTTGGAGTAATTATGTCATAGTGGGCAAGTTTAAGATTTCTAGTGGCATAAAAAAAAGTTTGGGGTATTTGTGTCACAATGGGCATAGTTTGGGGTTTTTTGTGTGGTTATGACTCAACTTTACAAGAATTCTCTTTTCTTCTTGAAGAATTGAAGGTTTGTCCTCATTCCAATATGACTACATTAATCTATAAAAACTCCTTCATCAGTTGTGTGCTTCACCATTTTAATCTTAGGTAACAATGTGTTCTCTACAGTTGAGTGCATAATGTATCAAGCCAACATTACTGCCTTTGTGAACATGGCAATGACACAGTTTCCTCACATTTTATTGACTATGGCCAGGAACATAAGCTCTAGCAATTTGAGGGGCATCATCTCTTCTTCACTATCAGATCTATTGGAATTGGAGGCCTTGTAAGTACGAGCATGATTACCGTTTGAATGTGTTGCGACATCCTACCTTTTGATATGGAGCTCCTTTTTTTTTCTTATTCTGAAGAAAAAGTAACTTTGAAGGCTTCAAGAGTGATCGTTTACCGGAATAAGCTTCTGTTAAACATGCAACGATATTTTTGGCCTCTTTGCCTCAAATGGTCGTTAATTTAATTATTCATAATCAATATATCCTTGAAATAGCCTGAAGAACACTGACCAACCCACCTCAAAATTTCAGATGAGATCTGTTAAATTGTTAACTACCCAGACTTGCTTTGTTTCAGAGATCTGTCCAACAATCAACTTACAGGAGCCATACCAGAAACTTTGGCAAATCTGCCAAAATTGAGAATTCTGTAAGTTAATGCGCCTTAGTGGCTGCCTAAAATTGACAGAGAATAGGTCCTAATACATGGTTATGCTTTGCAGAAATCTCAGCGGAAACAAGCTTAATGGTTCAGTTCCTAATGCTCTCAAAAGAAGGCACGAAGACAAGACATTGGACTTGAGGCTCGTCTCTCTCTCTCTCTCTCTCTCTCTCTCTCTTCAGAGTAAAGAAAGAATTTTATATAACATGTTTTATTGCGATTCAAAGCAAATATGAAGGCTGCTTGTGATTAACTTGTAGGCAAAGCAACTTGAGGGATATAACTTTACCTACTTTCTATTCTTGCAGTCTTAACAACAACCCCGATCTTTGCCAGGAAAGTCCTTGCTCAAAGAAGGAGGCTAAAAACTCCATCTTCGTCCCAGTTGTTGCATCGGTTTCAGTCGTATTCGTAGTTATCTGCGTGTTGAGTATTGGGTTGATTAGAAGGAAACGGACACTAGGTAACTTATTTTTCTACTTCTTGCTCACGGCATATTTACATGAAGCTTAACAACATTTTATCGGTTTATTTGGTCGAGAAAGATATCACTTGCAACTTACTCCCTCATATCTGTTGCTCCAAACATTGCATCGGTTGCAGCTTTTCTGGTGTTGATTTCATTGGGAGCTCTTGCAGTATTGTGGATAATTAAAAGAAGACAAATCCAAAGTAACTCTTTGCATATTGCATGTGCAAGGAAAATCAAAAGTTTTGCATGTGATTTTGTCAGTCCGAGTCGGGTTTTGAACCCCAAACCGCTTAGCTAGTCCAATTGCTCGTGGCCCTTTGCACAATTGGGCCTGGAAAAAGTAAACATGACGCACCGACTTGACCTCACTCACGTAATCATGTTTCTATGTCATCACTGTTTCATGTTCAAAAACTATGCACGCGTTATTGGTTAATGATATCATAATTGCAACAACGCTTACCCACAAGTCATGTAAATAAAGGCATTTCAAGGTATGCTTCATTTGGTTGAGGTTACCCACAATCTCTTCTTAGAATAAGTCATTACATATTTTTTTCAAAAAGGCTCTGTTTGCAGTGAAGATATATGATATCAAAGTGAAGATCATGACCTGATAAGTTTTTTCTCTAGATGGTGCTGCTGTTACTACTACCACCACTTTTGGAGGATCTACCAGGACATTAAAGTTGTCAAAAAATCGACATTTTACATCCACTGAAGTTGCAAGAATTACTGATAACTTTAGAACAATAATCGGAGAGGGAGGATTTGGGAAAGTTTACTTTGGCAAACTTGACAATGGCAGTCAAGTCGCCGTAAAAATGTTATCTCAATCATCAAAGCAAGGCTACAAGGAGTTTCACAGAGAGGTTCGAAACATTACTACAACTAGAATCAATGTGTCGTGTTTTCAATTTTTTGGGAGTTCTACTCATGGCAAGCTCTGATACCTTGACGTGCAGGCCCAACTCCTGATGGTCGTTCACCATAGAAATCTAGTTTCACTTATCGGATATTGCGAAGAATTTGAAAACATGGCATTGATTTACGAATTCATGTCCAACGGAAATGTGCGGCAACATTTGTCAGGTTTGTCTGATATTCCCTTTTCCAACAGCACGACATGTGTCGAGATAATTTCATCTCAATTCCGTTCTTCGATAGTTCAGACTTTTGGATTAATTGGTCAATTTAGATATTCAGAATAGCACCATGGAAATGAAATTGACTTTCTCAACGAATGGATACAATCGCAAACAAGTTTCACATCTTTCATGAATACTCCTTAATTCTCTACTTTCAAGCAGCACACAACCCAAATGTTTTGACTTGGAGCCAGAGACTACAAGTTGCAATTGATGCAGCCCAAGGTACATAAAGTAGATCGATGACATCTTTGTTCACATTTCCACAAGTTGAGCGACGCAACACATTTCATCAAGTTTTTTTTTTTTCTGCCGGTGGTGCAGGGTTGGACTACCTGCATAAGGGCTGCAAACCTCCCATTATCCATAGAGACAGCCAATATTTTACTAAACAAGAACACGCAGGCAAACATTTGTGATTTTGGATTATCGAAAGCATTTGTAACAGAGCATGATTCTCATCTTTTGACTCGTCTAGTGGAAACGCCTAGTTATCTCAATCCAGAGTAAGTGACTCGAAAATCTCCGAATACAAAGACTATTCCACCTAGGAAGTGGAATAACAATAACTGTACTAATTTAGACCAGCACGAGAGGCCCATACATCTACTCATACACGTTTATGTTGCGTAGACCTATGTAAGTACATTTTTTTGTGAAGGCAGCTTTGGCAATAGTTGTACTAATCAAAGCAACAATTCCTCTTGAATCCTCAGGTTTCATATATCTGGAAGCTTGAGCCATAAGAGCGATGTATATAGCTTCGGCATAGTTTTATTCGAGTTAATCACGGGCCACCCCGCCATTATAAGAAGTCCGGAGGGCAGCATGCACATACTTCACTGGGTAACTCCATTCGTAGAAAGAGGAGACATCCAAAGCATTGTCGATCCGAGGTTAAATGACCAATTCAACATCAGTTATGTACGGAAAGCGGTGGAAATAGCCATGGCATGTGTACCAACGAACGCGGTTGAAAGGGCAGACATGAACCGTGTTCTAGTGGAACTAAAAGAGTGCTTGACAGTAGAGATCAGTTCGGGAAGAAGCCAAAGAATGGGAAATAGTGAGAGAAGAAGTGAGTTTGATACAACCACAATGGAGCTTGATAGTCCTCCGTATGCACGTTAACTATACTTCATACTTAAGTTTATCATGTCCAATTTTATTTTATTTTCGTTTAGATTATCATGTCTGGATTCTCCATAAGGAAAATTGCCCAAAAAGTTCTAAACTTATTGTATTTTTGTTTATTTAGTTCTAAACCTTTTAATTGTGTCAATTGAGTCATAACATTTTTACATTTTGTCAATTGAGTTCAATCGGGCAAATTTTAGTTAGAAATCATTAACGTTAGATATCAATTGTCCTATGACCAATATTGAAGTAGACAATTTTCATTTTTTAATATTTTTTTGTTTTTTATTCTTTTCTTGTTCATTTTTGTTCCTTTTCTTTTCTTCCCTTATCTTTTCCTTCTTTTCTTTTTTTACGACCCTCACCCGCCACAATAAAAAAAAAAGTAAAGAGGGAAAATAAAATAAAATAAAATTAATAACAAAAATTGAAAAAATATATGTTAGTGATTTCCGACCAAGCTTAATCAATTGGAAAAACATGAAAAGTTTACAACTCAATTAGCATAACTAAATGATTTAGGACTAAATTGACAAAAGTGCAATAAATTATAATTTTTTGGATAATTTTTTCAATTGTTAAAATAGTTTGTTATCATAAAAAAATGTAACTCTTGGTCATGAAAAGAGTGACGCCTGGTGATGAAAAATATGACTCTTAGCTATAAAAAAAGGTAATTGTAAACATGAAAAGTGGTCATAGTTTATCATGAAAAATGGTGATGGTGTGGATAAAGGGTCGTTTGGCTTGGCTTTAGGGAAATGGGTTTAGGAAAATGCAAATAACTTTGGGATAAAGGGGTTTTCCAAAATGCTATACCATTTGGTAAATTGTAACTTCAAATAGCATTGGAAAATAGTTTTGGTGTAAATACCATTTGGTAAAATCCACATTTATAAAGGACTTTTGCTATTTTTTTTTTTTTTTTTTAAGTTTGAAAATTAAATTCAGCAGAGGGCACTACTCGGTCAACTATGACAGGCCAACCGCCAATCGCCAGATCAGGCGTCGCATGGGTCAACCAGATCTAGTGACCTTAGGCGACCCCACTCGAGTCGCAGGTCATGCCACCCTAGGGGGTGGTTGATAAGAAGGCATGACCCCCAAGCGACGGCGGCGGTTGCTAGAGAAGCCCGATCTTCGACAATAGATCAAGGAAGCCGAATGGTTGTGGATGAATGAGGAAGAAGATGAATAGTAATGAATGAATAGTGATCAATGAATAGTAGAGTTTGCATTTCCAAAATGCTAAAAGCCCAAAGCAGGTCCCTACCTACATTGGGCTTTCAGCATTCTGAATGCTAGCATTTAGCTAAGGAAATCTAAAAAACACTTGCCAAAATGCTTTACATTTTCTCCAAGGGGCTTTGGAGGCCCAACACTTATTGCAAAAGTTGAACCAAACGGGGCCAAAGTACTTATTGCCATGAAATGTATTAATCGGTTGTCTATTAAAAAAAAAAAGCATTTATGTTCATTACAATTGTTCAAAATAACAATTTCTTCTCGTAACTCTCTCCTTCTCTTTTTATACGGACAACTTTGATAACACATTCAAGGTAAAAATTTCAAGAGAAAAATTGAGGAATTGCTGAACTTGTTTCTCTACCACTTTGATGCATATCTTGAAGGTATATTTGTTTTATGCCAAGCAAGAATAATAGTGAGGGGTAAATATTGCCTAAAGACCCATAATCATCATCACACATCAAAGAATCAAAGATCTATAAATTATTGCTCTGTCTTCATCGACATTCAAATTTTCCTAATAATCCTAAGGTATTATTATTTTTCACGGAGATGGAGATAGTGGTTGCATCAACTATTCACAATCTTCACAAATAAGCATTACTGAAACTTTTGTTTCTGTTTACATGCTTAAGTCATGTTTGTCACAACCTACCCTCGAACAATGATTCACCTAAAGTTCAACTAATGGATTATTAAGCTTAAACTTATTTTAGGCTTTCCCAAGCCTATACAAATTCGCAACTTAGATCAAGTCATTAGTATGTAAATCAATTTCATTTGGAGTCTCCACTAATTAATTTATGGTGGGTCAATAAAAACTCAAGTAATGCATCGAGAAAAACACTTTACCTTACAAACTAGAAATTGCAAACAACACGACATGACACGGTAATTTAATTATTTTATTTACAATTAACAATTTTTTAGTATAATGTTGACTCCTATATATTTCACAAGGAGGTAAAAATGTGCTATTTATGGAAAATATTTTTTGGTGATTGAGACTTGAAAATAAACTGTAAAATATTTTCCATTGTTTGGAGGAAAATCTTATTTGATTTTTCTAAGTAGACATATGCTATCCAGGCACTAATGATTTGTGTGTGGGTACATAAGGAACCTAGAATGGGTACAAAGGTCTTAAGCCCGGATACAGACTCCCAAGCACGAGCATGGGTAGTAGTCTTGGGTCATCAAAACCAAAGCCGAAAACTCGATGCCTATGCCCAACTACCTCACACCTTGACCAAGGTCTACAAAGGCTAGGCCAAGTCACCGACACCTAGGCCTAGGCCCTCGAAGCCAAGCCCCAAACCTTAGTGCTCGGCATGGGGACCCCAAGCCAATGTCCATCGAGGCTTGGCCCCAAGACTTCGATATTGGTGCCCGCTTCCTGGTCCATCAAGGTTAGGCCCCGAACCCCATGCCCAAAATCCAATCGCCTGCACCTAGACCCAGTCTATTAAGGTTGGGCCCAAGACCCTAGCGCCCCTACCCGAGTCTATCGAGGCTAGGCCCCGGTCCCCAACACCCAAACCCGACCCCGACATCAATGGACCATGGCACAAGCTCGGGGGACTTAGGCTTGCACACTGGAGTCCTAGGCCAACCTCAATGAACCCAGGCTCAAAAGCCAAGGACCCGGGCTTGGGCATCAGGGTTAGAGGCCCATCCACACAGTCCATGAACCCGATGCACTCGACTAGGGTCAATCCAAATGCTCGGCTAAATCGATCAACTTGACCACGAGAACGATCCTTGAATGGCCAGGAATGATGCACACGGTCCATAGACATGATGCAAGGCACGATACACCTAGCCTTGACGAACTCTTTTAGGTGCACTAAGGACCGAGGCACAGCTTTGATGGACATGGACTTGGCCTGTCTTGGCCTGGCCTGTCCTGGCCTTAATGTACTTGGGCTCAACTAGGGGACCCCGCCTTGCTATCAAGGTCTAGGAACAAGCGTTAGGATATGTTTTTTCTATCTATCTACTCAAATTTTGAAAAAAAAATTATTTTTCTAAATTTAAGTTTGGATAAAAAATTCTTTAATTAAAGAAATAGTCCTTAATAAATCAGTGTCTTTCCCCGTCCGAATCGCCCTTGACTTTTGAACTTCGCGGGGTTTTGCGCTGACTTCGTCGTCCTCCCCTCGCTCTGAACTCTGCAAGTAAGCCCTAAAGATTCCATCTTTCTGAGATTCTCTCGCCCCCTCCCTCTTTCCATGTCATGCAAGCATCGGAAATGAGAGCCTTGAGAACGCTCTGCACCCACAATTACCTCCTCCATCCCACCTCCAAATCCACATCCTTCGCCTCCTTCAATCCACTCCAGAACCCCCGTCTCTACCGCGGCATCCACTCCACGAATCGCCGCCTCCTCTCTCGAGACCCCGGCCTCGCGCCCTTGCCCTCAGGCTCCGAGTCAGAGGCCAGCGACACCGCCCCTGCCGTTGGCAACGTCTACAACCCTTCTGCCCGCTGGGTCAGAAGCAGCGGCGGGGAAGCTGGGTCAGGTCCCGAGAGCGAAGCAAGGAGCAGGAATGGCGCAGGAGTGGCGAAATTCCCTAAGAAAGGAAGTATTTTGGAGGTGGTAGGAGCTCGTATGGTTAAAACTCAATGTTCTTTATCTTGTTCAGTTCAAGATCTCTATTTTCGTAGAAATATCGACATTACCTAGGATTTCATCTTTGATATAAAGATCCGTATTATGTTTTTCCGCCTTCCAGGTTTCAATCTTCTGAAAAATTTACAAAGAAGATTGATGTGTATAGTTTCGGAATTATACTCTTTGAGTTGATCACGGGTCAACCTGCATTAATGAGAAGTCGGGATGGCAGTGCCGGCATACACATACTTCAGCGGTTGATTCTTATCATCGAAAGTGGCGATATACAGAAGATTATGGATCCAAGGTTAAGAGGAGAATTCGACATAAACTCAGCTTGGCAAGTAGTGGAGATTGCTGTATCTTATACACGACCAACAGCAATTCAAAGGCCCGATATACATCAAGTATTGGCAGAGTTGGAGTCTTTAGTGAGCAAATCAAATGATTCCTTTGAAATGACCTCCTTCATTCTCCCATCTGACAATGCCCCTGCGCAAGGTAGCAGAACTTTTCCAATCCAGAAAGGCTCCCTTCTTTTTAGGTTAGAGATTAAATTATGTACTTTAATTGCATCACCCAATTCCCTTTCTGTCATTGAATCTTCCAAACTTGCTGTCTCGCGATGATATCCTTTCATCCTCTATCGCTCCGATCTCCATTTATTGTGTCAGTTCATGGCATTCCTAATACTGCGAAATTAGGAACTCCATGTTGAGTTTTGGGGGAGTTGGTTGGGGTCCATGGATGGGGTAATCGTTGGCATGAGCAAGCCCTCACGAGACGTTCTTGGAGTTCAGTTGAGACTTCAGTTTGGGTCAACACCACTGGGTAGTTAGCAACTATTTCGCAATTTTGAGGAGAGGGGACTAATTATCTTTCTTCTTTCTGGGGTAAGCTCCAAATATAGAAACTTGATACGAACGCACATCTTTAACAAATTATAGACACAACAGTCGAGCTTGACTTATGATGAGGCATACATTTGCAACATGTTTATATCCAAATAAAAGGCGATCTCAATCTCTCTAATTCTTAGAATGCGGAATAGGCTTCCTGTCCTGGGGTTCCAATGCAACAACTAGTATCATTGTCTAGACAAGAGCTACGTGGCCGGAGAAGATGCGCACCTCCGGTATAACATGGCCTGAGTTGTCAAAGAAGGATCCATTGACATACCACATAATAGCCCCATCTGCAGTGATCAATGGAAGGATTCAGAAAAAACGAGGGCTCATCTTAGTAAGCAAACCAGGAAAAACAACCAATTAATGATCTTAGACCACCAGGAGTTTTCGCAAACCGGGACATAAAGTACGTGATGACCCTTCTGGGCATGGAGGACTTCGATCAAGCACCACATGCTCCAACAGAATCCCAGAGTCGAAATGCTTAGGATATCCTGAACTCGAGTTCGAAGTAGAATACATCAGATATGACTAACACTTGACAATGACACTTCTCCGGATGACCTCCAGAAAAAGGATGAAACCTTTGTTTAAGCATAAAGAGAAGCACAAGCATTTTAATAATCTTAATCCATTTAGTGATAGTTCAATAATTTTTACGTTGATCAATATGAACACAAGAATCAAATCATTATCACAAACTGAACTAACTTTGATGATCCGCTGTCGTTTTCTAATTTTTTTATTACTCTTTTGGAAAAGAAAACCATTTTCCACAGTATGAATCTCTTTTTAAATGGAAAAATCATCGCACAAATTTTTTCTTGATGAATGAAAGCAAAACTCACTTTTATTACAGGAGAAGTCCTTTCTATCTAATTTATTTAATGGTTATACCACAAAAATCCCTAAATTGGTATAGTTGTAATAAATTTATCCTAAATTAATTTTTTTGATCATCAAAAGCTCCAAACTAGTATACTTTCATTTACTCAGCGATTTCACGATAAAATTTGAAGGATGCTAACGATGGGTAAATACATTTGGGTTTTTTGATGACTCAAAATTTAGGTTGAGATAAATTTATCACAGGTATACCAATTTAAAGTTCTTTGTGACCCAAAAATTAATTTGAGGTAAACTTATCATAATATCAGTTTATGATTTTTTATTTACCCTTTCTTTAGTCATGCTGCAACAAGCATTATTAACTTAAAACGATTTTTATTGTTCTGAAGTGTGATGGCACATCGCTTAATTAGTCCAATGCTTCTTTTGGCCAACCAAAAACGAGAGTAAGAAACGTATGAGTCATGTGGCAAGTTCTTTGCTGCCATAACGAAAGAGATTGTGTCCCATGCCCTTGGATTGAAGAAAACTAAAAGTGATTTTCGCTTTAAAATAGTCTAATTACTTGCATCTAATATCTTTAATCCTAAATTGGCAAGAGACCTTTCTCTCTCTTGTGGACCTGAAAAATGGGAATGGTCATTAAGTTACCTAGCATAAATAATTCAGTAAAGTTTTTCGACAAATTACTAATGTATTTAACTATCCGCTGCAATCATTGATCATCAATCAATTTCTTAAATCAACAAAAATAATTGTACTTTTCTCATTTAACATTCTTTCTAGATATTACAATAGCTCTATTTAAGTATATTTTAGCTTACGATCTCTATATTAGTAAAAATATAACCTCATTTACAATTGTATTGGGTGGATATATATATAGGGGTGAGCATGGTCCGGTTGGTCCAGGCCACCCCTAACCCTAGGACCAACCCGTACAATGTCGGTCCTCAATTTTTAGGACCGAGGACCGACCCTATTGAGCCTAGGACCAAGGACCGAACCAACCCAATGGGTTCGGTCCAGTTCCAAGGTCAACCCAGGACTGATCGATAATTTTTTTCGTCTTATTTTTTATACTCCCTAAAAAAGCAAACCTACAAATTCAAATTACACATCCATTGACAATGCGGTATTGTGCAACTAAATTATAAATATCAATACATATTTAGCAAATTTAAGATGACACAATAGAAATTTCGTACTTGCTAACCGCTCATTGAGATATAGGACAAGATGAAAAGTGCTTGTAATCATCTATCTTTAATATTCATAACACCATATGCAAAAACGTTTTCCTACATTTGATCATTTAGAGTCCACTCAATCAAAAAATGAGCTTCACACCACTTGAGTAGTAAATCACCGTAGTAACTACAATACTACTCTACTCTTCAAAAACTTCTACCATTTGACACAAATTGAAAAGCAAAGTGCAGCTGAAATTCATTAGTAAAATACAATTAAACTATAAAAAGTTCAAAATACTTAATATAAATCATGAATATATAACTTCATATCTTGTTAATTCACTTGAACTTCTAAACACCCGAAAACAAAACAAACGACACATAATTAATACTCAACAAAAGTTTTAAATTAAAATTACTATTAGTGTTATTGATAGAACATTTCAATATAATATAATATAATAGACATTTTATTTAGGTTTGAATATATAAAAGAATTATATATAATATAATATAATATACGCATTGGTCCTGGGTTGGACCGACCCAAAACTCTTAGGACCAGACCAACCCGCACGATGTTGGTCCTGAATTTCGTGACCGAGGACCACCCAATCCCCTTGGGAACCGGACAGACCCGCGGGGGTTGGGCCGGTCCAGGGTCGGTCCAGGGTCGACCCTAGACCGCTTCACCCCTATATATATATGCCATTTTAATTTCTTAATTTATATATCAAGAAAACAAAAAACACATAAAAATTTGAAAATTTTATCTATTTAAAAATTGGGAACAAGATTTAGATTAATATAAGTGAGTATCCAAAGATAAATTTAAATCGATCTTAGATAACCTTATGAAAACATTATTCTTAAAAAAACATGAACATCAACTCAATACAACTTGAAATGAAGTTCTTTTCTTTTACTATTATAGAGTTCATAAGCAAGATAAACTTAAATGAAACTAATACTTAAATGAAACTAACTTAGATTTAACATCTAAAATTGAATATATAGGCAGCGGAAATCTTTCTACAATTGTTAATATGTAGTAGTGATTGCTCCAGAGGCAAACCACATAATTGACATTAATTAACTCTTATTAATCCAACTAATTTATTTATGTAACATCCATTTAATGATGATTTTAATTTGGTCGGCACATCATAATGAACCAAATATCATTAGAACCCAGAAAAATTATCCTATAGTGATATTTGTGCAAATTTTGTTTCTTCAACACCTTTGCGAATCTAACATGTATACACAGGAAAAAAAAAAAACACTAATAGTGGCTAAGCGAGGTAAAATAATTTTTAAGAAAAATAATGAATGTCTTTGATTAAGTATATTTAAAAATGCGTTCAAAGAATTAGTGTCACCAAGGTAATTAATTGGTCTTCCTACTCTTTCGCAAATCTAATATATATGTATTGCAGAAAATAACTGTACAAGTAACTAAACAAGATGTAAATTTCCTTAAAACACTGTATTATTCTATGATAAACATTTCTATCAAACATGTGAATTGCTTGGGTATAAAGGCTAATAAATGGTGTGAGCCCATAGAAACTTCTACCGTACATTTGTTGTGCCATACGATGAGACAACTAATTGTTGTAACTAAAAAATGATATATCATAACGCATTGTAAAATTGATATATAGCATTATAAATATATTGTTGTATATTCAAGTACCATAATAGTGTAGCAAAAAATTATGTGGTAATTGTTGTGACCTAGCTTTTCCATCCAAAGGGGAAAAGAAATAGGTCTAGGGATATTGCCTAAAAAGCAGCAATCAAGTTAGGCTCTTCCAACCCCATACCGCGCGCAATATTAGGATGTTTAATGTCAATTCAAATTGACACTCGAAGGATTTTCTCGCTACTAGCTTATAGGGGTTAACTAGAAACCAATTGAGGCACGAGAGTATATCTCATAATTAGAGAATCTGTTATAAGGGACTTGGCTATACCAATTAGTTGACTAGTACCATTTCAATACTTACTCTTGTTTAGTTTTCAAAAAAAAATGTTTGTCATGCTATCCGGATTGATTTTAAACCTATCCACTAATATGCGATATGATCGTGTAGATGCACAATCATTGAAATAACAATCAACACCAAAGGAAAGCATTAAATAAATTGCAAGGCAGAGTGAGAATCTAACGCTAAGAAATAAGAAATAATACCATTTTTAATTAGGTCCAAGGGAAACCACAATTAACATATCAAAAGTGCGCACTCACGTCATAGTTAAATGGAAATGTGCAAACGATGACCTAGCATTTTTCTCTAAGACTACTCAAATTCTATGGTAAATCTCTAACGGCTTGTTCAAATTTGAGCACAATTTTTTAGATTAAAGTGTTTTCATTTTTTTTTATGCTAAACTAGCTCTAAACCAGAGTTAACATGAAAAAACTGAAAAAAAAAAAAAACTAGTTCAAACTTAATTTCTAAGCTTTTTCCCATTTTTTTGAATTTTCGGAATTTTTTTAATTTTTTAAATAAAAATATATATTTTTAATATTTTAATCCGAAAATGGGCTGCGATCTGGTCCCGTGAATTTGGGCTCAAGGATAAGGTTGGGGCTTGTCTTGAACAAGCCCACCTCAATTAGAATACTCACCAAACTCACTTCTAAATACTAGGTCAAAACCCAAACCCTCAAGAAGAAACGAGCCCAGACTTGCTGAATCAACTAAGACTCAAATTTACTAATCCTAATTAAGCCCGAACTTACTAAATCCCACTTAAGCCCACCTAACCATTTTATTTATTTTCCCTTCACCCTTTCCTCTCCGCGCCCCTTTCTATTGTTCCTCTCTCTAACGCTCAGTTCCATTTAGCCTATTTTCTTTGCTTCCTTTTGTTTTCTTTTCCTATCTTCTTTTATTTCTTTCCCACTCCCCTCCTTCACCAAGAACCTACTGCCCTTGCCCAGAGGACACGCCATTCTTTACTGATAACCCGCCGCCGGAATTTCTTTCACTTCATCAACGTCAATGTCTACCGCCAACGCTACCGGCCAGCGCCGCCACCAACCTGATACCTTCATCGCCACTCATGGCCAGAGAAAAACAAAAGCACGGATTTGGCTGAGACATTACGTCGAACATCCGGCGGCCATCGACTAAAAGGGAAACTGCGACAAGCATTCGAGACACGGGCTAGAGGAAGCCGGTTTGCGTCGACGGCCGCCGAAAGACGCTCAGCGGGGGCACCATTTCGTCTCTGTCACTCACGGCTCTCTCTCTCTCTCTCCGAACCGAGCCCCCTGTGTCCGAACCCCACTTTTAAGCATGCCCGGCAGGCGCGCATGGCCCCTGCCAGCTGCCACCGCCAGCTCGCCGTGTCCGCCTGCCCCCCACCCAAAAGTCGCGCTCCTCAACCCGCCTGTCCTGCCTCTACCCTCTGCTTTTGTCCTTCGTCCTCTCTTCCCTTTTCTGCAGAATGCGAGACAGCATGAGAAGGAGGGAGTGCGGGAGATAAAGGATGGAGGAAGAGGCCGGGCTGGGCCTAGGCGCAAAGAAAAGGAGGAAAAGAAGACGAAAGAAGGCTGGGCCGGCCTCACCCTGGCCCGATCTCGTATTTTTTTTTTCTTTTTCTTTTTTTTAAATAATTTTTTTATTAATTAGTTTCTTTTATCTTTTTTCCTAAAAAATATTTATTGCTATTAATACAAATGCTCCTAATATCTATACGTCATGCAATTTTAATGAAAATTATTTTTGCTGAGGGTTAAAAATTAATCCTAATTTTCTATGTAATTAATGAATCACTAAAATTTAAGTGTTGATAGTAATACCTTTAGAATTTTTTTTGACCAACTTACTGATTTCTATTGGAAAGAAGCTTTATGCATCCAAAGGAGAAAAAAATATAGAGTTAAATCTCTTTAGAAAATGGGTAAAATGGCTCTATTGTTCTAGCCAAACGTTGATTGGAATGACTCATGTTTGACATTTATTCTCCGCTTTACTTTTAAAATTCAATTTGTTTTCCATATAAAATTTAGTCTAGTATATATCCAAATCGAATTGCAGGCTAGGCAACAAGTAATAAAATATGAGAGTGAAGCAAAACACAAAGTTCATTGAAATTACAACCAAAAAAGGAAGAAAAAACCACGAGATGAAATTACACTCGCATCATTTGTTGAAGACTTGTATCTATGACAATCCATCAATTTGTGTAGACTAGAATACATCTAAAGAGTGAAGTTTAAAGATACATATTATATACATATATATATATATATATATATATATATATATATATATATATATAAAGGAGAATAAAAATTTCTTGATTCATCTATTCAAACAAAATATCTTGGCATAAAATCAGATAACGTTTTTGTCCAATTAAGCATTTTGAATGATTTGAGAACTCAATTGTGCAGGAGTTGGTGGAATATGAAAAGCAAAAATCAAGTCATCATAGCATTGCCAACATGAAATGACTCTTGATGACCCACATTCTCATATTCCACATCAAAAAATCTGTTTTTCCATGGCGAAAGTATTCTCCGACACACTTTATTTTTTCGTACGACAACCTAATAAGGGGGAAAAAGCAGCTTTAGAAAAAGTGAGGCCACTTTGTATCCATTGAGTTGGTTGTTTTCTACTTTGTGTTTCATTTATCCAAGTGCAAGTCAAGTCTCCTCCATTGTTTACAAGCAAAACATCTTGCAAGTCTCCATGCATACATTGTTCTTCTTGGTTGTTGTACATTGTACATTGTGCAAGTCCCATTGCCATCAACAAAGAAGGGAAAAATTTTATCAAATTAATTTTGAATTTATTGTATGGATGTCAATTCAGTCACAAATATTTCAATTTTATCTGTCAAGTCATAAACCTCTATGCAAAATTCCAATATAAGTCTTTCCAAATAATTTGTGCAGATCTTCTAATGCTAAAGTAGGATTCACGTAGTCATAGCATTTAAGTTTAATTATGTTCATGTTAAACAAGAAAAATGCAAAAAGAGTAAATTGGCATCTCTTTATCATATCTAGAAATCATGTCTAAGTCATGCATACATTAAATGGTTGCTTGGTCTTCATTTAATATTTTGCAAAACATCCATTGGAAGCTTTGCTTAGCACATCAAGGTTTTTCCATCTCCTCTAGTTATTGAATTACTGCTTAAATTATTGAATGTTAAATTATTGTTTGTGGGTCCACATGATCATCTTTGACATGTTAGTGGTTAGACTTAAAATTGACTCAAATTGCTTGCAAGATATTTTTGAATAAAGAGAAAATGTACCGAAAAAACGTTATATTTACCCGGCGTAACCAAGTCTTCGTATGCATGAATATCCAATTCACAAATTTCTTGAGTTTCTAATTGACTCATGATAAATTAGTGACTACTCCAAATTGAATTGATTTGCTTGGTTAGACAATTAAATTAAAACCCCCCGAAGTTGTAATTGGTATGGGCTTGGGAGAGTCCGTACTAAGTATAAGCTTAATAATCCATTAACTTTCCCTAACGGTTTACCTCTAGGAAAGTCGCAACAGGAAAAAATAAGAAGAAGAAAAAAATTGCTCCAATGCCCTAACCATGGCTTGGAAAATAGCATGTGAGATGTTTGCTTGTTGCCTTATGAGGATTTGGCCAACTAGTGCCTTTATTTAAGACACAAGCAATTATTTCAGGCTTGAGATAATATTCATTCTAAGTTTTCTTTTGAGAAAAAAAAAAGTGATTTTCGCTTTAAAATAGGCTAATCAATTCACTAATGCTCTAATTATGTTGTGAAAAGTTGTGCATTGTGATCATGGTTCATGAGTAGTCTTCCCCAGATGGAAAGACATTATCGATAGGGGTTATCGCATGTGCATATCTAATAGAGTAATTATTGGAGATTTCTTTTTTCCGAATGATTGAACTTCATTCATAGGAGAATTTGACCATTATTGATTATGTTGATGAATAGGGAATATGAAAAATGTGTAGAAAGAAATATTTATAATTGTGCGTAAATGAAATAGAATTTAATATCTCTTCTTTTTACATTTTGTTAGAATCCAATATAATATAAGTCGCCCGTACCTGGTGTAATAATATAAGTTGCCTGTACTTGGTGTAAGGAATGGATACTGAATGAATCACTCTTATCTGGGATCATTTATAATGTGAGCGTACGAGCTTTCAAGTGCATATCTAAAAGTTACCTTGGCTACTATTGGTTAATCAAAAGGAAACATGTTGGCAAAAAGCTACCAAAGACATTTAGAGCACGTTTGGTAATGATTATGTTTTTGGGAACAATTTCTGATCAGAAATGATTCTTTTATATTCTGTTCCCGGGAACAATTTCTAAGCATTTTAAACCGTTTGGTAACTGTCCAAAATGTATAATTCTAGAATAAAATTGCGTTTGGTACCATGCTCAAAATTTCTACTCCAAATCATTTTCTTTTAATTTTTAAATAATTTTTTTTACTTATTTTTTTCTTTTCTTTTTTTCATTTCTCTCTCCTACTCTTCTTCTTCAAGTGGCCGGTTGTCGGTCCGGCGACTAGCCAGATGAGGGCCAACGACCTCATCGGAGCATCACCAGCCCTTGGCGAGGTTAGCCCTCGTCGACCGAGCCTCGCCCAGCCCCGCCGAGGCTCAACCTCACTGGTGGCCGAGCGAGCCTCGCCGATGGTTGGGCTTGCCTCCGACAAGCTTGCCGAACCTCGCCCTGGCCTAGCGAGCTTGCCGGACTAGTTGCCGGCGACCGACGACGGTGGGCGGCGGACGGCAACCGCAGCGGCGGTGGTAGATGAAGAAGAAGAAAATGGAAGAAGAAGAAGAAAATGCTCGATTCTTAGATTTGTTCTTGGGAACGAGAATTAACTTTTATTTTTTATTCTTGATTCTGTTCTAAATCTACTTCCGGGAACAAAAAATTAGAAATTTGTTCATTGGAACAAAAATTTTACCAAACATAATTCTGTTTCAAAATTACTCTCGAGAACAAAAAATCAAAATCTGGCACTATTGGGATGGTTACCAAACAGGCCCTTAACTTTAGCTAGTTTATTTTATTTTATTTTTTCTTCTTTTCTAGCTTGGATGGCAACCCAAATTTGCAAGGCACATCCATGGCCTCAAAGGTAACTTTTTCTTCTACTTCTCATCCATAGCTTCTTCATCGTTGCTCCCACACTTCGCTTGTTGTGAACTTCTCTTGTCATGCTATAATATTCAGGGAAAGGGAATGGTTGATTCTAGATCACTTTCAAGGCACATCACTACTTTAGTTGTTCTGATTTCATAGTTTCGGAAAAGATTGCCATTAGCTATATGCTCTAAAGTAATCACGTGATAGTTACATGTTATGAATTATGTAATGGCACATAAATATTCATTTACGGTCCTATTTATATAAATAAGTCCATAAGATCAGTTAGGATTGAACCTATTCTTTAGGAGTTAAGAATATGTGTGATAGGTTTACAGTTATGCTAAATCTTTAAACAATTCCCGGTTGATGAATCAATGAGAGGATATTTTTGAGACCGGTGTATTCGCCAGTTTCACCATTCAGTATTGGATACCTAATGGGATGATGACTCACAAGTCCTTGAATATTATGATATCCAAGCTAGAATATAGGTGCTTATCTTGGACAAGTTCACTTAACATGATGTGCATATAACAATTGGCAATATGGAAGCTTTTAGTAGAGTCAATATCTGATCGTTCATACTTTGGTCTGGTGTAAGATCCTTAGACCTAAAGCACGATGCCGACTCGTATGTTGGATGGCCGTGGTTCACAAGTGCGCATATTGACATTTCGTAGAACCGTCTCTATACTTGATGGTCATTGTTTGTTCACATACGAAGGTACATGCGTGCACAATATGGATCTTGTCTTCTTGTTATATATAGATATACAATATTAATGTCCTATGTGATTTAATCGTGATATTGTATTGAAATCTTTGGCCGGGGTTATGACTGAGAATGAATGATTCATGTCTTGACGGAATACATGTCAATTAGATTTGGGCATATGATCAAATTGATGGCCTGATCAACAATTGCATGGCCTTTGTTTGATCGAGACATGGTACAATAGAAAGATTGAATTACACGATTGTTAAAACTGACTAGTTCATTATGTTCACTCTGTGAGTAGCCATGATAAATTGCTAGATGTCATCCATGATTTTGTGGGAACAAGAGATTGATCGTGACAATCAGTTCTCTTGGTTGTGCTAATGTGTTAGTACAAATCTTACTACTAACTCAATAATAAACTTAGGAATGTTACACACCATAACCAATGAGAATGATGTTTGAATGAGAGAGATAATATTGCAAATATGTTTGCAATTAAGCCACTCAGATTAAGTCGGGCTAAAAATAAAAGATCTGAAAAAGGGCTTTAAACTTTGTAAAGTCTGAAGTGGATTTTAGACTTTATGGCTGAATCAAAGATCTAAAGCGTATTTAGATTCAATGACCAAATTAATAATCTAAAGTGAGTGCAAAACCAATAGCTATATTAATGATATTAAGTGAATTCAAAATGATCTAAAGTGAGTTCAAAATCAATAACTAAATTAAATATATGAAATTGATTCAGATTTAACGGTCACATTATGTTCTGAAACAGTTTCAGACTTAACGGCCACATCAATGATTTGAAACGGTTTCAGATTTAAATGTCACACTAATGATGTGAAACAGTTTCAAAATCAATGGGCAATTTAATGATCTAAAAAGGTTTTAGATTCAAATGACCATTAATGCTCTGAAATGATTTCAGATGTATCAAATTAAATATTTATAACGATTGCAAAGTTATTGCTCTAAATAAAGACTTGTAATGATTACAAATTAATGCCTAGAATAATGCTCTGTACAAAGTTAATACCTGAATTAATGTCTGTAATCATGTCAGAACTTACATCTATCAGACATTACTGTCGAATTAATTATGAAATGGTTTTAGAGTTAATGAGCTGATTTAAATGTGATTTGGAATGGTTATAAAAAGGCTTTTATAAGAGCAGATCATAGGATGATCAACAATCAACAATTGAGAGTATTGATAGTGACCAACCAAGTCATTCACACACGAGAGCAATTGCTAGCACAATTGTAATTTTGAGATCTCTAATTTTCTCTCTTTTGTTCAACGTGAGATTGTTGGTGCGTCTAAACTAGAGGCCCAACACTTGTATGGCTGGATTTGAAGAACATCAGAACCTACGTTATGAAGAGATCAGACGTTTTGGATTTAAAGAACATCAGAACCAATATTACCATAAGACATCAAACGTTCACGATCAAAATTCTAAAAACGTTAGAACTAGTGGTACCAGAAGATCAACGTTCATAGTCAAAATCTAAAGAATGTCAGAACCACTACTATGAGGACATTAGACATTTGTGGTCAAAATTTGAAGAACGTCAAAACCAAAAAAATTTAGCAAAGACTAAGGGCAATGTGATTAGCCTACTTCTCATGGGTAGGTCTTTTTTTATTAAAACACATGAAAATGCTTTGGAAATATGTGTATAAGTGCTTTTACTTCTATCACAATCAGACATTGATCTTAATTTACTTATGCATGTATTCTTGTTTATTAAAACAAACACCAACAATTTCTTCACAAGCTGCTAATAAAGTGTCTAAGAGTAAGTCATGAGTGAAGAAAAGAAAAGAACATTGGCATGTTCTTCCAACTTAGGTCATTGGCCTAAAGCATACGAATATGATGTTCAAACAAAGACAACTAGACAACAAGCAAGTGGTAATATTGTGTCAACTAGAGAGTTCAATTTCCTCTATTTAGTCTAACGATCCCTTGTGAATGAATTTGATTGGGCAATTCTAGACATATCGACATTTTGAACTGCAACCACTGCCTGAATCTTTCACTTTTCGTCCTACTCCTATCGGTTACTTTATTTTCTCTCCTTTGATCACACAATTAGAGTTATCATAGGATGAATCACCTTGGACGTCTACTTGGCAATCTCTAAAAGTCATCATCTCATTGTAAGATTGTATCCAGCATCCAAAATAAGAAGATCAAAAACCTTCAAGTATGGCAATATTTCAAGGATAACCGAGTATTTTGAAATAGTTATTGGGGTAAAAGAACACCTGGAGTGTCAAAACTTGACACGGGGACATTTAAGTGTCAAATGTTATAAAAATAACACTTAAGTGTCAAAGTTAGAGCAAAATGGATTAGTTATGTGCCAACGGCGAGAAAATCTGACTCAAATGTTAACATGCCAACTTCTTGGCGAGACAGTGCAAAACGATGACGTGGCTAGACAAGTACAAAAACAGCATCATTTTGCTGACATAACTAGATAATTAACATAAATATTAATTAAATTAAATTTAAAACTAAATCTATTTATATATTAACTTATTAAAAAAAGGAAGAAGACAGATTGTAAGGGCGCGCATGGTAAAATTTCTGAAACAGAAATTGATTTCTAGCCAGAAATCAATTTCTCAATTTCTATTCCCCGGACAAGTTTCGAGCAAAGAAACCCGTTTGATAACGACTCAAAATTTCTATTTCTGAAACAGAAATCTGCTTGATAACAGAATAAAATTTTAATTTCTAGGAATAGAAATTGATTAGATGACAACATAGGAAATCCTCAAATACAAAATAATAGTCAAAATAATACTAAAACAACATAGGAAATCCTAAAATACAAAATAATAGTCAAAATAATACATTACAAAAGTTGAAAATACAATTTCATAGAATTTCCTATTACATGTGTTTATGTTTCGTATTACGTAATATTTTCTTTTGAAAAATAAACGACGTGGCAAAAAAAATCAATTGAAATTCAATTGTAGTGAATATGTCGTTATGTTTTTGCCGAAATTGATTTCACATTAATCAAATAAGTCTAATGATAGCCATGATTATAATAGTCTAATCTCCTAAAAAAGTCCTAACTTCAAGTCTAATTCCAATTTCTTTCCAAATTTTGTTAAAAAAATCCTCACCATGCTCAAAAATCGTCACCAATTTTTTTTTCAAAATTATCAATACTAGGATTATTTAAAAATTTATTATCAAAATCTGTATTTTCATCAACACTCTTACAAAAATAACAGATTCCTTATTAGATCTATTTTCCTTATAAAAGAAAAATCGGATGAAACCCTAATGATTTGACCCCTTTTTACCATCTTAATATGAAGTTTATGAATAAAAAAATAGTTAGCTAGATAGAGCTGTTGTCCGCGTACTATGGAAGAGTAGGTGAAGAAAGACTCGTTAGATATGAATGTGGCAAGTTGACTATTACCATGCGTGAAATCTCTTGCGTGCAACAAATGAAGCCTTGTCCATTCAATTCTCACCATTTGGCCTAATGGTTAAGATTTTCAATCAATATTGATTGACTAAATTAACTATTTCTATTTCTATTTCTATTTCAATATTAGTGATCTAAAATATTTTGGACTAAATTGAAAAGTTGAGAAAAAAATTTCTATTTCTCGTTTCGAAATTGAGAAGCTAAAAATTTTAGCTTCGATTTCTTCGATTTCTCTATTTCTGGAATAGAAATCTGTTTCAGAAATAGAGAAATCAAATTACGTTACCAAACGGATTTCTGTTCCAAACCTGTTCCGGGGAACAGAGAAACAGAGAAATCGAGAAACAGAAATTTTATCATGCGCACCCTAAGTGGCTGAGGACTGAGGGCTGAGCCCTTGTCGCCGCCTCCCCGCTATCACTGGAAGGGTTGGCAACGATGGGGGGATGGTCAACCGGAGTCACCGAGCCTTGG
Organism: Eucalyptus sideroxylon x Eucalyptus melliodora; assembly: GCA_016097485.1. NCBI lineage: Eukaryota > Viridiplantae > Streptophyta > Magnoliopsida > Myrtales > Myrtaceae > Eucalyptus > Eucalyptus sideroxylon x Eucalyptus melliodora. The sequence continues at coordinate 36,936,603 of CM027833.1, forward strand.
ACCTAGTGGGCGGTGGCCTTTGGCCTAGTTGGGCGAGGGCCGACGACCCTCATCGGATCTAAAGAAGGGCCACAACATTTGCCCTAGATCTTGGCAAGGGCTCGTAGGCCCTCGCCGCCGCCGACCAAGGTCACGGCCCCTAGCTAGGGCTCGGCCACCTCGGCCGACCCTCCTCCCCACCACCGTTGACCCTTCCGACAATGATAGGTGGGCAGCAACGAGGGCTCAAACCTCGCCTTTTGCCTCCTCCTTCCTAACTTTTTTTTTTTGGTAAATAAAATATTTTAATTTAATTAATATATACATTAAAATTAAAAAAAAAAAGATAAAATGACGTCGTTTTGGTTTTTCGTCGCTGACTCAGCTCTAGCATACTATGTAAACGAGTTATATTATTAAAAAACTGTCACATAAGATTTCCGGTCACTTACACTAGACTTGGAACTCAAATGTCCCATTTTTTTTTAGAAAAAGAAAAATGGCACTTAAGTGCCATTTTCATAACTTTTGACACTTAAGGGCCTGTTTGGTAATGCTCTTGAAAATAACTTATTTTGTTCTTTTGTTCTCGGAAGCAAAAAAAGAATAAAAATCCATTTGTTAAATTTTTTGTTCCCGAGAATAAACATCAATTTTTTTGTTCCTGGAAATAGATATGGAATAGAATCAAGAAGTAGAAAAAATTGCTTATTATTCCTAAGAACAATTCCTAGAATCAATTCTAATTCTTTTCTTTTCCTACCAAATGCATTTTTATCCCGCGAATAGAAATTTTGAACAGTTACAAAGCGCGTTCTTTTTCTCAGAAATTGTTCCCTGGAATAAAATCAGAAAAAATCATTTTTGATCAAGAATTGTTTTTGGAAATAGAATCGTTATCAAACGCACCCTAAGGGTGCGCATGACAACGTTTCTATTTCTCTATTTCTCTGTTTCTCTAATCCCCATAATAGGTTTGGAACAGAAATTCGTTTGGTAATGCAATTTCATTTTTCTATTTCTGGAACAAATTTCTATTCCAGAAATAGATTTAGAGTAGAAATCAAAACTTTTTTCATCGTTCACTCTTGTCATCACCCGTCGTCCACCCGTCACCCGTGGGATGCTGAATGCCCGTCGCCGATCGCCTACCACCCGCCACCGGCCCCAGCCATTAGCTGCTCACCACCGACCATCGGCCACCGAATGTCGACCGTCAGCCACCGGACTCTAGTTGCTCGTCACCGATCATTGACCGCCGGATGTTGGACGCTTGTCGGTCGTTGGCCGCTCATCGCCAACCATCGGACACCAGAGGCCCACCGTTGATCGCCCGTTGGTCACCACTGGCCGTCGCATGTCAACCGTCAAACTCGTTCGTTGGCCACCCGCCGCCAACCACCTGACTTTAGCCGTTGGCTACCCACCGCTAGCCGCCAATTGCCGACTTCCAAACGTCGGACGCCGGACTCAAGACATCAGCCATCGGACGCCGAACTCTGACCACTTGCCGTCGATCGCCGAACGCCGGACACCAATCGCCAGACGTCATACTCCGGCCACCGAATGCCAACCGTCACCACTCCTAGAAATAGAAATTTTATTCTCTTATCAAACGAATTTTTACTCTAGAAATAGAAATTCTGAATCATTATCAAACGCGTTTCTTTGCTAAGAAACTCGTCCATGTTTCTATTCCATAAATTTTGTCATGCGCACCCTAAATGTCCCTTCGTGTCAAGTTTTGACACTCAAGGTGTCCAACATTCCAGTTATTGGTGAGGGAGCATCTAGAAAAGTGTATCTTCGTGAACTAGAAGGCATAAGAGTTGCCGTGAGATGCTCTCAAAATCATCAAGGCCCGAATCCTCAGGGCAGCCAGACAAGCCATTTCTAGCTAAGGTTAGCAAGAAAGATTCCATCAGATGCTCATTTCACAGCTCGATCCCATGCTTCGAGAATGTCAATATGAAAATTACACTCATGATACTGTAGGCAGATCTCTTAACGAAAGTCCACCATGAAAGCTTTGTTTCCCTAATTGGATATTGCGATGACTCCAAAAATATGGCGTTAATATATGAATTCATGTCTAACGGAAATCTACAACAACACTTATCAGGTACTTCATCATTTTTTTGTATGTTTCTATATTCTCTAGAGTAAATCCCACATACTTCCGTTTCTTTCTTAAACATAAGGCGAGGATGTCGGTGTAACAGGGCCAAGCCAAATGTCTTGACTTGGGATAGGAGGCTACGAATTGCTTTAGACGTCGCACCACGTACATAAATGAGATGTGCATAATAGTAAATTTTGCCCCATTTCACATTGGCATGGTTTAGAGAGACTTCGCAAGCATTGCAAGTTTGGATTATCTCCATAACGGTTGCAACCCGCGCATCATCTATAGAGACGTCAAGACTACAAATATCTTGTTGAATGAAAACATGCAAGCCAAAATATCCGACTTCGGTCTATCAAGACCTTTGACAGCTGCAAATAGTACTTACAAGTCAAACGGTTCGTTGGGCGGTTCTGCCTACCTTCCCCGCGTAACCGCTTAGACTTGATCTTGTTGAGATGGTTCTCAATCTTTGTATGCATAGAAATCCGGCAGTCCGTGTTCTTATTATATGTTATGAAGGTATAGACCATCCACTTGTAACTTAACCAATAAAATTGACTGCAACAGTTTCGGGATCATGCTTCTTGAGCTAATTTCAAGACATCCAACAATCAATACAAGTGGAGATGGAAAAAGCATACCCATATGTCAATGGGCGATTCCGAAGTTCAAAAGTGGATATATACGCGGACTTATCGACCCAAAGGTGGAAGAAAAATTCGACATCGACTCGGCCGAGATAGCAGCAAAGGTTGCGGAGTCTTGTACACAAACAGAACCAAGTGCAAGGCCGGACATAAATCATGTTTTGACAGATTTGAAGGGGGCGATTGAACTGGCATCCAGCCACAAGTATGCGGACGGAAATCAAGAGGAGCATACTTGGAAGTTGAATCGGATAGTGCACTCGTGGCAGGGTAGCTCATTTGATCTATTATTATTCGTGGACGTCGGGGTTGTGAAACTTTGGCAACTCCCATTACTAAAATCAAGTTTTCCTATATTTCGAATTTGTATTTGTATATAAGTTTGAAATGCCTGGAGACTATTCTTGTCTGGGTCATTATAAGTTTTGAGTGAGCATTATCTTTTAATTTCGTCAACTTCATTGATGACATAAATCGTTCACATGCTTCCTAAATTATAATTAGTAACTTAATCAGCAAGTTACCAGTTACACGAATTTATAATGGTAATTCAGAATTTTGCAACCAACATTACATGTTTACCATGAACCAAAAATAAGTCCATTTCCCAAGACAGAACTTTAGAAATGCCCCTAAGAAAGGCAACCGTGGAATGAGAAATTCTGTGTAATGTGGGAATATCGTCTATACTAGCTTAAGCCATGAAGCTAAATCGTGATAATTGTGCAAATTTTGTTTCTTCAACTCCTTTGCGAATCTAATATACACGTTTACACAGGAAGAAAAACACTAATAGTGCCAAGCGAGATAAAATAGCCTTTTTAGAAAAATAATGAATGTCTTTGATAGAGTATTCTTATTAACCATGCGATATGCGTAGGCACGAAGGCTAACACGCAGTTGGTTAAAAAAAAGATATATATATATATATATATATATATATATATATATATATATATAAAATATATACAAGCGCACAGCAACTTCAATAATACACTTGTTGGGCCGTACCATATTACCACCGACTTATTTATATGACAGCCATTTTAAAATGAGAATTGTAATTTGTTTGGCCGCAATAATTTCACTCATCATTATAAATCAAGATATTATGAATTAAAAATGCGTTCAAAGAATTAGGGTCATTAAGGTAATTAATTGGTCTTCCTACTATTTGGCAAATCTAATATATATTATATACATGTATAAGCAGGAAATGACTTTACAAGTAACTAAACAAGATAAAAAAAATTCTTCAAATATTATATTATTCTATGATAAAACATTTTTATCAAACATGTGAATTGCTTGGGTATAAAGGCTGATAAAGGGTATGAGCCCACAAAACTTCTATCATACGTTTGTTGTGCCATACGATAAAACAACTAATCGTCATAACAAAAATCGAATATATTGTAACAAGTTGTAAAATTGATATATAGCGTTATAAATATATTGTTGTATTTTGAAGTACAAGAATAGTGTAACATAAAAAATTATGTGGTGATACCTTCAGAATTTTTTTTTCACCTACTTACTGTTTTCTATTGGAAAGAAGTTTTCTGCATCCAAAGGAAAAAAAATAGAGTTAAATCTCTTTAGAAAATGGCCAAAATGGCTTTGCTTTTCTCACCAAACATTTGATTGGAACAACTTATGTTCGACATTTATGCTCGACTTTACTTTTGCAATCTAATTTGTTTTCTATGTAAAATATAGTTTAATATATATCTAAATAGGAATTCCGGATTAGGCAATAAGTACTAAAATATAAGAGAGAAACAAAACATAAAGTTCATTGCAATTACAACCAAAAAAGGAAGAAAACATGACGACATAAAATTACACTCATATCATTTGTCGATGACTTGTATTCGTGACAACCCACCAATTCGTGTAGACTAGAACACGTCTAAAGAGTGAAGTTTGAAGATGCATAATATATAAAAGGTGAATAAAAATTTCTTGATTTGTCTATTCAAACAAAATATCTTGGCATGTGCAGGAGCTGGTGGAATATGAAAAGCAAGAATCAGATCGTCATTACTTCATTCCCAACATGAAATGACTCTTGATGGCCCACACTCTCATATTCCACATAAAAAAATATGTTTTTCCATGACAAAATATTCTCCAACACACTTTGTTTTAACACGACAACCTAATAAGGTGGGAAAAAAAGTGGCTTTAGAAAAAGCAAGTCTACTTTGCATGCACTAAGGTGGTCGTTGTTCTGCTTTTTGTTTCATCCATCCAAGTGCAAGTCAAGTCTCCGCCACTATTTATAAGCGAAACATCTTGGCAAGTCTCAATGCATACATTTCTCTTGGTTGTTTTTTTTTTTTTTTTTTGGTGACCCAAGTAAGAATCCTTAACGACGCATCTGGGATTCGAACTTCTCCCCTTCATGAGGGGGAGAGAGCCCGAGCTAGCTGCGCCGCTGCAGGCGGTGGTCTCTTGGTTGTTGTATGCCATATGTTGTGTAAAAAAATTTACCAAATTGATTTTGAACCTATTATACATATGTCAATTCAATAATAAATTTTTCAATTTTTTCGATCAAATGATAAATATATACGCAAAACTCCAATGTAAGTCATTCCAAATAATTTGTGAAGATTTTCCAATATAGCATACATGTCATTTAGGATTTCATGTTAGTTCATCAATGCATTCTACATTAGAATTCACATAGTCATAGCATTTAAGTTTAATAATGTTCATGTTAAACAATAAAAATGCAAAAAGAGTAATTGGCATCTCTTTGAAATATCTAGAAGTCATGTCTAAGTCATGCATACATCAAATGGTTGTTTGGTCTTCAGTTAATATTTTGCAAAACATTCATTGGAAGCTTTGCTTAGCACATCAAGGTTTTTCCATCTCCTCGAGTACTTTAATTATTGAGTGTTAAATTCTTGTTTACGGGTCCACATTATCATCTCTCACATATTAGTGATTAGGGTTATAATTGACTCAAATTGCTTGCAAAATATTTTTAAATAAAGAGAAAAAGGTACATAAATAGCATTATATTTACCCAAAATAATCAAATCCTCATATGCATGAATATTCGGTTCACAAATTGCTTGAGTTTCTAATCATCCCATAATAGATTAATGACTACTCCAAATCGAATTGATTTGCATGGTTAGATAATTAAATTAAAAAAATCCCCCAAAGTTGCAATTGACATAGGCTTGAGAGAGTATGCACTAAGTGTAAACTTAATAATCTATTAGCTTTCCTTATGGTTCAACTCTAGAAAAGTTGCAACATAAAAAAAATAAAAAAGAAGAAAAAAATGCTCCAATGCCCCGATCATTGCTTGGAATGTAGCATATGAGATGCAAATGCTCGTTGCCCGGCGATAATTTGGCTAGCTGATGCCTTTATTTGAGATTCAATTAGTCATCTTAGGCCCGACATAAGATTCATCCTAAGTTCTCTTTTGAGAAAACAGCCATGCTTCACACTTTCATTTAAACATTTTTTTACCCTGACAACGACCTCAACATATACTACAAGGCCGATGCTGGGTTTGTAGATTCCGGAAAACCCATGCAAGTGTCTACCCGGGTCATTGACCAGTCCTTTCGACACCAATCAAAGAATCTCAGGACCTTCCCCAATGGAACAAGGAATTGTTACACATTAACGCCAGATGAAGGAAGGGGCAACTCATATTTGGTCAGGGCTTCATTTTGGTATGGTGATTATGATGGCAAGAATCAAACTCCAGCATTTGACCTTCATATTGATGTCAACTATTGGATCACGGTGAACTCTTCATCTTGGATATACCATGAGATTATTTACACTCCTCCAAGAGATTACATACAAGTTTGTTTGGTGAATACCGGCTCGGGAGTTCCATTCATATCAACTCTCGAGTTGCGGTTGCTAGATAACTCGACTTATCAGATCAATTCTGGTGCACTTGTAACCAACTGGAGATATAATTTAGGGAGCACAGAAACGTACAGGTGATTTTTATTTTTATTTTTTTGTTATTGCTTATGATATTCAGGCATTTACCACATTCATCAGTCTGTAAATGACGTGTTAGTATATACACATTTACTAAACGTGTGTTTTAGCATTATGCAATGGCATGAACAATAGAAAACGTGCTATTATTCCCAAACCAATTTGTGTCAGTTTGTTCATCATCTTGCACTTGCTATTATAATTATTCGACTGTCGGCATTAATAGGCATCCACAAGATGTATATGATCGCATCTGGTTCCGTGACCCTTATGGAGTTTCGTCATCAGTCAACAACACGACGGCCATCGTGACGAGTACAAGCAATGATGCCTATAAAGTTCCACCTGAAGTTTTGATGACAGCCAGACAAGTACAAAATGTCACTGATCTTTTGAAGTTATCCTGGGAATCAAACAACTCCACTACTGTCTGGTCTGTATACTCTCACTTTGTGGAATTGCAGCTGCAAGAAAACTACATCAGAGAACTCACGGTAAATGTACTAAATGAATCCATGAAAACCGTCATGCTGGAGAACCTAAAGCCGGTGACCATAGCCTCATTTCCCATAGCTGGACCATCTTTGGACTTGACTATTAAAGCGACGGACCGCTCCACTCTGCCACCTCTCCTCAATGCTGTCGAGGTTTTTCACGTGGCACCGCTTCCAAATTCACCGACTTTTCTTGATGACTGTATAGATTTATCCCACTTAAGTTTTTGTTTCGATACTCTTTGATTTCCTTATGATTGTAGCTCTTTATATGGTGGTTCAGTCAATGCTATGTATGATATCAAGAAAACATATGAGGTGATCAGAGCTAGCTGGCAAGGTGATCCATGCGTCCCTATGCAGTACTCTTGGAGCGGACTACATTGTAGCTATGATAGTTCTCCGAGAATCGCCTCGTTGTAAGTCTATGACTACATGTTTTCTTTGAAAACATCCTGCAACGAAACACCAGTCTCAAAAGATGACTTTTCTCAGAAGCAACTACAGTCCAGATTGGTAACACATTATGCGACTGAGGAAATGATTTCAAAAATCAAGTCTCTATATTAAAGCCTTCCATGTTAAAAGTTTTGACCGGTGGGATTTTATTCTTATAAAGTTAGCTACGGATGTGCAGGAACCTGAGCTCTAGTGGACTGAAAGGACTGATAGCTACATCGATCTCCAATTTGACAGCAGTTGTATCCCTGTATGCATTAGTAGCTTTTCTTTTATATTGTTTACAACTTAATTTGAACAGAAAGAGAATGGACAACCCCAAGCCCAAGAAAAGCGACACCCTTCTTCATCATTAGCATGATGTTCATTATATACCTTATCCTGTTTTATGCATTTCAATGAGTATATGCATATGAAGTTTCTTAGTACTTTTTTGCCTTAAGTTCAGGGATTTATCCAACAATTCATTAACTGGGTCCGTGCCTGACTTTTTAGCACAAATGCCGAGCTTGAAAGTTCTGTGAGTCACCGAGCTTTAAATGGAAAGATTATGTGTGGTTATCTAGCTTGAGTAAATGGCTATCAACTTCTAATCATGGATATTTGCAGGAGTTTAAGTGGAAACGACTTGAATGGCTCTGTTCCTCAAACTCTCTTGAAGAAGTGGACAGATGGATCATTGCGACTTAGGTTCGCTTATTGCCACACTAATGTAACACAACATTTAATTGCTTATTATTGTCTATACAATCTGCATCTTCGTTCTGTATGTTGCTGCTCACACCGAAGGATGAAAAAGATGAAAGTGATACTTGCCTTTTTCTAGTTTTCTATTTCATCAACTTGTGTATGTGAGGTGGGATATCCATGAATTCATGCCCTAATCTTCTGGCATTGACATGTACTATCGACTTTCTTCGACAGCTTAGATGGAAATCCAAATCTTTGCCAATCAGACAATTGTCCAACCAGCAATGTGCAGCCAAAGAAAAAGGGCATCTCTATTGCTCCAATCATTGCATCGGTTGCAGCTGTTCTGGCGTTGATTTTATTGGGAGCTCTTGCAGTATTGTGGATAATCAAAAGAAGACAAATCCAAAGTAACTCTTTTGCATATTGCATGTGCAAGGAAAATCAAAAGTTTTACATGTGATTTTGTCAGTCCGGGTCGGGTTTTGAACGCCAAACAGGTTAACTAGTCCAATTGCTCGTGGCACTTTGCACAATTGGACCTGGAAAAAGTAAACAAGATACACCGACTTGATCTAACTCACTTAATCATGTTTCTATGTCATCACTATTTCATGTTCTATAACTATGCACATGTTATTGGTTAATGATATCATAATTGCAACAACACTTACTCACAAGTCACGTAAATAAAGGCATTTCAGGGTATGCTTCATTTGGTTGAGGTTACTCGCTTTGCTCTTTCTGGTTTGTTTTGCACGACACAGTCTCTTGTTAGAATAAATCATTACATATTTCTCCAGATGTTGCTGCTATTACTACTACCACCACTTTTGGAGGATCTATCGGGACACTAAGGTTGTCAAAAAATCAACATTTTACATCCACTGAGGTTGCAAGAATTACTGATAACTTTAGAACAGTAATTGGAGAGGGAGGATTTGGGAAAGTTTACTTTGGCAGGCTTGACAATGGCACTGAAGTCGCAGTAAAAATGTTATCCCAATCATCAAAGCAAGGCTACAAGCAGTTTCACACAGAGGTTCGAAACATTACTGCAACTAGAATTGATGTGTCATGTTTTTCAATTTTTTGGCAGTTCTACTCATAGCAAGCTCTGATACCTTGACGTGCAGGCCCAACTCCTGATGGTCGTTCACCATAGAAATCTGGTTTCACTTATCGGATATTGCGAAGAATTTGAAAACATGGCGCTGATTTACGAATTCATGTCCAACGGAAATGTGCGGCAACATTTGTCAGGTTTGTCTGATATTCCCTCTTCCAATAGCATGACATATGTCGAGCTAATTTTATCTCAATACCGTTCTTTGATAGTTCAGACTTTTGGATTAATTGGTCAATTTAGATATTCAGAATAGCACCATGGAAATGAAATTGACTTTCTCAGCGAACGAATACAATAGCGAACAAGCTTTACATCTTTCATGAATACTCCTTAATTCTCTACTTTCAAGCAGCACACAACCCAAATGTTTTGAGTTGGAGCCAGAGACTACAAATCGCAATCGATGCAGCTCAAGGTACATAAAGTAGATCGATGACATCTTTGTTCACATTTCCACAAGTTAAGCTACCCGATACATTTCGTCAAGTTTTTCCTGCTGGTGTGCAGGGTTGGAGTACCTACATAACGGCTGCAAACCTCCTATTATCCATAGAGATCTAAAGACGCCCAATATTTTAGTAAACGAGAACATGCAAGCAAAGATTTGTGATTTTGGATTATCGAAAGCATTTGTAAGAGAGCAGGATTCTTATATTTCGACTTGTCCAGCAGGGACGCCTGGTTATCTCGATCCGGAGTAAGTGACTCGAAATTTCTGAATACAAAAACTTTTCCATTCCACCAATGATGCAGAATAACTATACTGCTTTTGACCAGCACGAGAGGTCCATACATCTATTCATACATGTTTATGTTGGATAGACGTACGTAAGTTCATTTTTGTGAAGGCAGCTTGGGCAATTGTTGTACTAATCAAAGCAGCAATTCCTTTTGAATCCTCAGGTTTCATATACTTGGACACTCGAGCCAGAAGAGTGACATATACAGCTTCGGCATAGTTTTATTCGAGTTAATCACAGGCCACCCCGCCATTATAAGAAGTCCGGAGGGCAGCATGCACATACTTCACTGGGTAACTCCACTCGTAGAAAGAGGGGACATCCAAAGCATTGTTGATCCGAGGTTAAATGACCAATTCAACATCAATTCTGCACAAAAAGCGGTGGAAATAGCCATGTCGTGTGTACCAACGAAAGTGGTCCAAAGGGCAGACATAAATCATGTTCTATCGAAACTAAAAGAATGCTTGACGGTAGAGATCAGTTCAGGAAGAAGACAAAGAATGGGAAATAGTAAGAGAAGTAGTGAGTTTGATACAACCACAATAGAGCTTGATACAACCACAATAGAGCTTGATAGTCCTCCATATGCACGTTAACTATACTTCGTACATGAGGTTATCATGTCCGGATTCTCTGTTGGGAAAATTATCTAACAAATCTTGAGCTTATTGTATTTTAGTCAATTCATTCCTAAACTTTTTAATTATACCTACTAAGTCATAAACCATTTTCATGTTTTGCCAATTAAGTACATCCCGCCAATTTTGGCTAGAAATTGCTAATGTGGACACTGGCCATTTTACGTTGCACAGCTGGCATTGAGATGGACAACTTTAATTCTTTGATATTTATTTCAATTTTTCTTTTTTTTCTTTTTTTCTTTTCTTCTCTTTTCCTTTTTTGTTTGGGACCCTTGCCTGCCGCAGAAAAAAAAAAGTAAAGAAGGAAAAGAAAAGACAAAATAATTAAAATATATATATATATATGTCAACGATTTCTGATCAAAATTGACCAAATCAATTGGAAAAACACGAAAATTTTTATGACTTAATTGACACAATTAAAAAATTTAGAGCCGAATTGACAAAAGTGCAATAAGTTATAACTTTTTGGGAAAATTTTCCAATTGTTAAAATAGTTTGTTATCATGAAAAAATTGATCATGAAAAGAGTGACTCTTGGTAATGAAAAAAATGCGACTCTTGATTATGAAAAGAGGTAATTGTTAACATGAAAAGTGGTGATAGTTTATCATGAAAAATGCTGATGTTGGGGATAAAGTAATTATTACTAAGAGATGTATTGATCGGTTGTCTATAAATAGAACCAAATCATAGTTATTTGTTACAACTGTTCAAAACAACAATTTCTTCTTCATAGCTCTCTTCTTCTCTTTTCACACACACAACTTTGAAAACACATTCAAGGTGAAATTCCAAAAAAAAAAAAAAAAAAAAAAAAAGAGTAATTTTTCTCTCTGCTTTGGTGTATATCTTGAAGGTATATTTGTTCTAAACCTAACGGCAACGATAGTGAGAGTAAATAATACATTAAGGACACTAATCGCCAAAGATCTATAAATTATTGCTCTATCTTCATCATCATTCATATTTTCCGAATAATCTTGAGGGATTATTATTTTTTATGGAGATGGAGATAGTGGTTGCATCAACTGCTCACAATCTTCACAGATAAGCATTATTGAAACTATTGTTTCTGTTTATATGCTTGAGCCATCTTTGTCACAACCTACCCTTGAATAATGATTCACCTAAGGTTCAGCTAATGGATTATTAAGCCTAAACTTAATTCGGGCTTTTCCAAACTCATGCCAATTCGCAACTTAGTTTCAAGTTGTTAGCATGCAAATCATTTTTATTTGAAGTCTTCACTAATCAATTTATGGTTGGTCGATTAAAAACACAAGTAAAACATTTAAAAAAAAAAAAAACTTTACTCTTACGTATTAGAGATTGTGGATGACATGACATGAAACGATGATCTAATTTTTTATTTATTTATAGTTAACAATTTTTTATTATAACATCAATTCTTGTATATTTCACAGGGAAGTAAAAATGTGATTTTTCTGGAAAATATTTTTCAGGAAATCATTTTTTTCAGAAAAATTATAATAATTTATGAGGGTTGATACCTAAAAATAAACTGGAAAATATTTCCATTGTTTGGAGGAAAATCTTATTTGATTTTTCCATGTAGACATACATTATATGATCACTAATGGTTTGCACCTAGATAGATAAGGAACCCGGCATGAGTATGAGAGTTTTAAGCCCGGATATCGACTCTCGGACACGGGCACGAGCACTGATCTCGGGCATCAAAACCAAACTTGAGAACTCGATGTCCATGCCTAACTCCCTCACCCATCGACTGGGGTCTACAAGGGCTAGGCTAGGTTCCCTGCACCCAGGCCTGGGCCATCGAAGCCAAGCCCCGAACCCCAGCGCCCAGGATGGGGACCTTGATGCCCAAGCCTAGGTCAATTGAAGTTGGGCCCAGGACTTCTATATTGGTGCTTGCGACCTAGTCCATAGGCTAGGCCCCTAACCTGGTGCCCAAGATCTGGTCCTTTATGCTTGGATCTAAGTCTATTGAGGTTAGGCTAGGGACCTTATTGCCCATAGCTGAGTCCATTGAGGCTAGGTCTGAATCTCCAGTGCATGAGCCCAACCCTAACATCAATGGACCATGGTGCAAGCGTAGGGGACTTAGGCTTGCGCATAGGAGTCTTGGGCCATACTTAATGAACCCGAGCTCAAAAGTCGAGGACCCAAGCATCGGCATTAGGGTCTAAGGCTCAACCTTGATGGACCCTTGCAAGGGCACTGAGGATCAGGGAATGGCTTGGATGGACCTAGCCTAGCTTGGCCTAAACTTGAGTGCAAGAGACCTCGCCCCACTATTGAGGATCTAGGACAAGCATAGGATTTGTTTTTTTTGTCTATTCATTCATATTTTGAAAAATAATCTTTGAAGTTTTCACTAATTAGTTTACATTGAGTTGATTAAAAATCCAAGTAAAACATCAGAAAAAAAAAAAAAAACACTTTACTCCTATGAATTAGAGATTATGGATGACGTGACATGATATGGTCATTTATTTATTTTTTATTTATAGTTAACAATTTTTTAGTATAACATCAACTCTTATATATTTCATAGGGAGGTCAAAATGTGATTTTTCTGGAAAATATTTTTCAAGAAATCATTTTTTAGAAACGTAATAATATCTTTTTGATGGTTGATACCTAAAAAATAAATTGGAAAATATTTCCATTGTTTGGAGGAAAATCTTATTTGATTTTTCCAAGTAGACATACACTATTCAAGTGCTAATGATTTGCGCGTGGATAGATAAGGAACCCCACATGAGTATGAGAGTCTTAAGCTCGGATATTAACTCTTGGACACGGGCATGAGCATTCATCTTGGGTCATCAAAACCAAATCCAAGAAATCGATGCCCATGCCTAACTCCCTCATGCCTTGATTAGGGTCTACAAAGGCTAGGCCAGGTTCCCGACACCTAGGCTTAGGCCATCGAAGTCGAGCCCCGAACCCCATTGCCCAGGATGGGGACCTCGACGCCTAAGCCTACGTCAATCGAGGTTGGGCTCGGGACTTCGATATTGGTGCCTGTGCCTTAGTCCATCAAGGCTAGGCCCTAACCTTGGCGCCTAAGATCTGGTCTTTTGTGCCTAGATCCAAGTCTACTGAGGTTGGGCTCGGGACCTTAGCACCCATACATGAGTCCATTGAAGCTAGGTCCTGATCCCTAGCACCCGAGCCCAACCCCAACATCAATGGACCATGGTGCAAGCGTAGGGGACTTAGGCTTGTGCATAGGAGTCCCAGGCCATCCTTAGTGAACTCGAGCTCAAAAGTCGAGGATCAGAGCACGGGCATCAGGGTCTAAGGCTTGGCCTTGATGGACCCTTGCAAGTAGGGGTGAGCGTGGTTCCCGGGTAGAACCGGGAACCGGAGAACCGAACCTGAGGTTCCCCTCCGGTTCCCGGTTCTAAGGGGGCCGGTTCCAGTTCCCGATTCTCTTTTTCTGGGAACCGGCGATTCCCAGTTCCGGTTCCGGTTCACATAGGAACTAGAACCGGAGGAACCGAAACTGGCCAAGTTAAAAAAAAAAAAAAAAAAAAAAAAAAAAAACCCTAATCCCCTCCACGTCATTCCCCCCCCCTTCTATTCAATCTTCCCCGCTTTCCCTTTCTTTCTCTCGCTTTCTCTCTCTTTCTCTCTCTCTCTCTCTCTCTCTCTCTCTCTCTCTCTCTCTCTCTCTCTCTTTCTCCCTTTTTCCTCCTCACGTCACTTCCCTACCCCCCAACTTTTTCCTTTTCCTCTCTCTCTCCTCTTTCCCCCTCTCTCGGCCGAAACCCCCCCTTCTTCTTCTTCTTCTTCTTCTTCTTCTTCTTCTTCTTTCCTTCCTTCCTTCCTTCCTTCCTTCCTCTCGCCGGCTGCTGCTTCACCCACCACCACACCGCCGCCCCACGCCCTACTCACCACCACCTCTTGGCCACCGAACCCCCACCACCCACTGCTTGTTCGATGAGCCATCTCGCCGTTGAGCCCGACGAGCTGTCTCGCCGTCCGCGCCGCCGTGAGGCACCGCCGCTGTCCCCAAGCCACCGTCACCACCTCTTGCCGCCGCTCGCTCGACCGTCCGGGCCGTCGTTGCTCCGAACCGTCACCACCTCCGCCCGAACCGAGCTCTTCCCCCCTTAGCCATGGGTTGAGCCGCAACCGCCGCTACTCTGCCTTCGCCATGCCCCAAATTACTCTCACAACACTCAATCTCACTGTTTTATGACACTCTGCCCTCTATTCTCTCTTCGCCCTTTGCTCGACGCCACCAAGTAGCATCCCCGCCGCGCCTCGCCTCGCCTGCAGCCCTCATCGACGTCGCTCCTACTCCTCCTGCTGCTGCCTTCGCTGTGCCTCGCCTGCAGCCCGGGACGCCACTGCTCTGCCTTCACCGTGCCCCGAAGCCCGCGATGCCGCAGCTCTGCCTTCACCGTGCCCCGAAGCCCGCGACGCCGCAGCTCTGCCTTCGCCATGCCCCAAAGCCCGAGACGCTGCTGCTCTGCCTTCGCCGTACCCCAAAGCCCGCGACTGAAGCTAGAGAAGGTGAAGATGGACGCATGAAGTCCGCAATTGGCATTGGAACCCTTCTTCAGGTCTCCTTTACACCTACTGGCTCGGTGCAACTGTCCTGAACATGATTAGAACCCATGTTGATCTAGATGTATCACACTGCAATTCAGTGATTGGGTGGTTTAAAATGCTTTGCAAAATTCTGTTTTCATTTATATTTTTGAATGATTGGAGTCATTTTGTTTTTGGTGGACTGCGCATAACGGGCCATTGCTGGTGATATTTGAAATGCTCCTTATACCCTAATTAGACCTTGAAGTTCATGGAACATTTTAATGCAGGATGGTTTAGGTGATACAATCAGAGTCTCTCTTACTGAACCACCTGAAGAAGAGATAGATCCCTATAGAAGGCTGGCAAATCTCGGTATGAGAGCAGCAGAGCTTCAGAACCAGAAGGGGGTGGTAGGTTTTTAATTTAGTTTATTGTATCATTATGCATTAGTCGACCATCTTGGGATTCTTATTTGCCCCGTCTTTATTTCTAATTACCATCAGGCACCATTTGAGAAAAGCACAGACATTATTTTGACTTCCAGTGACGATCGGCTTAATTGCCAATGCAAAAGGAGGTTGGTCATCAACTTGAAAATGACATTGGCCATAAAATTTTAGATAGTTCCATTTTCTAACAACCATACTTAACATGGGAGTAGGGCGAGGAGGTGGATTAGAGAGGTGTCCTCCACCGTGATGGTTCCGTTCTCATGTTTGTCTCCTTGAATCAGTTGAAGGTATTGTTTCAACTTTCACAAAACAGAAAATATTTGAGAACATTTTCAATTGGGTGTACTTTTCTTCTCTCTCTCTCTCTCTTTGGGTGGGGGGAGGATGCAAGTATGTTGTAAGTTTTGGTGAAGTGGTCTTCATCAAGAATTTGTTAGTGCAGGCCCCGGAAAATTTCTACCATTCTCTTGCTACAAAGCTTGTTCTAGGAATGCCATTTAAGGTCTATCCCTTTCTCAGATTTATCCAGTCATTTACTCTTTTACTAAAAGAAGTATATAGGGCCCGTTTGGTTCAACTTTGGGGAAATGCCATTGGGAGAATGCAAATACCTTTGAGCAAAAGGGGTTTGTGGGAATGTTATACCGTTTGGTAAATTGTAGCATTGAAAGGCAACTTATAGTATAAACACCGTTTGGTAAAATTCAGCTTTGTAATTGACTTTTGGTATTTTTTTATTTTTTATTTAAGTCAGAAAATCAAACTCCGGCGGCCGGCCAACCAGATCTGGCCGCCGGACCACCAGATCTGACGGCCTGAGATCGCGGAGGCCATATCTAGCCGTCCGGCGGCCAGATCTGGCCATCCGGCGGCCAGATCTGGTCGTCCGACAGCCAGATCTGGCCTCAAGACCGCCAGATCTGGCCGCCGGACGGCCAGATCTAGCTGCTTGAGGTCCGCGCGGCCTCAGGCGGCGTCGCCTGGCGGGCGCGAGCCAGGCGATGCCGCCTGGGTCCGCGACCTCGGCGGCGGCGTCGCCCTAGCTCTCCGCGCCGCAGTAACGCCGCTGAGGTCGCGCGGACCCAGGCGGCGTCGCCTGGCTCGCCCGCGCCAGGCGACGCCGCCTGGGTCGCGGGTCTCGCCACCCCGGGCGGTGGTCATCGAGGACGCGGCGGTGGCGGCTGTCGGAGAAGCCGCACTCTCAGCCGGCGAGGAAGATGAAGACGAAGACGAACGAAGAAGAAAGGGGGAAGAAGATGAACAGTGGATTATGAACAGTGAACCGGCATTTCTGAAATGCCCAATGCCCAAAGCTGGTCCTCCCCAGCATTGGGCTTTCAGCATCCCAAATGCTGATATTTGGCCAAGTAGCATTTGAAAATGATTGCCAAACACAAAAAATTTTCCCCAAGGGGCTTTCGGGCCCGAAAGCCCCTTGGGAAAGTCCAACCAAACAGGCCATAATGGTATATGGATTTTGATCATAAATTCAGTGCCTTTCTCTCTTAATTTTAGGATCCGGCAACAAGACTCAATTTTACCGAGAGAGCTTCCACCGGTTGATGATGCTAATGCCGTAAGAACCAGATTTCTCTTGCTTATCTTTCTATCACGACATTTATCCCACCACACATTCCCTGGATGCACTCACATACCTTCAAAATATCACTTGTTATCCCATTAATTATAAAGTGTGAATGAAATCACATTGCCAAGTAAGTTCACATATTGCTCCTTCAGAGGCTAAAATCTCTGTTTTCTGAATTTTTTTATGCCAGGATGATCTGAAGCTTGCTGATAATGGCGCAAAGACAAGTACAAGCTTGTTGACTTTGGCGAAAATCTTTGGGAACTTGAAGACGCTTTATCAGAAGCTGCATCAAAGCATGAGCTATGAGTCTTTTGCTGATTTAAACAAGTTTTCCCAGGTATGCCACCTGCATAAAGTTAGTAGGATAGCAGGGAATGCACAATTTTTCCCACGACATCATTTGATAGAAACGTGTGGGTGATGAATGACAAGTTTGTTTATTATTGCTGCATTCATTTCCATTTTTTTTAACTAAAAAAGAAAAAAAAAAACCTGTTGGAACACTGAACCGACCTCGGAACTCCGTGACGGGGTAGGTTCCGGGTTCCAAGTGGAACCCGTAAGGAACTGGGAACCACTCACCCCTACTTGCAAGGACACCGAGGATTGGGGCATGGCCTAGATGGACCTAGCCTGGCTTGGCTTGGGCTCAAGCGCTAGGGCCCTTGCCCCATTGTGAAGGATCTAGGACAAGTATTAGGATTTGTTTTTTGGTCTATCTATTCATATTTTGGAAAATAATATTTAATTTAAAAAAATCATTTTTCTAAATTTAATTTTTGATAAATAAAAAATCTTCTTCTTTAATTAAAGAAATATTTTCTAATAAATCATTTTCCTAATCAACCCAAACACCAAAAAAATAATAATAATAAATAATAATAAAATAAAAATAAAAAAATAATAAACATAAAAAAAAAATAATAATAAAAGAAGAAGAAGAAGAAGGAGAGGAAGAAGAAGGAGAAGGAGAAGGAGAAGGAGAAGGAGAAGGAGAAGAAGAAGAAGAAGGAGAAGAAGAAGGAGAAGCAGGAGAAGGAGAAGGAGAAGAAGGAGAAGAAGAAGAAGAAGAAGGAGAAGGAGGAGAAGCAGAAGAAGGAGAAGGAGGAGGAGCAGAAGGAGAAGAAGGAGAAGAAGAAGAAGGAGAAGCCCGAGGGCTACTACTGCTGTTGCTACTACTACTACTACTACTACTACTAAGCCCTAAAGATTCCATCTTTCTTAGTTTCTGTCACCCCCTCCTCTCTCGAGACCCCGGCCTCGCGCCCTTGCCCTCGGGCTCCGAGTCGGAGGGTCGGGTCTCGAGAGCGAAGCAAGGAGCAATTTCTGTCACCCCCTCCTCTCTCGAGACCCCAGCCTCGCGCCCTTGCCCTCGGGCTCCTAGTCGGAGGGTCGGGTCCCGAGAGCGAAGCAAGGAGCAGGAATGGCAAAATTCCTTAAGAAGGGAGGTATTTTGGAGGCGGTAGGAGCTCGTATGGCTAAAACTCAATATTCTTGATCTTGTTCAGGTCAAGATAAATATCGACATTACCTAGGATTTCATCTTTGATATAGAGATTCGTATTTTGTTTTTCCTCCTTCCAGGTTTCAATATTCTGAAAAATTTACAAAGAAGAGTGACGTGTATAGTTTCAAAATTATACTCTTTGAGTTGATCACGGCCGAACCTGCATTAATGAGAAGTCGGGATGGCAGGGCCAGCATAAACATACTTCAACGGTTGATTCTTATCATTGAAAGTGGTGATATACAGAAGATTATGGATCCAAGGTTAAGAGGAGAATTTGACATAAACTCGGCTTGGCAAGTAGTGGAGATTGCTGTATCTTATACACGACCAACAGCCATTCAAAGGCCCGATATACATTAAGTATTAGCAGAGATGGAGTCTTTAGTGAGCAAATCAAATGATTCCTCTGAAATGACCTCCTTCATTCTCCCATCTGACAATGCCCCTGCGCAAGGTAGCAGAACTTTTCCAATCCAGAAAGGCTCCCTTCTTTTTAGTTTTTTTTTTGGTAAGACCCTTCTTTTTAGGTTAGAGATTAAATTATGTACTTTAATTGCATCACCCAATTCCCTTTCTGTCATTGAATCTTCCAAACTTGCTGTCTCGTGATGATATCCTTTCATCCTCTATCGCTCCGATCTCCATTTATTGTGTCACTTCATGGCATTCCTAATACTGTGAAATTAGGAACTCCATGTTGAGTTTTGGGGGAGCTGGTTGGGGTCCATGGATGGGGTAATCGTTGGCATGAGCAGGCCCTCACGAGAGGTTCTTGGAGTTCAGTTGAGACTTTAGTTTGAGTCAACACCACTGGGTAGTTAGCAACTATTTCGCCATTTTGAGGAGAGGGGACTAATTATCTTTCTTCTTTCTGGGGTAAGCTCCAAATATAGAAACTTGATACGAACGCACATCTTTAACAAATTATAGACACAACAGTCGAGCTTGACTTATGATGAGGCATACGTTTGCAACATGTTTATATCCAAATAAAAGGCGATCTCAATCTCTCTAATTCTTAGAATGCGGAATAGGCTTCCTGTCCTGGGGTTCCAATGCAACAACTAGTATCATTGTCTAAACAAGAGCAGCGTGACCAGAGAACCCGCCGCCGGAATTTCTTTCACTTCATCAACGTCAATGTCTACCGCCAACGCTACCGGCCAGCGCCGCCACCAACGTGATACCTTCATCGCCACTCATGGCCGGAGAAAAACAAAAGCACGGATTTGGCTGAGACATTACATCAAACATCCGGTGGCCATCAACTAAGAGAAACCGCGGCAAGCATTCGAGGCACGGGCTAGAGGACGCCGGTTTGCGTCGACGGCCGCCGAAAGACGCTCAGCCGCGGCACCATTTCGTCTCTGTCCCTCGCGGCTCTCTCTCTCTTTCTCTCTCCCCGAACCGAGCCCCCTGCGTCCGAACCCCACTTTTAAGCATGCCCGGCAGGCGCACATGGCCCCTGCCACCGCCAGCTCACCGTGTCCGCCGGCCCCCCACCCAAAAGTCGCGCTCCTCAACCCGCCTGTCCTGCCTCTGCCCTCTGCTTTTGTCCTTCATCCTCTCTTCCCTTTTCTGCAGAACGCGTGAGAGAATGAGAAGGAGGGAGTGCGGGAGATAAAGAATGGAGGAAGAGGCCGGGCTGGGCCTAGGCGCAAAGAAAAGGAGGAAAAGAAAACGAAAGAAGGCTGGGCTGGCCTGACCCTGGCCCGATCTCGCATTTTTTTTTTCTTCTTCTCCTTTTTTTTTTTTTTCTTTTACTTTTTTTTAAATAATAAATTTTTAATTAATTTTCTCCTTTTTCTGAAAAATTAATCGCTATTAATGCAAATGCTCCTAATTTCTATATGCCATGTAATTTTAATGAAATTTATTTTTGCTAGGGATTAAAAATTAATCCATAATTTTCTATGTAATTAATAAATGATTAAATGGATTAGAAAAATTCAAGTCTCAACAATATATTGGAGAGAAGCTTTCTGCATCCAAAGGGGAAAAAATAGAGTTAAATCTCTTTAGAAAATGGCCAAAATGGCTCTGCTTTTCTCGCTAAACATTAATTGGAATGACTCATGTTCAACATTTATTCTCCATTTTACTTTTAAAATTCAGTTCGTTTCCTATATAAAATTTAGTTTAGTATATACCCAAATAGGAATTCCAGGTTAGGCAACAAGTAATAAAATATGATAGTGAGGCAAAACATAAAGTTCCTTGAAATTACAAGCGAAAAAGGAAGAAAAAACCATGAGATGAAATTACACTCGCATTGTTTGTTGACGACTTTCCGTGACAACCCACCAATTTGCATAGACTAGAACATGTCTAAAGAGTGAAGTTTAAAGATACATAATGTAGAAAAAGTGAATAAAAATTTATTGACTCCTCTATTCAAACAAAATATCTTGGCATAAAATCAGATAACGTTTTTGTCCGATTAAGCATTTTGAATGATTTCATAACTCAATTGTGCAGGAGTTGGTGGAATATGAAAAGCAAGAATCAAGTCGTGATAGCATTGCCAACATGAAACGTCTCTTGATGACCCACGCTGTTATATTCCACATCAAAAAATCTATTTTTCCATGGCCAAATTATTCTTCGACACACTTTATTTTATCATACAACAATCTAATAAGGAGGGAAAAAGCGGCTTTAGAAAAAGTGAGGCCAGTTTGTATCCATTGAGTTGGTCGTTGTTCTGCTTTTGTTTCATTTATCCAAGTGCAAGTCAAGTCTCCTCCATTATTAACAAGCGAAACATCTCGGCAAGTGTCCATGCATACATTGTTCTTCTTGGTTGTTGTGCGTTGTACATTGTCCAAGTCCCATTGCCATCAGCAGAGAAGGGAAAAAATTACCAAATTAATTCTAAACCTATTGTACAGACGCCAATTCATTCACAAATATTTCAATTTTATCAATCGAGTCATAAACCTCTATGCGAAATTCTAATATAAGTCTTTCCGAATAATTTGTGCAGATTTTCCAATGTAGCATATATGTCATCCGAGATTTCATGTTAGTTCATCTACATATGCTAAATTAGAATTCACGTAGTCATAGCATTTGAGTTTAATTATGTTACAGTTAAACAAGAAAATGCAAAAAGAGTAAATTTTCATCTCGTTATCATATCTAAAAATCATGTCTAAGTCATGCATACATTTAATGGTTGCTTGGCCTTCAATTAATATTTTGCAAAACATTCATTGGAAGCTTTGCTTAGCACATCAAGGTTTTTCCATCTCCTTAGGTAATTTAAGTATTGCTTAAATTATTGAGTATTAAATTCTTGTTTGTGGGCCCATATGATCTTCTCTGACATGTTAGTGGTTAGGCTTAAAATTGACTCAAATTGCTCGCAAAATATTTTTGATTAAAGAGAAAATGTACCAAAATGATGTTATATTTGCCTAGTGTAACCAAGTCCTCGTATGCATGAATATCCAATTCACAAATTGCTTGAGTTTCTAAATGATCTATAATAGATTAGTGACTACTTCAAATTTGAATTAATTTGCATGGTTAAATGATTAAATTAAACCCCCCAAGTTGCAATTTGTATGGGCTTGGGAGGGTCCGTATTAAGTGTAATAATCCATTAACTTTCCCTAATGGTTTACCTCTAGGAAAGTCACAACGGGAATGTCGCGACCTAATTTTTCGCGATGAACCACCTAATTTGGCTAATTGATTATTAAGCCTAGACTTAATTCGAACTTTCCAAAGCCTACACCAATTCGCGACTTTAGGTTCAAGTTTTTTATTTTAATTAGGAGTCGTCACTAATCTATTTTTGGTGGGTCGATTAGAAACCCAAGTAAAGTAACGAGAGTTTTACTTATTTGGGTACGGGGACTTGATTACGCTAGATTTCTCTAACGCCCTTTCGGTACCATTTCTTTTAAAAAAAAAGGTTTTGCAGGCAGCTTGAATCAATTTTAAATCTAATTCCCTAACATGTGAGGCGATCATGCGGGTGCGCAAACCACCAATTTAACACCCAATAAAGCAATTAAATAATGCAGAACTTACCTCAAAGCAACGAAAGCATCTACAACGTTAAATTAAAATCCAAATCAACAATCCTTGATATGGTTTCTAATTAACACGCAATTTCTTTTCTTTGTTTTCACTTTTTTTTAATGAAAATCATGCAATATGCAGTGCAATATTAACTAAATGACTTAATTCTAATGACATGTAATTTCTAATTAAATGGGCCTAGCAAAAATACTGAATGACATGCATCTCAATGAATCTAACCCTAATGACGTGCATATGAAATTTTTTCTTCTTCCTAAAAGGATGCATTTCATCATAAATAATAAAACTAATTTAACCTATGACATTTTTTGTATTTTTCATGAAATTCGAAATTAGGTGAAATGTGAAAATTTCCTAATTAGATTAAGATCCTATTTAATTTATATTAGGAATTAGGTTGAGCCAAATCCTAATTTAAAACTAAAATATTATCTTAACCTAGATAATCCTAAAATGCAATCTATTTAATAAAATACCTAAACTTATGGTAAATTAAGAAAAAACATCATCTAAAATTAAACTAAATGCAATTTTACCCTAATATGTGCCATAATTTTACATGACATATGCATAATGACTTTTTTTATGTTTTTCCCTTTTTCCCCTTTTTTTTAAATTTCGAAATTAATAATTGCCAAATAATTAAACATGCAATCCAAGTTTTAAAGAAAACTAGCAACCTAAATTAATTGATTTGATTTTTTTTTGAAAATTCGAAATAAAATACCTATTATGAACCTAAACCCTAAAACTACATTTTTTAATTTTTTTTTTAAGAAAGCTAATTTAAGTAACACCACAGCAAATCAAGCCATATTGATATCTAAATTGACGAACCATATCTCGAAAGATGAGATCGGATTGACCAATTTCACATAAATCACGAATTGGGTTGGCAATTTTTTTAAGTAATTGCGAGTCGGATTTATTTCGAAAATCGACGACAATCACTAATTTCAAGACAATTTCATATCATGAGATTTCAATTTCACATTAAAGGAATAATTACACTAAAAAGATAAAATAGAATAGCAAAAATAATAAAACAAAAATAAGATAAAGAAAATACCTAAATTTTCCTTTGCTTTTCTCTTTTTTCTTTCTTTTTTTTTCTAAAAAAGAAAAAGAAAAATAAAGCTGGTGGCCGGTCTGGCGAGGGCACCGGGAGCGGCGCGACGGCGGCACAGCAATAGGAGCTTCGGGGATCGGCGCGGCGGCGTCGCGGGTCTGGCTGGGCGCGGGCGTCGCGGGCGAGGGACGTGGTGGACCAACGGGCTGGACTCTGCGACAAGCAGGGATGCGAGCTGTGGGAGCGGCGCGGCAACGATGCTGCTGATGCTCGGGAGGAGACGGTGAGCGGGGCGCCGGATCGCAGAGGCAGCTGCTGGTCGCGTCGTGCGGAGGCGCGGCGAGGGGGCTGAGGCGCGGCGGTAGTGCTGCGCGGAGGCAGCGCGGGCTGCTGGCGGGCTGTTGATGCAGAGTGGTGGAGCTCAGGGTTACCGGTTGCGGAGGAGTCGGGCGTTGACGGCGCAGGGGCGCGGCGGCGTGGGCTGCAACGGAGCGGCGTGGGGGCTTCGCGGAGAAGAAATCCACGAAAGAGATGAGCAGTGCACGCCTTTTTCCTTTTCCTTTTTTTAGTTTTTCTCTTTCCCTTCTCTCTCTCTACGTAACTTTTTCTTTTTTGCTGACTTCTCCTCTTTTCTTTCTGCAAAATTGTCAGAAGAACGAGGGAGGGGGATTTTTTCTCTTTTCTTTTTTTCTCGATCTCTCACCTCACGTCTACTCTCTGCTCTCTCTCTCTTTGCTGCACTTTTCACCTTTTTGTCTTTTTGTGTTCTTTTTTTTTTTTTTCACTCGACGGAATGGACCCGAAGCTTTTCTCTTCTTGTTGAATTTTTCGAAAACCCTCGAGAGAGACACCAATGTGGCCGTATGTATAAATTTGTGTGGCCTCCCTTTTCTTTACCCCATCACACATTTTATAGGGTAAAAAATTGAATCTTTATTGCATATTTCGTTTCCAATTTTGCTCGTGCAATATTCTCTTTTGCTTTTTCCGCATATTCCATCCAAAAAAATTCTGTTTTCAAGCAAAATACACCTCCTAGTATATATTACTTGAATATGTGAAAAATCTTAACGGAATATGTAAAAAATCCTCGTTTCACCGGCGGCCTAAAATAAAACAAAATGAAATGTTTCTAAACTATATGTTGTGTGTGTGTGTGTTTAAGTAAAAATTAATCCTAAAAATTATGCAAAAATTTAGGTGTCAACAGGGAAAAAATAAGAAGAAAGAAAAAAAAAAATCCAATGCCCCAACCATGGCTTGGAAAATAGCATGTTAGATGTGTGCTTGTCGCCTGGCAAGGATTTGGGCCAGCTAGTGCCTTTATTTGAGACACAATTAGTCATTTCAGGCTCGAGATAATATTTATTCTAAGCTTTCTTTTGAGAAAACAACCGTGCTTCACGCTTTTTATTTAAACATTTTTTAACTTTGGATGACTCCACTCTCATTTTTTTTTTTGAAAATAAATAATTTTTCCACGACAAAATCTCTTTTTGAACAGAAAAAGCATTCATACTATGACAATCAACATTTTTTTTCTTGAATAAACGAAATGGGTTTGGGCATCTTTTCAATCTATAAATGGGAAAGCAAAAACTCACTTTTCCCAAAGCAAAAGTCTTCACTTTTTAATTTTTTTAATCTGCATTATTGAAGCAAAAGTCATTTTTTATTGTTCTTGATGGTGCATCCTGTAATGAGTCCAATGCTTTTCTTGCTCAAGCTATAAATAAAAGCACTAGGGGAATCATGTTATAAGTTTTGTGCTTCCACAATTAAAGAGATTGCGTCCCATGCACATGAATTCAAAAAAAAAAAAAGAAGAAGTGATTTTCGCTTTAAAATAGTCCAATTAATTCGCTAATGCTCTAATCATGCTGTGAAAAGTTGTGCATTGTGATCATGCTTCATGAGTAATCTTCCCCACGTGGAAAGACATTATCAACGGGGGCTATCGCATGTGCATATCTGATAGAGTGATTATCTGAGATTAATTATTTGAGATGTTCCTTTTCCCGATGACCGAACTTCATCCATAGGAGAATTTGACCATTATTGATTACGCTGATGAATAGGGAATATGAAAAATGCGTAGAAAGAAATATTTGTATTTGTGTGTAAATGAAATAGAATTTAATATCTCTTCTTTTTACATTTTGTTAGAATCCAATATAAGATAAATTGCCTGTACGTGGCTCTAGGAATGGATACTGAATGAATCACTTTGATCAGGGATCATTTATAATGTGGGTATACGAGCTTTCAAGTGCACTATAAAATACATCATTCCCTAAATTTCAAAATAAATACTTGTCTCACCTAATTAATTAGACTTGGTTTCGCTCATAGACTTGAGTTAATTATATATTGGGTGAATAAATATAAATCGACAAGTGATTTGATTTGATTTGATTACGATAACATACGAATATTGCATATAGATAGTTTGTAGAATCAATGCTAACTGTTCTAAAACTTTCAACTGTTATTGTAAGATATCGTTTAATATCTAAATGTTGTATCAGGAGCCACGCTATATACGAAGCTAGTGGAACAACAAGAGATGGCCCAAAGTCTAAACCTGTCATTTATACTGAAGAGTCAACTTTGATGTATTATTGTATGTCCAATGTGGATTTTTACTATTCCCACCACCTCGGATCTTTTATTAATATGGGTTGCCTGTAATATTTCCACTTATGTACATTGGCAAGAGACCTTTCTTTGTTTCACAATAACAGTTGAAAGTTTTAGAATAGTTATGTACATTGGCAAGAGACCTCGCCATCGATTTGGTGAGGCTCGGCTAGTGGCCGGCAAGGGCGAGTCTCACCATCGGCTGGCAAGGTCGAGCCTAGCAGGCCAATGCCTTTGGTCGGTCGTTGAGGTCTGGTGACCAACTGAGGAAGAAGGAAGGAGGAGAGAGAGGGAAAAAAAGATAAATAAAAAAAGATAAAAAAATAAATCAAAATATGTTAAAAAATTGACACGTTAGCATTGGCTGGCTGGCCAAATTTAGCCGGATGAATTGAATTAGCACAATTGCTAAATGTTTAAAATTGAATTGACAAAAAAGAAGAAGTTTATGACTAAATTGGAAAAATTGCAATATATTTAAGACTATTTTGGTAATTTCTCTATAGGTAATATGCCATTCAAATTATCACTTTTTATATCTTCCGACGCTTGTTAAATATGCTCAATATGAAGTAATAACTCAATTTTCAAAACATTGATTCCAAAAAACACGAGTGGATTGAACCAGGACTTGCTAATTAAAGACCCACCTAATATGACCCACTAATTCAAAAATTTTAAAATATTGATTATAAAAAACACGAGTGAATTCAAGGAAAAGTTACTTTAAAAAAAAAAATTCCACTTAATATTTCAATATGCGGTCCTATTAATGATTCTAGACAAGCGCTGGCCAACTTGAATCATGCTCATCATGTCCCACTTTTATCGGGTACAAGAATCTGACTAATGGTGGGAGGACAAAAATGAAAGACTTAGAAACTTGAAATTTTGCAAGTTAATTCATTTCTCAATGGCCGAGCGTATCAACTCTTTGCGAAAATGCTTCAACCAGGTACCCACTGGATGTTTATGATCGCATCTGGTGGGGCGATGATGATTACTACCAGCTTTTGCCCAGCGCCGGCGCATCTGCTACATCCTTGTCAAACAATAGCGATTCGTACAAGGTTCCAGGGGAAGTTCTTAGGACCGTTGCAACCGTGAGCAATGGTAATTCCTCCTCGAGTTACAGTTGGACACCACGGATGCCATACGTTCCTCCAGGTAACTGGATCTTGCACTTCCATTTTGCCGAAACCCAGAGTTTGCCAAGCGGCCAACAAAGGGAGTTCACAATTTCCATAAATGATAATCAATTCACAAAGATTGTGACGCTCCAGCACTTAAAGCCAGTGACTATAGTCTCCACTCCGGTTACTGGGTCCCAGATCAACATCTCGATCAGTCCCACATCGAGCAAATCTCCATATCCGCCGATCCTCAATGCCACCGAGGTCTATAGCATTGTTGAGCTCCCCAGTTTACAAACAGCCGAAGATGATGCTATTTCCCCAACTTCCACATGTTTTTCTAGTGCAAATTCGAATGTTGTGCGACCAGAAGTCTTCTAAAGTGGACATGAACAACAAAATGGTTAAAAAGCGACTTATTACACATCTGATCATATAGGTTGAATTCAGTAAAGAATATTGCCACATAAACTGGTCAACCTCCACTCCGTGCGGTCTCATATTCTTAAACGGGTCGACACATATGCTAGACGGTTTTAGTAATTTAACTGTTGCATTGATTACTATTCATCTAACTTAATTTTAGAAGATGCTTTGTGCATAATCTAACTTGACTAGTTCCGTTCCGCACGGCCAATGTAAAATACTTAACCCTCCAATAGATCTAGTCAAAATCTAGGAAAACTCTAAGGTTACGTTTGATCGTTCGGATTTCTAACTAGAATAGGACCGGATATAATAGGATATGAAATCATGAGATTTTTTTATATCCTATCAACTATTTGGTGAATCGCGGTATTAAAGTCGGATATATTCACATCATATTATATATATATTTTAAATATAAAATGTATATCATTGTAAATGAACCTAAAAGTTCATAAACGGAGATGGTGAAAATCTCTCGTGATACTATTCCTTAATTTATTTTTATTTTTTTATTTTTATTTTTCCTCTTTTTAAAATTATTTTCTTTATTATTTCTTTTTTCCCCTTTCATCATTCTTTAATAAAATTTTATCAAATAGTAAACTATACTAACATACCCATAATACAAAAATACTTAAACTATATATAATAAATATAAATATATATAATTTATAGATTGAATGTTTATTATAAGATAGAATTAAAGTTGAATAAATTAATTAAAAATAATT
This sequence comes from Eucalyptus sideroxylon x Eucalyptus melliodora, assembly GCA_016097485.1. Classification (NCBI taxonomy): domain Eukaryota; kingdom Viridiplantae; phylum Streptophyta; class Magnoliopsida; order Myrtales; family Myrtaceae; genus Eucalyptus; species Eucalyptus sideroxylon x Eucalyptus melliodora. The sequence continues at coordinate 36,965,650 of CM027833.1, forward strand.
TTTTATTTTTTATTTTTTATTTCTTAAATGAGAATGGCTAAAACTGCATCCATATAATATAGTCAAATGCACAAAAAAGCTTCTTTTTTGTACCAATGAAGTAGCCTTTGGCTCATCATGGCTAGGAATCTGAGCTCTACCAATTTGGTGGGGAACATAGCATCCTCATTTTCAAATCTATCCGCGTTGGAGTCCCTGTGAGTATCTCTCTACCGATGCCCTTTTGAAGGCGACGCTGCATTAGATCTCATGAATTACGTTGTTGTTGGGTTAATATTCGTGAATATATTGTTGGTGTTTCATGAATCATGTATAAGAAAAATCAACAGAATAAACGCAGCGGAAACAAAGATATATTTTACACATGATTCTCCTTAGGCGTTGTTCGTGCGTTTTAATCAAAAAATCTAAACATAAAAGGGAGTTAAACGAAATACCTCTCGAAGCGCGCTTTGAAACAAGTTGGTTCGGATGTTCTACAAGACGAGTCCCACAAGCGTCGGACCTCTAGTTCGACACACCAACAACGAACGTCGAACGGAAGAGAGAACTTTCGGATATCCACCACTTCGATCATGCTAGCAATCATGTGGAAAGAATCCGTCGTATTCTTGATGTGTAGTAGTCACGGCCCGAACGAGAGAATTGTTTCTCTTCCTCGTGTCTCAAAGACACAAGAACACACACAAAATTTGCTCTCTGTTTTCAGCAAAGCATTTTCTCTCTAAAACACAAATGCACACCCTAACCTTTTCTCTGTTTTTCAACAACACCTTTTTCTCTCATCCTCAATTGCTTTTTATATTAAAAATGACCAGCAACGGTTGCTGATCAATGGACGATCAGCAACCGTTGCTGATCGTCCATAATGGACGATCGTGCATGAGCGGTTGCTCATGCACGAACGTGGCATGATGGTCAGCGGTTGCTGACCATCAATGCTACGTGCATAATGGTTAGCAACCGCTGACCATTACGCTTCATGCATGTGCACGAATTCATGCACATGCATGAAGCTTTAATTAATTAATTAAACAGATAATTGATTAATTAAAATAACATAATCCTTAGCAGCTTTAGGGCATCTTCTAACAATCTCCCACTTGCACTAAAGCTAACTTGTTTGGTATGTTAACATATATCCACTTTGGGCATGCGTGTGCATCATATGCAAGTAGGCTCGTGACTATAATACAAATTAAATTAAATCTCATTTAATTTAATTTCAAATCGACTCAATTCGATTGCAGTAATTGCAAACACATTTGCAAAATATTTCTCTCTTGTTCCACGTCATCCTAGTTGTTTATGGTGTGTGACATCCCTAGGTTCATCACTAAGCTGGTAGTAAGACTTGTACTAACACATTAGTACTTCCAAAAGAATTAATTATCCCGATTAATATTTTAGGTCCTACAAGCCATGATTGACATCTAGCAATATGTCATGGCTACCCAGACAATATGAATGTTTTAAGAACATAATGAACCTGTCAGCTCGAGCTACAATGTAATTCAATCCCTTCGTCTTACTATGTCCCGATCGAACAAAGACCGTGGAATATTTGTAAAGTCATCAATTCAATCATATGCACAAACCTATTGACCTGCATTTTATACGAGACATAAACAATTCATTCTCGGTTACAACCCCAGTCGAGGATTTCAATGCAGTGTCACAATTAGATTGCATAAGACATCATTATTGTACCTGGCATGTAACGAGGAGACGAATTCCATGTTGCGCACACGTGTAACTTCGTATATGAACAAACTATGACCATCAAGTATAAAGACGGATCGACGACCCGACATTATGTGCACCCGTGAACCATAGTTGTTCGATACACAAGTTAACACTGTGCCTCAGGTCTAAGGATTATTTACACAAGACCAAAACATGAACAATTAGACATTGACCACGCTAAAAGCTTCCATGTCGCTAATCGTTCCATATGCGTCACGTTCAGTGAATTTGTCTAATACAAACACCTGTGTTCTAACTCAGGCATCATAATACCCAATGACATGTGACTCATCATTCCCTTAAGTATCCAATACTTAATGGCGAAGTTAAGAACACACCGGTCTCAACAGGATTATTAATATCCACTTAATAATCCATCGATCGGGAACAATTTAAAGATTCAGTCTAACTATGAACCCGTCACATATATTCTTGACGTCTCAAGAATAGGTCTAGTTGCAACTGATCTTATGGAATCATTCATCAATATAAAATAATTGGACAAATGAATGAATACGTCGTTGCCATTAATTAAATAATAATAATGAAAGTACAACTGAAATCCCTAATATGTAACTATTACATAGTAACTTTAGGGCATACATCCAACAATTTCCCAGTTATACTAAAGCCAACTTGTCTGGTACCTCAAACCCATTTTATCAATATGTCTTTCAAAAGAAGACTGAGGTAAGGCCTTAGTAAAGGGATCTGCCACGTTTTCTGCTGAGGCAATTTTCTGCAATGCGATATCACCTCTCCCAACAATTTCTCGATGAGATGGAAGCGTCTCTCAATATGCTTGGACTTCTGGTGAGACCTTGGTTCCTTAGCTTGAGCTATCGCCCCATTGTTGTCACAAAACAATGTGATCGGTTGCTCAATTGAAGGAACGACTCCAAGTTCAGAAATGAACTTCTTCATCCAAGCGGCTTCCTTTGCTGCTTCAGAAGCAGCTACATACTCTGCCTCAGTGGTGGAATCGGCAGTTATGCTTTGTTTGGAACTTTTCCAACTAACTGCACCACCATTGAATGTGAAGACAAACCCAGACGTAGACTTATAATCATTAGGATCCGATTGAAAATCGGAATCGGTATAAGCTACAACTTTAAATTCTCCTTCTCCATATATCAAGAATAAATCTTTAGTCCTTCGTAAGTACTTAAGAATATTCTTGACTGCTATCCAGTGCTCTTCTCCTGGATCAGACTGATATCTGCTAGTAATACTTACAACATGCGCAATATCAGGTTTAGTACATAGCATAGCATACATTATGTTTCCAATAGCGGATGCATATGGTATCTTTGCCATCCGCTCTCTTTCTTCAGAAGTGTTGGGACACATCTCCTTAGAAAGACGGATCCCTTGCCTAAAAGGCAATAATCCTCTCTTGGAACATTGCATGTTAAACCGTATTAACACTTTGTCTATGTACGTAGACTGTGAGAGGCCAATCAATCGTCTTGATCTATCTCTATAGATCTTGATACCTAAAATGTAGGTTGCCTCTCCTAAATCTTTCATGGAGAATTTCTGTGACAAGAATAGTTTTATCGATGATATCATTGGTACATCATTTCCAATCAAAAGTATATCATCGACATATAAAACCAGAAATGCAATTGCACTCCACTTATCTTCTTATATACACAAGGTTCATCCGGATTTTTGATGAAGCCAAATGATTTGACTACCTCATCAAAACGGATGTTCCAACTTCTGGAGGCTTGTTTGAGTCCATAAATGGATCTCTTAAGCTTACACACCTTATGTTTTTCACTATTGGATTCAAAACCCCGTGGCTGTTCCATATAGATGTCCTCATCGAGAAAACCATTTAGAAAAGCCGTTTTGACATCCATCTGGAATATCTCATAATCAAGGTGTGCAGCTATAGCCAACATAATCCGAATGGATTTTAGCATGGCCACAGGTGAGAAAGTTTCGTCATAATCAATTCTTTCTTTTTGACGATATCCTTTCGCCACCAGCCGTGCTTTGTAAGTTCCAATTTGACCTTCAGCATTCATCTTCCTCTTAAAAATCCATTTACAGCCAATTGGTACAATACCATCAAGCAGGTCAGTCAAGGTCCATACCTCATTGGAATACATTGAATCCATTTCGGATTTCATGGCTTCTAGCCATTTACCGAATCGATGTCCAACATCGCCTCCTCATAGGTCTTAGGATCACCGGGTTGATCACTATCATTCACAATGAATAATGGTTCAATATGATCAACCGAGTGTCTATAACGAGCGGGTGGGCGAGACATTCTCGCACTTCTCCTAAGAGGTTGTGTATCAGAAGCTCCCACTGAATCAGAGATTGGTATCTGAACTCGGTTGTTTGATACTTCATTATTTTCTTCTTGTAAGACTATTTTCCGCCCAGCACCACTTTCTTGGATGAACTGATTCTCCAAGAAAGAAGCGTGCTTGCATACCAAAATTCTTTGGTTTGAATGAAAATAGAAATAATATCCAAGAGTTTCTTTTGGATATCCAATGAAGCGACCTTGTTCAGATCTTGCCTCCAATTTTTCCACTTTCATCTTTTTCACAAAAGCTGGACAACCCCAAATCTTAATATGATTAAGACTAGGTTTCCTACTATGCCATATCTCATAAGGCGTAGTTGGAACAGATTTGGATGGCACTCTATTCAGTATATATACAACTGTCTCAAGGGCATATCCCCAAAAGGATATTGGCAAATCGGTGTAACTCATCATAGATCGTACCATATCTAATAAAGTACGATTTCTTCGTTCAGATACACCATTATGTTCTGGAGTTCCAGGAGGTGTCTATTGTGATAAAATGCCATTCTCTTTAAGAAAGTCCAGGAATTCAGTACTAAGGTATTCACCTCCTCGATCTGATCGAAGAGCCTTAATACATTTTCCTGTTTGTTTCTCAACTTCAGCCTTGAATTCCTTGAACTTTTCAAAGGATTCAGATTTATACTTCATGAGGTATAAATAACCATACCGTGACTGATCATCAGTGAAGGTAATGAAGTAATTATAACCACCTCTAACAGATTCATTAATTGGTCCACATACATCTGTATGTATTAATCCTAATATGTCAGCAGCTCGCGCACTTTGTCCCACAAAAGGCGCTTTGGTCATTTTTCCTAGAAGACATGCCTCACAAGTCGAGTATGACTCAAAATTTGAAGGATCAATGTATCCATCATTACTCAACTTGTTAATTCTGTCTTCTCCAATATGACCTAATCGAAGGTGCCAAACATATTTTTTATTTGGACCGTCTCCAGGGCGTTTATTTGTTATGGCATTTATATCAATTCTATTTTGCTTATTGACATTGGTAATCGCATTACCGGACATTGTAATGGTATAAAGATTGTTGGTTAATAAACTAGAACCAACACATATTCTATTATGATAAATAGAACATACATCATCAGCAAAAGAAAATTCATAATTCTCTTTACCCAAACGAGGTACAGAGATGATGTTCCTAACAGCATTCTTATAATGCAAACAGTTCTTTAAAATCATTACATGTCCAGAAGGGAAACATAAACGGAAAGTCCCTATAGCTAATGCAGCAACTCTTGCTCCATTGGCAAACGTTAGGACAATCTCATTTCGCCCTAGCATCCTGCTTATTTCCAGATTCTGCAAAGACATACAAATATGTGAAGTTGCAGCAGAATCTAGAACCCATGAGCTGGATTCAGCACTAACCATAAGATTAGTTTCAATAAGCATAGACACCATACCTTCATAAGGTCGGTTCTTGGGCTTGACCTTCAAGCTCGCGAGGTACCTCTTACAGCTTCCTCCTCCCGTGCCCTTTGACACCACAAAGAATGACATTTCCCTTTATCAATCATGGGCTTTGGTTGCACAACAGGTTTGGCAGCCTCTTCCATTTATTCTTCTTTAAAACAGTCTTACCCTTTGAAGAAGAAGCCTTAGCCATAGCCACTACATTTGGCCTCGTGTTATGCATTTCCTTCTCATAAACTACCAGCATGCTATGTAACTCCGCAAGAGTTTTATCCATCTTATGCATATGGAAGTTTTGGACAAAACCAGAGAAGGAATCGGGTAAAGATTGGAGGATCAAATCCACAGCTAACTCATTATCCATAACGAGATTCAACCTAGCCAATTCTTCAATGTGCCAGATCATTTTCAAAGCATGATCATTAACAGATGATCCTTCAGCCATCCTCATATGGTACAATGCCTTAGATATCTCATATCTAGAGGTTCGACCATTCTCATCAAAGTATTCCTTTAAGTGCAAAATGATCGACCCAGCATCTTCCATAGATTCATACTTCTTCAGTAATTCATTATTCATCGAAGTAAGCATATATGACCTAACTTTTAAGTCATCGTCACGCCACTTATCATAAGTGACACGCTCCTCTTTGGTCCCACCCTCGGGAAAGGATGTTGGCATCTTTTCATCAAGCACATACCCAATTTTTTCTGAATTGAGAACAATTCTCAAATTCCTCACCCAGTCAGTGAAATTGGGTCCAGTCAAACAATTCTTGTCAAGTATAGAAGCGAGTGGGTTTGTGGTCACCATTTTCAGAGTAATAATATATCTGTTGCAGAAAATAAATTGTTAGCCGTTGTATCTTTCAAAGTAACTATTTCATTTTGGCATTTAAATGAAATAGATCCTCCCACTAAATTTATATTCGAATCCCATACTCCTTAAGATGGGAAGCGGTAATCTTTGTTGGGTAAAGATTACTAGTGGGGATTGGAGTCCCACCAGTCTAAAGTCCACCTCACCTAACAGTTATTGGTGTCCAATGAACTTAGTGAGTGAACCAGCTTGTTCAACGCATCATATGCGAGTCCCAATCATAACTTCGGCCTCTAGACCATGAAAGCCTCACCTAACAGTTATTGGCATCACGATCATAGTTAAGTCTAGCCCACCGTCTCATGCAAGTATTGAAAACACAAATGATTCCCTCACCTGACAGTTATTAGAAATCATTTGACTCCAACCCCACAGCATCATATGCATAATGGAGTGGTCAAATATTATAAATGGTAATTAACCCCTATGTATCCATAACCGGTTAGTTAACCACTATAATATTGGATCAAACCACGACGATGGAAGGCCACGAGTCCGAAACCCATTTCGACTTAATATTCTTTGTAAGGAGAATTGAGTCGTTATTAACGGTCTCACTTTGCACATTAACCGGTTTAACATGCACGATATTATAAACACAAAATAAATAGATATCACATAAACATCTATCCTATGTGGTGATCATGGAATTATGGTTCAATGGGTCTCGAGCTAAAGAGACCCATTTAGCCATTTTAATGTTTTAATTATATGGACCTGCTCTTCACTTTTTCTTCAATCTTTGAACTCTTCAAAGACCGGGCCCAAAGAGCTCACCGGTTTAATGGCTCCTCCAATGACTCCTCCTCTCTTGTAGTATTTACATCAACAATTGAAATACTAAACTATACTAAAATTACATATCAAGAAAAATTAAAGTAAAATAAAAGGAAGGACGCAGCCTCCATTTAATAATTACATCCCCAAAAAGAATACCCGTAATAATCATACATTCATCCATGCAACAATCACAACAATTAGGGATTTTTCCATGATCACCACCCTTCCTTACGAGCCATAAATTCAAAATTTAAAGCTTTGGAAGGCATGCATAAAATTCTGCATATCATTTGTAGAATATAAACACGAAGTACAACAAGTTATGGATTTTTGATTCAAAATTGATTTAGTTCTAATTTTTGCTTAGTTGATTAAATTTATCACATAAATTAATCAACTTCTATAGGCCACATAAAAGGTAAGAGAACCGATTCTCTTAACAAAATAAATTGGCCATTAGAACGCAAAAATATATTTGAACTACAAATCAATTAAACGCATGAAAACGCCTAAGGTTGGCTCTGATACCACTTTGTTGGTGTTTCATGAATCATGTATAAGAAAAATCAACAGAATAAACGCAGCGGAAACAAAGATATATTTTACACATGATTCTCCTTAGGCGTTGTTCGTGCGTTTTAATCAAAAAATCTAAACATAAAAGGGAGTTAAACGAAATACCTCTCGAAGCGCGCTTTGAAACAAGTCGGTTCGGATGTTCTACAGTACGAGTCCCACAAGTGTCGGACCTCTAATTCAGACACACCAACAACGAACGTCGAATGGAAGAGAGAACTTTCGGATATCCACCACTTCGATCGTGCTAGCAATCACGTGGAAAGAATCCGTCGTACTCTTGATGCGTAGTAGTCACGGCCCGAACGAGAGAATTGTTTCTCTTCCTCGTGTCTCAAAGACACAAGAACACACACACAATTTGCTCTCTGTTTTCAGCAAAGCATTTTCTCTCTAAAACACAAATGCACACCCTTACCTTTTCTCTGTTTTTCAACAACACCTTTTTCTCTCATCCTCAATTGCTCTTTATATTAAAAATGACCAGCAACGGTTGCTGATCAATGGACGATCAGCAACCGTTGCTGATCGTCCATAATGGACGATCGTGCATGAGCGGTTGCTCATGCACGAACGTGGCTTGATGGTCAGCGGTTGCTGACCATCAATGCTACGTGCATAATGGTTAGCAACCGCTGACCATTACGCTTCATGCATGTGCACGAATTCGTGCACATGCATGAAGCTTTAATTAATTAATTAAACAAATAATTGATTAATTAAAATAACATAATCCTTAGTAGCTTTAGGGCATCTTCTAACATATATTTGTGCATGATAAAAGCTAGGGAAGTGTTACCACTGGTGAGTGCCTCGAAAGAACACTGACAAGCTACGTTATCCTTTGACCCTTGCATCAACCATAGTTTGGTAATGGTTAATGACTAACCACTCATTTTGGCATTTAGAGATCGGACAATAGTACAGATGGTTCGTGAATTTTGGTCCAATGTATAATGTCATCACCAAGTTCTTAATTTGAATAATGTGTTCCTTGAACTTTAATCCAATGTGCAATGCCATCCCTATTCATTATGGTCATTGAACTATTGGTAAATATTTATTGTAGTCTCTAAACAATATAAAAAATGTTTACTAGTTATTGCACTAAAATTCAGGGACCATATTGAACAAATTAAAAGTTTATGGACGACATTACATATTAAATCAAAGTTCAATGACCATTTTGAACAAATTAGAAATTCAGGAAAGACATTGCACATAGGATCAAAGTTTAGATATCATTTGTATCATTTTCTGTTTAAAGATTATGTGATGACATGCCAGGCAAGGGCAACTAATTATTAATAAGGTTAAGTATTTTACACTGACTGTGTTTCAGAGATTTGTCCAACAATCAACTATCATGAGAAATACCATAAACCTTGGCGAAACTGACAATGATAAGAAATGTCGGGCAACTAATCAATTTTCCTAGATTTTGACTAGACCTATTGGAGGGTTAAGTTTTTTTTTTTTTTGGGTCGAAATAGAAGAACTATATATTCAAGTGAGATAACTGGTACAACCCGCGGCTAGTGCATCAGCACAAACAAGATCGGCTTGTTTCAGAGATTTGTCCAATAATCAACTGTCGGGAGAAATACCAGAAACCTTGGCGTAATTGGCAATGCTGAGAAATCTGTAAGTTAATATGTCTTAGTGGCATCCAAAGAATTAAAAGAGCGCGAACCTTTACACATTGTTATATTTTTGCGGATATCTAAGTGGAAACAGCATTACTGGTTTAGTTCCCAAGGCTCTTAAATGGAGAGTTGAAGAGAAGACACTATACTTGAGGCTTGTTCTTTCTCTCACATTTCCAGCTTTATTTAGAGTGGAAAGACTATTAACCTGGTTTATTTTGATTAAAAGCAAATAGGAAGGACACTTGTCATCAACATGTTGAAAAAGCAACTAGAACATTTTCTTTCGTTGACATTGAATTTCAGCTACTTTCTGTTGCAGCTTGAATGGAAAACACAGATCTTTGTTTGGCAAGACCTTGCCCACAGAATAAAAACCCCATCTCGGTCCTAGTTGTTGCATCGGTTTTAGTCTTCTTTGTAGTTCTATCGTGTTACCTTGGCTACTATTGGTTAATAAAAAGGAAACATGATGGCAAAAAGCTACCAGAACATTTAACTCTAGCTAGTTTCCTTCCTCTTTTTTTTTCCTCTCTCTCTCTCTCTCTCTCTCTCTCTCTCTCTCTCTCTCTCTCTTTTGTAGCTTGGATGGCAACCCAAGTCTTTGCCAGGCAGATCCATGCCCGCAGAAGAATAATGAAAAATCCATGTCTGTCCTAGTCGCTGCATCAGTTTCGGCCTTCTTTGTAGTTCTTTTGTGTGCATTGGCTACAATTTACTTAATCAAAAGAGAAAAAAGGTTAGAGGTAACTTTTTCTTCTACCTATCATCCACAGCATTTTCACTGTTGCTCCCACACTTCGCTTTTTGTCAACTTCTCTTGTCATGCTATGATATTCGGGAAAAGGGGATGGTTGATTCTAGATCACTTTCAAGGCAAATCACCACTTTGGTTGTTCTGACTTCATAGTTTTGGAATGGTTTGCTTCACTAGTTGCTAATAAAGTGTCTAAGAGAGCAAGTCATGGATGAAGAAAAGAAGAATCAAGAACGGACAACATTGGCATGTTCTTCCAAATTAAGTCATTGGCCCAAAGAATATGAAAATGATGTTGCAACAAACTCAACTAGACAGCAAGCAAGTGGTAAAACTGTGTCAATTGGAGAGTTCAATTTCCTCTGTTTAGTCTAATGGTCCCTTGGGAAAGAATTTGTGTGACATCCTGATTTTCCAATTCTATTTTCAATTGAATGAGTCGGGTTTTTCATCGACGCGCCTATAGTTCTTTCCTTGAGCTGATCACTCACAGGATAACTAGTCTATTTGGTGAAGCCGTTAAGGGATTTTAATGCAATAGACTTGAGAATTTGACTAGAAATTGACTGCTCAACTGTGCTAATCTGCAAGGGTCAATAGGGCACTGTCAAAATCGATTAGAGATCGATGATAGGTCGGTTCGACATAAATATATGATTAAAGTATGGGTGATTCCACCTATTTGCAAAATACTTGTTGAACGGCACTAAGTTGATTCTTCTGTCATTTCTGTACCCTGTACCCGTATTTGAAATCTCGAGATTTTTACGACAATCGAGAGCCACCAATGAGTTCAAGATGTACAATGTGGCTCGAAAATAATTGTCCACGGGTCAATTGCACCAAATATTCCTAAAAGTTACCCGGTAGGTTAGGTCACGCTAAAATAACGCCAGGTTGAAATTAACCGTGAATTTAAATCTGATTTCAAAAATGAAAGTTATGTCATGTCATGATTCATTTTAGGAACGTTGAATCATCCTCCAAAAAATTTTCTGCAAACTTGAGATTTTGGCAAAAAATTCAAAGCAAGGTTATTTTTGGCTAAGAAAATTAGAGGACTGTTTTTTGTTGCATTTTTGGTCATTAAGTTGGCTCAATTGATGAGGAAAAATCATGAGAGGGATAATGGCACATTGGCTGAATTTTTGGGGCTTCAATTGAACTCAATTGGAGGGGAATTGAATCATAATTGGATGGAATGGTTTAAAATTCGTAGGACCAAGGGGCAGCCACTTTTGGACCTCTTTAATGGTTTGCTAAGGAAGATTGAAGGCTGCAAATTGGCTAAGGAGGACAGCCATGCATGGTGGGGGCAAACAATGAGTGAATTGGGATAGAGTTGTGGACTTTGAAGGCCAAATGGGAGCCCCTCTCTTCAGCTGGCTTCTTCTTCAACCTTGAGCCTCACTTTATCCATTGTTGTCCCATTTTTGGAGCTTAAGGGCGCGTTTGGTAACGATTTTGTTCCCGAGAGTAGATTCTGATAAGAAATTATTATTTTTTATTTTGTTCCCGAGAACATATTCTAAGTATTTTAAGCCGTTTGGTAACTGTCCAAATTTTCTTATTCTAGAATAGATTTGCGTTTGGTACCGTCCTCATTGATTCTGTTCTAAATCAATTTATTTTAATTTTTAAATAATTTTTTTACTTTTTTACTTTTTTATTTTTTTTTTTTATTTTTTTCCTTTTTCTCCTATTCTTCTTCTTCTTCTTCTTCTTCTTCTTCTTCTTCTTCTTCTTCTTCTTATGGCCGGTCGCTAGGGCTGGCGACCTCACCAAAGCATTGCCGGCCCTCGGCGAGGCTGGCCCTTGTTGATTGAGCCTCACCGATGGCCAAGCCAGCCTCACCAGGGCTGGGCGAGGCCTGCCTAGCCATTGGCGGGGCCGGGTGAGCCTCGCCCAGCCCCGACGAGGTTCATCGGTGGCTGGGCTTGCCTCCAGCGAGCTTGCCAGACCTCGCCTTGGCTTGGCGAGCCTCTGGGGAGCTTGTCGGACTAGTGATGAGCGGCGGCAAGCAGTGATGGACGACAGTTGTGGGATGGCGGAAGGGAAGAATAAGAAGAGTTGGTTTTGATTCTCAAATTTGTTCCCGAAAAAAGAATCAACTTTTTTTTTTTATTTATTCTTGATTCCGCTCCAAATCTGTTCGTGGGAACAAAAATTTTACCAAACGCGATTCTGTTCCAAAACTATTCCTAGGAACAAAAAATCAGAATTGGGTACTATTTGGCACGTTACCAAACATCCCCTAAGAAACTAGAGAATAGCTAGCTCCCTTCCCTGAATTGTCGATTGCCTCCCCTGTCGCCGTTGGACCCATCGCATGCCCGTTGTGTCACCTGCAAGCTGAGCCAACACCGCCCGCCTGTCTTCAGACCCAACTTGCCGTTCCATGCCGTCGTCCACGCCAGCCAATTATCCCGAGCCACCGTCCAACCCGTTGAGCCGTCCCAAGCCACCGTCCGGCCGCCATAGCCCTGCCTGGTCCCACTATCACTCCTAGCCGTCCAACTTCACCCACCAAGCTGCCGGCCAGCTCCTTTGGCTAGCAAGCATAACCGAACCTCACAGCCTAGCTGTGAGCTTCGTGAGCCTTTTCCAAGCCTTTCCCGGCCTTGCTTGATGTTGTCGCAGGCTTGTTTATCGCTCGCCTCCACGTCGCCATCGCCGTAGACTCACCAGCCCGCTAAACCGGTGAGTTTACTTGTTAAACTCTGCTTATGGAGTTAATGATACTTAAGGAGTGATTAGTTTAGGCTAATTATGGATTAGATGGTTAGTTATATTAGATTAGTGATTTAATTGCTTAATTATGTATGTTAGGTGGTTAGAATAGATTGATTATGGACTAAATAGGCCATACTATTTATCTAGATAGGTTCGGAAATTTTCTAGGCCCGTTTAGGTGGTTAGATTAGCATTTCCAGCCTAAGTTAGTATTTATGGTATTTAATTTTCATTATTTAATTATATTTGGAATTTATTTAATTATTTATTATTTTTCAGAAATTATACCGGGATAACTGGTAACCGGAATTTCATGATGATTGTAATGTTGTGCTTAGTTTATGCAATTGAGTGCAATTGGATGGTGATTTTGATTCTTGACTATTTATTTCAAAATCAAGAAATTATGGTATTTAAGTAGAAAATACTAGTTGTCGGGTTTTGACATTGAAAACAGGTTTTAAATACTATATCAAATAATGGGATTTAAAAATGAAGGATATCAATTTTTAAAGTTCGATCTGATCGTGTACTCACACATGATTATTTTCACCGAGTGTTTTTAATACGAAGAAAAAATCCCAAACGCATTATTTTAGTTTAGACATTTGAGTGCAATGCACGGTATCCTTAACTATAATTGAATGGTCGTGTGTTGGTTATGAGAACCTGTTGCGAGCTTTTACGACGAACGTTGCCCCTATATGGGTTGCCCCTAAACAACGGAAGCCGGTCGTAGTAGATTCTAGACCGATACTCCTTCGGGATTGCCGTCTATTATAGACGTAGCCGTGCTTAATGGGGTGAGACAATGCTTGGCTATGCCAGAAGACCGCCGAACAGAGAGTAGGTCGTGCCTTGGGAGCCGTAATCAATTGGAACGTGTGAATGATTGAGATATATGCACCGAATTATGAGACAAATTTGTGTGGCACGGTACGGGATGTGTCATAACGATTTGGCCCTATAATCAGGACCCCTGTGATTGAGCGAGACGTTCCAATTGATGTGTGCATTTATTATATGCATATGTGATATGAACTGTGCTTACGTGCAAAAGGGAACTAAGGCAAGGTAAGTCCTTTGTGGTTGTGTGATTAGAACTCCTCTAGGCGTATTTTCTTTCTAGTTTGGATTTAGGGGGTGGACTTGCTGAGATATTGTTTCATCCCATCGTGGGTTCAATCTTTTCAGGTCCTTAGATGGCGGTACCTCTAGTACGTTTTGGTTAGCCTTGGGCTGTTACGAAGCAAAGCTTGGATGTCCTTGTCCCCGGGAGTCATTGGGTCTATGACTGGTGGTAACCACCGTCTGGATCGATGAGGGCCTACCTGAGAGAGTACCTCATTGATTCAGGGTGTGGTTTCACCATGGACTCAATGGGTATAGGGTAGGTCCCCTTTAGGGATTTGATATCCCCGCCGTTGCTGTCAACGCCGCTCTAGGCGAGGGAGCTGCTGACCCTCCTGATGGGGTTGTGGAGGATCCGAAGCCCCTAGAGCCTGTGGAGTCTTAAGGATCAGTGAACGTGTCCGACTAGTAGGTCGTAGGACAGCTTTTTTTTTTTTTTTTTAGAGCCGATCTTTTTGTAAACTTTTGTGTATAAACCCAATGTGTTTATAAAGGCGTGTTTTGGTTGTAAATTTGTTATCCTGCTTTTCTATCCCATGTTATTTGCTGTCAGGGGTTTTTAATATGCTTCTGCATGTGCAATAAAATGAATGGGTCGACGACGCATTCTAGGACATCGCAGTTTCATTGACCACCGAGGGATGTGCGTGCACTCAGAACTCGAGGCGTGACAATTTGATTGTGCAATCCCGAACATATCTGCATCCTAAACTGCAACTGCTGCCTGGATCTTTCACTTTTCATGCTACTCCTATCAGTTACTTCATTTTTGCCTCTTTGATCACATAGTTGGAGTTATCCTAGGATGATTTACCTTGAAAGTCTACTTGGCAATATTCCAAATGTTGGGAAAATATGGCTTCAGATCAAATAGAGTAATCAAGTCGGACTTTAAAGCGTAATATCACCTTATTTAAGAATTTATTTACCTCACAACGTTACTAATGATCACTGGCAAATTTCCTCCAAGATACAACAAAGTCTCAAATGAAAAAATAAGATAGCAATTCTAATATTTTTCTAGGGTCTCTCTAAGAAACAATTGAAAAATATGGCTATATTTTCTTTCGAAAGAAAAACAAAAATGTAAGAAGAAGATTATTATTGAATAGATATGTTCAGTAATTTATAGCAAAAACAAGAAGTTATATCCAAACAAACACAATCTTTCAAGGATTAGGAAGTTATGTCTAAATGGTACGAACTTTGAGATAATCATTAGAAGAAATAATAAAATATGAAATTAAAAAAAAAATAACCGTAACTCCTTTTGAACAATCGTACTGTTTCAGTAGGATGCTATGGTTAATTTTTTATAAAAATAAATCCGAATTTTTCAATAAATAAAAAATAATAATCATTGGTAAGTGTCTAATCTCATCTATGTACACACTTACATCTTTTCGATGTGGGACAAGACACCTCTTAGTTTGTTTTATAAACAAATTACCAACAATCCATCACTTTTTTTTTTTTTTTTTTTTTTTTTTGGGTGTTGGAGGAACTGCTTTGGCCGACAGCCGCCACGTAAACCCCTACGTGACGTTAGCCCAGGACCCACCACCAAGGCGCCACGCTTAAATCGCCTAATGATCCGCCAACCTCCCTGCAACTTGCGTTGCAGGGGCTTCGAACTCTGGACCTCCCGTTTGGAGGTCTGGAGTCTACCTAGCGGAGCCACCACGGCCGATGGTAACAATCCATCACTTTGTTTGTAAAACAAAAACAGAAAATAAAATGTTAGGAATATGCAGCCAAAATTTCCATGAGATTAATATACATATATAAAGGTCTCTTCGAGTTAAACCTTTACTTAGTGCAAATATCTCAAAACTATCTAAAAACTCTATCAAAGTGACAAGTAGCTTGGCTTTAAACTTATTCTTTCATATAATAGAATTGGATATACCGCACATATACTAACCTCTTGTTTCAATGAGAAATTCTATATTACTCTGCACTATTATGGCATTGTGCTTGACCTTGTTTTATGAGTTCTCTAGAAAGAAATCTTAACTTTTGTAAAAAACGGCATTACTTTTAAGCTCATATAAATAAAGTATCTATCATTTGTTCTGTTACTATTAACACATTATGAATTTGCATTATACTTCATTAAGAATTTAATTCAGCCTACAAATATCTAGGCTAGTGTCAGTATCAAATAATTGCATTAAATAACTTGTTCTTACCCATTAAACCTTGTAACTAGTGATTTCTAGAAAAAGGTCGGGTTATTGTTATTGGTGATTTTGATTAAAGGGTTTCGACCCCATTTCTTGTGAGGTCATATTTACCATATCTCTTGATAAAGCCTTTATAAAAGGATCGACCAAATTCTTGCTTGACTTCACATAGATAATTGTCATGGTACCATCTTGTATCAATTGTCTCACATACTCATGTTTTAGACTAATATGTCTAGATTTACAAGCTCTCGCCAAAGTGGCCTAACTATCACGACTGATAGAACTAGGAGGCATTAGGCTATAATTTCATATCCAACAACAACTGTCTAAACCAGTCAGCCTCTTTCCTAGTTGCTGTTAAAGCAATGATTCAAATTCCATAGTTGAGTGACTTATACATATTTGTTTTTTGCTCATCCAAGAAACAACACAACCATCAAATGTGAAAATCCATCCAATAGTGGATTGTTAATCTCTCACACTTATAATCCAACTAGCATCAGTGTATCCTTCTAATACACCAAATAATTATTATAGAACAATCCCAAATTTTTAGTTCTCTTAAGATAACAAAAAATTCTGGTAATAGCCCTCCAATGTTCTATATTTGGATTACTAGTATACCTACTCAACTTGCACATATAATAAGCATTATTAGGTCTAGTACAATGCATCGCATACATTAAAAATCCTATAGCACTCACATATTCAAGTTGTGCTACTACTCTACAAGTATTATAATTTAATTTAATACTGAAATCAAATGAAGTATTTATTTCTTTAAAACCAGGATGTTTAAATTTATTTAACATCTTTTCCACGTAATCACTTTAGTTCAAAGAATAACCCTCACTATGTTTTTTAACTTTAATACCCAAGATAGTATCCATTTCACCCAAATTTTTCATTTTAAAAATGAAAGTTAGATACTCCTTGGTCTTAAAGATTCCAGTGATATTAGTTCCGAATTCCCCTTTAGATTCCCCCACTTCAAGAATATTCCAAGAGGCATCCAATCGAAACAATGCATCATCAAATTTTCATGCTCAATGAAATACATATATCAAAATAGAAAACTAATGCAATCCTACTATCTTGGCTCATTTATGCTATTCCTTATAAGCAAATCTATGAGGAGCAAGGACAGCAAATGGAACACATCATAACCAAACAAAAGACACCCGAAAATGCATTTGATATCTCCAAATCGCCTCCATAAATAGAGTACTACATACCAGCCCATGCATGTAACAACATTCTCTAACAATCCATGTCACGACCTACCCTCAGGGGGAGGGATCAGGTTTAGGGATATTGTCTAAAAGACGGGCCTAAGGCCCATGATTAGGCGTGGGCTCTCCTAAGCCCATACCTCGCGTGACGTTGGGATATTCATAAGAAATTTTGCACAAAAGGAGTCACCACTAGCCTATTGGGGTTGGCTAGAAACCACGTGAAGCCCGGGAGTATACCTCATTTCTTACGCAACCAGAGAATTTAAGGTTGGGTACTTGATTACATTAATTGATCAATTAATGTCATTTCGGTACCTAATCTTGTTCATTTTAACAAAATGATTTTTGGCAAGCAGTTTGGATTGATTTTATATCTATCCACTAACATATACAGTGATCATGCAGATGCACAAACATTAAAATAACAATCATAGCTATCAAGATTCTAATTGCAGTAAAATTAAATACGTGCAATTAAACATAATTAGATATGCAAATTAAATATGCAACATATAATCAAAACACAAGCAACTAAAGGCCTAATTACACTAAAAATGCAAAACATGGCAAATCCTAACCAAACCCCATCATTTTTTTTTTTTTCGAAAATTTTAAATTAATTTTTTTAAATTTTTAATTATTTTTTAATATATATATATTTTTGAATTTTTTTTTTAAATTGTTTTTTTTTTTGGGACCGGACCGGGTAGGGTAGGACTCGACTGTGAAGAGGGGGCCAAGCAAGACGGGTCGGGTCCGCCCGACTAGGCCTACTTGAGGGCAGACCAGACTTGGGCCCAATCCGGAGGGCCCAAGTCTTTTTTTTTTTTTAATTTCACTCATAGGCCCACGGTCCAGGTTGATTCCGAACAGTGGGCCTGTAGGCCTGGAGAGGCCAAGCGGGCCAGTCACAGACCTAGCCCAACTCGGCCCACGCTCCCCTAGACAACGACTGCTCAGTTGCGACTAGGGAGCTGCGACGGCAGGGAAGACAGGGGTGAAGAGGGGGCCGGCGATCTGATTTTGGCCGGGGGGGGGGCGATGGTGCCGCTCCATTTCGGAGGGACACAGTTTGGCTTTCCGACAGACGGTGGCAGCATTCTGGTGACTGAGAGACTAACTTGACTCTACGCAGAGGAACCGAGGAGGGAAAACCCACTTGGCCATTACGGCGAACAGGTGATGGGCATAATGAACTGAGCGGCTTTCGACCTAAATGGGGCTTCGAGGCGCGGCGGGGGTGACAAGAAAATAACCAGCAGTAAACTAGGACCTAAGGGGGAACCTACGGAGGCCGGAGCTCGTGCGAAACAGACGGAACGAGCTCTGGCCAGCTCGAGCTCAAAAACACACACCAAGTGTTCGATGAAATGCCAACCTGAGTTTTGACGAGGATGGCAGCTTGGAGACTCGTCTGTGGCGGCGACAGCGGCGACGGTGGCCCGAAGATGCGTCGGCAGCGGTAGCAGTGATCGGGAGACGCGTCAACGGCAGTGGCCTCGGTGAGTTCCCCTCCTTTTCACTCTCTCTTTCTCTCTGTCTTTTTCCTTTTTTTCTCTCCTCTTTTTGTTTCCTTCCTTGCTTTCTCCCTCTGTTTTTTTGTTTCTCCCCTTTGTTCCTCCCCGGTGCGTTTCCTTTTCTCCCCCCTCTAGAGATCTCTCCCTGCTTCCCTTCCATTTCCCCTTGCTCGTGCACGCATACCCTCGGCTTTTTCCCAACCCCGTCGACTTGCCAGCCAGCTTTGACCTCTCTTCCCCCTCCCCACGCTTGCCTACCCTACAATATGATGCTGTCTCATCTACCTTGACTACCCCTGCTTTCGGCTTTCGCCATTTCCCCACACGAACGCTGCTTTTTGCTTTCGTCTTTGCCAGTTCCTCGTGCAGAAAGCAGTCTGAGGGAGAAGACAACAAGGCGGGCCGGGCTTGAGGGAAGAAGAGGGCTAGGCTGTGCGAAGGGGAAAAGAAAGAAAAAGAAAAAGTAAAGGGAAGGGTTGGGCCTAGGCCCACGCAAGGAGAAAATAAAATGAAAAAGGGGCTGGGTCGGGCCAAGGCCGGATCCGGCCCGACCTAGACCCGCACAGCTTTTTTTTTTTAAAAGGAAATTAATAATTAAAATTTTTTATTTTGATTTTTTGATTTTTGATTTGATTTTGATTTTGATTTTTTTAATTTTTTATTTTATTTTGATTTTATTTTTTTAATTTTTTATTTGATTTTGAAGATAAAAAGATAAAAAATAGGTGCCAACAATCCAGTACACATGAGCAAATCAAGTACTGAGGTATCAAAAGTGCATAAATTGGAATTGAGAAGGGCAAGAGAAGACACTAGCAATTCTAGGAATGGAATCAACAACATTGTATAAGCTGAAACCTTCTAAAAGGTATAATCAAAGCAGTACCTTGTGCTTTATCTCATGGATCGGAGCCTTGTCATCCTCAACGTCAGGCATGAAGGTCGTAAATTGCATGGGCAATATCAAGGCTATGGTGCTCAATGTTGACCAGAATCTTGCATTGGTCAACATCAAGACCAACGGCATCAGACACAAATCCAATAGACCTCCATATGTCACGGACAATTTTTCTTATAGTCTACATTGGCCTTGGTGGTAATTTCTCTAAACACCATGAACATGTTAGTCTTGGTGCATGTTTTGCAAGTAACCTTGCTGTCAAGGTCTTGCTTTGTAGAGTTAAGTGTCTCCATCCCTGGCAAGGCTCTTATCAACAAGATCAGTCTTGTTCCCAAGTAAAAACTACCGTGGATATCAAGCAAAGGAAGATCATGCCCACTTTCTCATTAGACTTCACAATGAATTGCGGATTGAGGAGAAGCAGATCATTCTCGAGACAATCATTGGGGTTTAGGAGGAGATACTTGAGATAGTTGTCACCATTCATGACTTTTATTGATTCTGACTCCATTGTTGAAGAAAATAAATCCTTAAAATTATTGAGAAAATATGGCTTCAAATCGGATAGAGTAATCAAGTTGGACTCTAAAGTATGATATCACTTTTTTTAAAGATATATTTGCCTCATAACGTTGCCAATGTTCACAGACAAATTTCCTCCAAGATATAATAAAGTCTCAAATGAAAATACTAAATAGCAATTCTAGCATTTCTCTAGGGTCTTTCTATGAAACAATTGAAAAAGATGGATGTATTTTCTTTCCAAAGAAAAATGAAAATGGAAGAAGAAGATTGTTATTGAACAGGTATGTTTAGTAATTTATAGCAAAAACAAGAAGTTATATCCAAACAGACACAATATTCTAAGGATTAAGAAGTTATGTCTGAACAGGTATGTACTTTGAGATAACCATTGGAAGAAATAATAAAGTTTGGAATTAAATAAGTAAAAAAATAACCGTAACTCATTATGAACAGTCACACTATTTCAATAGGATGCAAGCTTAATTCTTTTTATAAAAATAAATCTGAATTTTCCAATAAATAAAAAATAATGATTGTTGGTTAGTGTCAACTTTCATCTACATGCGCACTCACATCTTTTCAATGTGGGACAAGACACCTCTTGGTTTGTTTTATAAACAAATTTCCAACACAAAAGTTATCATAGATTACTCATTGTAAGATTGTATGTTGAATCCAAGATAGAAAGATCAAGAACCTTCAAGAAAGGTGATATTAAGGATTACCAAGAATTTTGAAACAGTTATTGGTGAAGGAGCATTTGGAAAAGTGTATATTGCTTCAAGAATATCAATATGAAAATCACATTCATGATATTGCGGGCAAAACTCTTAACAACGGTCCACCATGGAAACTTGGTTTCCCTTAAAAGATTTTGTAGTGACTCCAAAAATAAGGCGTTAATATATGAATTCATGGCTAACAGAAATTTACAACAACACTCATCAGGTACTTCTCAAACATAAGGCGAGGATGTCGATGTAATAAGGACCAAGCCAAATGTCTTGACTTGGGATAGGGGACTACGAATTGCTGTAGACATGGCACAAGGTACATAAATGAGATGTGGATAATTGTGAATTTTTGTTGGAAGATATGCTCGAGATTATGATTGTGCACTAAATCAATTAGGGATTAGATTGAGATTAAGATTGATTTGTTGAGATTAGATCTGATTTATCGAATACATCATTGCTATTTATTATGTACATCTTGTACTATATTTATAGAGGATTGTACAATCAGGAGAATTGAAGAAAATACCAAAATTTTCCCTCAACTGCTTCTTCCAGTCACGGTCTTCATTATCTTTCTTGTTCTTTCTTGCTTCCTTTCATGGTATCAGAGCTTCCAAGCTCCTGATTTGACTTTCGCTTCAATTGCTTGCCAAGGAATGCTGACTTGCAAAACAAAGCTATCCCTTTGACATAGGAATCAATTTTCTAAGAAGGAAGAAATGAGCAATTTCCTTTACCATTATGACCGACCCACAGAATCTGCCTTCCGCCTCTAATGACCAACCTATAGGAGAAGTCACACTTGCTGCCTTAGAAACCTAGGATCTGGCAATCGAACTTCACACAATCCAACAACAGCCCACTCAAGTCCAACACATGCAATGGCAACCCATCTAGGCTCAGTCTAATCTAAGGCAGCCCATTCCGACCTAGCCCATTGCAGGCCATCCTTACCAGTGGATACTTTATCCCTGATACCTTGAGCTAAGCCCACATCCAACATTGCTTGGAGTCTGGGGCTACCAAAACTACACCCAACCCGATGGGAGCGCACCAACCATAAATGGGGCAAGCCCAACCATCGGGTCAAATCAAGTTAATGTGGAGCAGACGTGTGGATCAGGCAAAGTAGGTATGGGAACATATCCCTACCTAGGATTTCTTTATGTAGGTCATGGAGCCAGGTCAAGCAATTTGGGAATAGGGATAAATCCCTACTTGAATTTTCTACATGGTTTTCTACCTTTTCCAATTGCAGCAATTGCCGGCCTTTTGGAGGCCAGCAACCCCCAATATGTGTCGACTGCCGACGGACCAGAGTTACGACTGGTTAGTCTCCAATAAATCGGGCCAGAAAACTACTCGTGGTGGTTACAGGACTTCTGGCGAGCCCTAGTGACGAAGGATAAAGATGAATTTCTCGACGGAACTGTCCCGATCCCTACTGACAAGTGCCCAGCCCGGCACTAGAGAAAATGCAATCAATTTGTTCGAACATGGATCAGTAATTGCATATCGCTAGTAGTTGCAGCTAGTCTCCCATTGACCAAGGACTCGAAGAGCATATCGGAAAATATCAAACGGATCACGGAAAATTAGATTGAGTGAAAATTCTCTCTCATGTAGGAACTCAGCGAACACAATCAATGTGATATGACAGTCACAACCATTTTCAACAAATTATCATCCCTTTGGAACGACCTTGAAGCTATAGAGAAGAAACTCAAAGGCCCCGAAGAAACACTTGCCTAGTACAAATCCATAAAGGAGAGGGAAAAGGCCACTCGATTTCTCCTAATTTTGAATGAATCTTACCTCGCCTTCCATTCATAGATCTTGGCCATGGAGTTGATGCCATCTCTCAAGTAAATCTTCCATCTAGCAGTTCAAGAGGAAAGCCAACGGCTCACAACATCGAAGTATACCAGAGGAGGCAAGAGTATCGCCCTTGTAGCCTACGATGATTGACGAGATTCGGGCGTGAAAACCCTAAGTCAGAATAGAGAATGTCGAGAGGGGCTAGGGTTCCATGGAGGTGGAGGCGGCGACATCCATTCCCTTGAAAGGGAAGGAAGGAATGGCCTAGATCGTCCGTGCCGATTGGACAGCTTACAAGGGGTAGATCCATTAGTTGAATCGAACAATGGGCATGATTCCACGTCCAAGACATTCGACGGGCAAGCTTTTTCCACATCAACAAAAAATTTTGAACAAAATTCAAAGGGAAAAGGTAAATTATATTGCGAATATTGCAAATGTCCGCATCATATAATTGATAATTGCTAGAAATTGCATGGCAAGCTCAGACAAAAAGCAAAAATAAAGAAATTTTTTGTAGCTTACCAAGTCACTAGGCTCACTAGTCTGAATGCTAATTGACTCATCACATATGAGCAATAAAGACAATTGATGCATGCATTATAGAAATTGGATACATCCAACAAAGGAGGAAGCTTTTTAGGTATATCTCACTACCTGATGAATTCCATTTCAAAAAAGGCATAGATAATTGACTCAAGAGCAAGTGACCATATTATCTGTGAGAAGGGATTTTTTTTTTTTTTTTTTTTTAGTATGCACAAGAAACTGGATGCCCCCATTTATGTGCAATTAGCAAATGGAACATTGCTCATGTTACAGTGACAAGTACAATCAAACTTAGTCCTCAAATCACCCTTCAAAATATCTTTTATGTCCTAGAATTTTAGTTTAATCTCATTTTTGTGTCCAAAGTTTCTAAAGAAAATTCTTGTCGAGTGCTCTTCGATTCTCACACTTGTTTCTTTCAGGCCCTTTCGATTGGCAGACTAATGGGCTTGGGAAGTCTTTCTGAAGGGCTATTTTTTTGGACCAATTTCCCCAATGATTTCAATTTGTTATCTATTTCCTTGAATAAAACATCATTTTGTAATGCGACTGCCAATGATAAAGACTTTCTTATAGGTTCAAGAATGGGTCATAATGCTACCTTTCCTCATTCTTAATGTCATGTTTGCTTTCTTGCAAAACAGTCGCATACCCCTTTTCCTTCTAGCAAAACTCGTGTTAATGATATTTCTTCATTAATTCATGTTGATGTTTGGGGACCTTTATCACAAATCGCACCATGATGAATCATGTTACTTTCTCACCATTATGAATAATTACTCTCGTGCCACATGGGTCTTTCTAATGCAATCAAAAGGATAGGTTTTCTCCCATCTAAACATGTTCATCACATTGTCAAGAAATCAGTTTGGAAGATCTGTTTAGCAAATTTGCACTGATAATGGGAAGGAGTTTTTCAATCATGATTGCACTTCGCTTTTCTCTACTCACGACATTCTACGTGAAAGTTCATGCTTTTACACCCAACAACAAAATGGGGTGGTGGAGTGTAAGCATCACCATATTCTGGAAGTTGCATGGGCATTGAAATTCGAGACATCCATTCCAAAGAACTATTAGGGAGACTGTATTGTTACTGTAGTATATCTTATCTACCGTATGCCTACTCGGATACTGGATGGAAGAACCCTCTTCGAACTACTTTTCGGAAGAAACCAACATTGGATCATTTAAGAGTTTCCGGCTATTTATGCTACACTGCTATAGTAGGCCCTCGGGACAATATGGGTCCTCCTGCTCGACGATATATATTCATGGGTTACCCCAACTTAAAAAAGGGATATTGTGTCCTTGATCCATTGATAAGGGAATTCTTTGTTAACAGAAACGTCATTTTCCATGAAGATGTCTTCCCATTTCGTGAGGAAAAATCATCAAATGAAGGCTTAGATATCACAAAAGGTCCTCACCACTTCTTATCTGAGAAAGCTCTTTCTCCTGAATATGTCCTGACAACATCTCTAACAATAGTCTCAATTCCATATGAGAATTCGCCCTCGAAGATCGTTATGGGAGCTATGCCTGAGGATATGTCCAACACATAGGATACTCCTCCTATCTCATCAGAACTTACCATTGAGGAAACATCGGCACCGGCATCTTCTCCTCCACCACAAGTGGATCCTCCTTGACGTTCTACTCAAGCCACACGACCACCAACACGAACAAAGGACTATGTATGTGCTTCACTCAATTCGCCAGGTATTCATTATTGATCTCTTCTTATGTTTCCTTTCTTAAACTTTCACCGAAGCATAGATACTACATTAGTCGCATATTAGAAGAAGGGAAATAGTCTAGTTATAATGAGGCATCTAGTAATCCACGGTGGCAAAAGGCTATGGCGGTAGAACTACAGGCATTGATCAATAATCAAACTTGGGATCTAGTCACTTTGCCCCAAATAGAAAGGCAATCGAATGTAAGTGGGTATAAACAATAAAATATCATGCTAATGGATCTATTGAGCGTTACAAGGCTAGGTTGGTGGCTAAAGGATTTACTCAACAAGAAGGTTTCAATTATCACGAGACCTTCTCCCCATGGCTAAAGATGTCACAATTCATTCATTCTTATCAGTTGCAGCTATCCATGATTGGCCACTACCAAATGGATGTGCACAATGCTTTTCTTCATAGCGATTTGGATGAAGAGATTTACATGAATATCCCTCAAGGTTTATGGAGATAAGGGGAGAATAGAGTATTTTATCTCTATAAATCCCTTTATGGCTTGAAACAAGCTTATAAGCATTGGTACACCAAGTTTGCTAATGCTTTCACAACTATAGGCTTCAAATAGTTCAAATATGATTATTCCCTATGCACATGGACTAAAGGTATGTCATATATCTACTTGATGATATATGTTGACGATATATTGATTATAGGCAATGATAAAGGTGCTATAGAGAACCTTAAGGAATATTTACATTCCACCTTCCATATTAAAGACCTGGGAGCACCTAAGTACTTCCTTAGAATTGATATTGCCCAATCTGACCAAAGAATTTCCTTCGTCAGCTGAAATTTATGCTAGAGATTATATCAGAGGCAAGATTGTCAAGATGCAAACCAACAATTATTCCAATCAAGCAGAATACCGAATTAACTACATTAGATTACGATGCGGGAACATCTCAGGACAATGATCCCATACTCGAAGATCCATCCAGTTATCAGAAGTTCATTGGAAAACTGATTTATTTTACTATGACCAGGCTTGATATTTCATATGACATGCAGACACTTAGTTAGTTTATGCACAATTTGAAGCAATCTCATATGAATGCTGCCCTAAAAATCGTGAAATATTTGAAAATGTGCCGAGGACTCGGGATACTCCTATCTAGGAAATGCAATATGGAGATGACGACATATCGTGATGCAGACTATGCGACTTGTCCCATGAGCTGAAGATCCATCACTAGCTTCTACATTAAATTTGGAGAATCTCTTCTTTCATGGAAGACCAAAAAGCAGGCGACCGTATCATTATCTTCAGTTGAGGGGGAATACCGAGCTATGGCAAAAACTACATGTGAGATTGTTTGGATACGCGGCTTGCTGCGGGATCTTGAAATACAGCTGAAAGGCCCAACAAAGTTATTTTGCAACAATGATGCGGCTCTCAAGCTTGCAACAAATCCCATAGTGCATGGAAGAACTAGGCATATTGAAGTGGATTGTCATTTCACTTGAGAAAAAATTCAAGAAGGAATAATTGAGACAAGGAGTTGGAACACGAAACAACTTGTCGACATCTTCACCAAACCTCTATGTCAAAGACAATGTGCATTTCTATTAAGCAAGCTAGGCATCTTGGATATCTACAAGCCGCCAGCTTGAGGAGGAGTGTTGGAAGATATGCTCGAGATTCCGTTCCTGATTATGATTGTGCACTAAATCAATTAGGGATTAGATTGAGATTGAGATTGATTTGTTGAGATTAGATCTGATTTGTAGAATATATCATTGCCATTTATTGTGTAAATCTTGTACTATATTTATAGAGCATTGTACAATCGGGAGAATTGAAGAAAATACAAAAATTTTCCCTTAAACTCTTCTTCCAATCACGATCTTCATTATCTTCCTTATTCTTTCTTGCTTCCTTTCAATTTTCCCCCCTTCACATTGGCATGGTTTAAGGAAATTTCACAAAAATTGCAGGTTTGGATTATCTCCATAATGGTTGCAACCCGTCCATCATCCATAGAGAGATCAAGACTACAAACATCTTGTTGAATGAAAACATGCGAGCCAAAATATCCGAGTTCAGTCGTCAAGACCTTTGGCAGCTGCAAATAGTACTTACAAGTCAACCGGTTCTTTGGGCACTTCTGCCGACCTCCCCCGAGTAACGGCTTAGACTTGATCTTGTTGAGATAGTTCTCAATCTCTGTATGCATAGAAAATCCGGCAGTCCATGTTCTTATTATATGTTGTGCAGGTACGGACCATCCACTTATGACTTAACCAATAAAAGTGACGCCTATAGTTTCAGGATGGTGCTCCTTTAGCTAATTTCGGGACATCCAGCAATCAATACAAGCGGAGATGGAAAAAGCATGCCCATAGGTGAATGGGCGATTCCGAAGTTCAAAAGTGGGTATATGCGTAGACTTATCGACCAAAGGTGGAAGAAAAATTCCACATCGACTCGGCTGAGATAGCAGCAAAGGTTGCGAGTCTTGTACACAAACAGAACCAAGTGCAAGGCTAGACATAAACCATGTTACTGATTTGAAGGGGGCATTTGAACTGGCATCCAAGCACAAATATGCGGACGGAAATCAAGAGGACCATATAGAAGCGACCTCCTTGGAAGTTGACCGAATAGTGCACTCCTGGTAAGGGTTGTTCATTCGATCCATTAGTATTCGTCGACGTCGGTTGTGAAATTTTGGCAACTCCCAGGACTAAAATCAAGTCTTCATATATTTCGAATTTGTGTCTGTGTGAAAGAATGGAATACCCAGAGGCTATTCTTGTCTGTGTTATTATAAGTATTGAGTGAGCACTATCTTTCAATATAGTCAACTTCATTGATGGTTGTAAATCGTTCATGTCGTTCCCAAATTACAGCTAGTAACTTGATCAACAGGTTACCAATTTATATGAATTTACAACTGTGATTCAGAATTTTGCGACCAATATTACATAATTACCACGAACGGATAAGTCCATTTTCTAAGACTGATTCTAGAAAGCCCCTAAATAAGGCAATCGTGGAATGAGAAATTATGCGTAATATGGAAATACAGTCTATACTAGCTTGAGCCATGAAGCTGAATCGTGATAATTGTGCAAATTTTGTTTCTTCAACTCCTTTGCGAATCTAATATATATGTATACACAGAAAGAGAACACTAATAGTGCCAAGCGAGATAAAGTATTTTTATCAAGCATGTGTAATGCGTGGGCGTGAAGGCTCATAAACAGTTGGTTTAAAAACAGCTAATAAAAAATATATACAAGCGCATAGCAACTTGTATAATACACTTGTTGTGCCGTACCATATTACCACTGACCTATTTACATGAGCCATTTAATCATGAGAATTGTAATTTGTTTGGCCGCAAAATTTTCATTTATCATTATAACAAGATATTATTAATTAAAAATGCGTTCAAAGAATTAGTATCATCAATGTAATTAATTGGTCTTCCTACTCTTTAACGAATCTAATATATATGTATGCAGAACATAACTTTACAAAATAAAAAAGATTTCTTAAAATATTATATAATTCTATCATAAAACATTTTTATCCAACATTTGAATTGCTTGAGTATAAAGGCTTAGAAATGGTATGAGCCCACAAAACTTCTATCGTACATTTGTTGTGCCATACAATAAGACAACTAGTTATCGTAACTAAAAACGAATATATTGTAAGACGTTGTGAAATTGATATATAACATTATACATATATTTTTGCATTTTGAAGTACAAGAATAGTGTAACATAAAAAATTATGTGGTGATACCTTTAGAAATTTTTTTCACCTACTTAAATCTCTTCAGAAAATGGCCAAAATGGCTCTGCTGTTCTTGCCAAACGTTGATTGGAATGACTCATGTTCCACATTTATTCTACACATTAATTTTGAAATCTGATTTGTTTTCTATGTAAATTTTAGTTTAGCATATATCCAAATAGGAATTCCGGGTTAGGCAACAAGTAATAAAAGATGAGAGTGAAACAAAACATAAGGTTCATTGAAATTATAACCGAAAAAGGAAGAAAAAACCATGAGGTGAAATTACACTTGCATCGTTTGTTGATGGCTTGTATCCATGACAACCCACCAATTTTTGTAGACTAGAACACGTCTAAAGAGTGAAGTTTAAAGATACAAAATATATAATAAAAAAATGAATAAAATTTTCTTGATTCGTCTATTCAAACAAAATATCTTGGCATAAAATCAAATAATGTTTTTGTCGATTAAGCATTTTGAATGATTCGAGAACTCAATTATGCAGGAGTTGGTGGAATGTGAAAAGCAAGAATCAAGTCATCATAGCATTGCCAACATGAAACGACTCTTGATGACCCATGCTCTCATATTCCACATCAAAAAATCTGTTTTTCCAAGGCAAAAGTATTGTACGACACACCTTATTTTATCATACAATAAAGTAACAAGGGGAAAAGCGGCTTTAGAAAAAGTGAGGCCAGTTTGGATCCATTGAGTTGGCCGTTGTTTTGCTTTTTGTTTCATTTATCCAAGTGCAAGTCAAGTCTCCTCCATTATTTATAAGTGAAACATCTTGGCAAGTCTCAATGCATACGTTGTTCTTCTTGGTTGTTGTACGTCATACATTGTGCAAGTCCCATAGTCGTTAGCAAAGAAGGGACAATTTACCAAATTAATTCTGAAGTTATTTTACAAATGCCAATTCAATAATAAATTTTTCAACTTTATCAATCGAGTCATAAACCTCTATATGAAATCCTAATGTAAGTATTTTCGGATAATTTGTGCAAACTTTCCAATGTAGCATACATGTCATTTGGGATTTCATATTAGTTCATCAATACATGCGAAATTAGAATTCTTGTATTCATAGCATTTAGGTTTAATTATGTTCATGTTAAACAAGAAAAATGCAAAGAGTAAATTGGCATCTTGATCATATCTAGAAATCATGTCTAAGTCATGCATACATCAAATGGTTGCTTGTTCTTCAGTTAATATTATGCAGAACATTCATTGGAAGGTTTGCTTAGCACATCAAGGTTTTTCTCATCTCCTCAAGTAATTCAATTATTACTTAAATTATTAAGTGTTACATTTGATCATATCTCACATACTAGTGGTTAGGCTTGAAATTGACTCAAATTGCTTGCAAAATATTTTAGAATAAAGAGAAAAGGTACCGAAATTGTGTTATATTTACCTAGAGTAACCAAGTCCTCGTTTGCATATTTGGTTCACAAATTGATTGAGTTTCTAATTGACCCATAATAGATTAATGACTACTCCAAATTGAATTGATTTGCATGGTTAGATGATTAAAATTAAAATAAAATAAAATAAAAACTATAGTTGCAATTGATATGGGCTTAGGAGAGTCTGCACTAAGTGTAAACTTAGTAATCCATTAATTTTTCCTAACGGTCACCTCTAGCAAAGCTGCAACAAGAAAAAAAAGAAAAGAAAAGAAAAAAAAATGCTCTAATGCCCCAACCATGGCTTGGAAAGTAGTATGTGAGATGCACATGCTCCTTGCCTGGCAAGAATTTGGCTAGCTAGTGCCTTTATTTGAGATTCAGTTATCATTTCAAATCCGAGATAATATTTATTCTAAGTTTTCTTTTAAGAAAACAACCATGCTTCACCCTTTTATTAAAAAAGATTTTTTTAAATTTGGATGACTCCCTCTCTTATTCTTTTTTTTTTAAAGAAAAATTTTCCACGACAAAAATATCTTTTTGACTGGAAAAAGCATTCAAACTACGACAAACAACATTCTTTTTCTCGACAAATGAAATGGGTTTTGGCATCATTTCAATCTATAAATGTGAAAACAAAACTTGCTCAAGCGAAGACTTTTGCTTTTTAATTTCTTTAATGTGCATTATTGAAGCAAAAGTCTTTTTGTATTGTTCTTGATGGTGCATTGTCTAACTAGTGCAATGATTTTCTTGCTCAAGCTATAAATAAAAGCACTATGGAATCGTTTTTGGGCCCCCCAAAAAGAAAAATAAAATCATACGTGAATCGTGTGGAAAGTTCTTTGCTTCAATAATGAAAGAGATTGTGTCCCATGCACATGAATTCGAGAAAACAAAAAAAGTGATTTTCGCTTTAAAATAGTCAAATCAATTCGCTATTGCTCTAATCATACTGTAAAAAGTTGTGCATTGTGATCATGAATCATGAGTAGTCTTCCCTCCATGGAAAGACATTATCAATGGGGTTTATATCGCCTGTGCATATCTAATAGAGTAATTATCTAAGATGTTCTTTTTCCCGATGATTGAACTTCATCCATAGGAGAATTTGACCATTATTGGTTATGCTGATGAAAAGGGAATATGAAAAATGCGTAGAAAGAAATATTTGTAATTGTGCGTAAATGAAATAAATTTATTATCTTCTTTCTACACTTTGTTAGAATCCTATACAATATAAGTTGCCCATACTTGGTGCTAGGAATGGATACTGAATGAATCACTCTTATTAGGGATCATTTATAATGTGAGCGTACGAGCTTTAAAGTGCACTCCAAAATACATCATTCCCTAAATTTCAAAATAAGTACCTGCCTCACCTAATTAATTAGACTTGCTTTCGCTCAAAGACTTAAGTAAATTGCATCTTGGGTGAATAAATATAAATCAATAGGTGATTTGATTTGATTATGATAACATAGGAATATTGCATATAGAAAGTTTGTGGAATCAACAATAATTGTTCTAAAACTTTCAACTGTTGTCATAGGACATCGTTTAATATTTAAACATAGTAACAGGAGCCACAATATACATGAAGCTAGTGGAACAACAAGAGGTGGCCCAAAGTCTAAATCTGTCATTTATACTGAAGAGTCAACCTTGGTGTATTATTGTATGTCCAATGTGGATTTTTCCTATTCCCACCACCTCAGAGCTTTTATTAATATGGGTTGCCTGTAATATCTTCACTTATGTACATTGGCAAGAGACCTTTCTCTGTCTTCTGGACACCGAAAATGGGAAGATCAATGTTGTTCCTCCTCTGGTGTGCTTCCATCGCTTCTTTATTAGCTCCGGATTTGAAGCTGCTGGCTCTAGCCCAACAAAATCCAGGTCTCTCTCTCTCTCTCTCTCTCTCTCTCTCTCTCTCTCTCTGAGAATAATTTACTTGTAGAACATCTCGGAATATGCAAACTGAAATTTTATGTGGAGAAAGCCATCAGATAAAAACAAAAGAGAGAAGCAAAATGATAAACTGAAAAAGTTATAATTTGCAAGGTTTGATCTGTCGATCGCATTGACATGTGAACTAGCCCATCTAGCAGCTTAATTTCTTTTGTTTTCTCCTTTTAAAGTTGATCGCAAGGTCACGCAATGGTGAACGGTAGGTTTGTTCACCCAATGACAGAACATGCAAAAGATAAAAGAAACAAAGAGAAGGAGCGAAGGAAAGGATAAGATCAAAAGGGTGATCCTAGGCATTGATATGAAATATGTTGATGTGTCATTCATTCACAATATATTATATATATGTCAAGATCAATCAAACCTAATTAATTATAACGGTTGAGGTCCGATAAGAGATGACCACTTCTGAATTCTTCAACTAGCTATGGAAAGTTTGAGAATATATTGACTATTTGGTTCTAATTCATCTCAATTTCAAGGTTTTATAAGCATCGATTGTGGAGCGCCTAATTCGTATCTCGATGGCAATATCAAGATATATTATGAGACAGACGAAGGATTCACAGATTCCGGGAAAAACAAGCAGATTTCCACAGAATACTTCGACAAAGGTTATATACAAACTACAAAAAATTTAAGGAGCTTTCCGGATGGAACGAGGAACTGCTACACGCTCAAACCTAATCGAGGCAAGAACAGCCTTTACTTGATCAGGGCCTACTTTTGGTATGGCAACTATGATGGGAAAAACGAACCACCCACGTTCGACCTATATATTGACGTTAATTATTGGACCACCATCAGCGACAATCGTAATATGTTCACGGAGATTATTTACGTCTCCCAAGCAGATTATATACAGGTGTGTGTTGTGAATATGGGAAGTGGAATACCTTTCATTTCAGCTCTGGAATTAAGAGATTTGAACAATAACATCTATAGAATTGGATCTGGGTTCTTGATGTATATTGCACGGTCCGACATGGGAACAAGCCCTCAATCATATACAAGGTGAGTCGTTTTGGAGAACACGAGTTAACTTTCATGGTAGCAATTCTTTTGAATTTTTTCCTCTCTTTTTCCTTTCCTTTTCTTTCGTTTTTTTTTTTTTAATTTTTTTCCTATTTCACTCTACCCTTTTTAACCTCAGTGATGGCAGGCGGAGGTTGTCGGCCATAGGCGAGGGCCACAACACCTTCGCTGAGGCCTTGGTGACCGATAAAGGAAAATAGGAGAGAGAGAGAGAGAGAGAGAGAGAGAGAGAGAGATGAAAGAAACAAAAAGCACAAAAAAAATCAGGAAATTTTTTTAAAAATTGCAAAAAATCATCCAAGTAAACGTCAATTGTGCCACATAAAACGTTTTATGTTGACTAGACCACCATGTTAACGATTTTCAGCTAAAATTGATAAGATGAATTCTTTGAAAAATCATCAAGAGATTTAGGACTAACCAATTGAAAAGTTTAGATTTAAATTGACAATTATACAATAAGTTTATGACTTTTTAGATAATTTTCCTCTTTTAAGACATTTGTGATAATTATGTTGAACATTCGAAACTATATTTACATATGAAATATATTTATGTGAGTATACTCTCTGATTTTAGAATATTAGAGGTCTATTGCACAGATAAACAATGAAAACGAACATTTATTTCAACAAGCAACGATTAATGTATCCTTATTGTTTTATAAGTCACCCCGAAGAAAGTCTGTTTATCGTACAGATCATTGAAACATTATAGTTGCAATATAATTGATTTCACAATAATTTCATGAACTCTACTTATAGTGTCACGCCCCGATCCTCAGGCACGCACACATCCGTCTCAGTTGGTCGATTTTTTTTAATGCGATATCCCAGGACAATGTATCGCCGACCCTTTCATTTTTAAGCACACGCGGAAGCAGTTAAAAATCCCCAGACAATAAAACGATGGGATAGAAAAGCAGGGTCATATTTTTCATATTGAAATTTATAACCAAACTTTTATACAAACCACAAACTAGAACACTTCACAACTTTTTATTCTAAACTCTATTCACATCAAGATGGAGATATCAAAGAAGATACAATCTCAATCCATCTGGGCCATACTCAAGGCCCCTCTCAGGATTATCTTCTTTTCCCAAAAATCCTTCTCCGACTCTTCCTCCTCAGCTCCTTAGCGGGGTCCTGAAATGTTTTTCCCCAAACTGGGATGAGACTACGTCTCAGCGAGTTCTACCCCACTAAGCCCAATTAGTAAACTGTTATACTATAGGCTGCCTAAACACGCATAGGTCGAAGACGTACCTTAGCATCAGGTTCCACCTGCAAGTCAGTACAATTCATAATAGGCATCCAGGCAATCATATCACGGATCGAAGTATCGATCAAATCGACCTAGTCGATTAAATGTCAACAAGACCACTCACGGTCATTTCCAATCAGTCAATCAATCCACGACATCCAACCAAGGCAATGAATCACATCAAGTCACACTCAGATCGAATCATCGATCAATCGACCTAGTCGATTACAAGTCAATCAGACCATCTCATGGTCATTCCCAATCAGTCAATCAATTCACGACGTCAAATCAAAACAATGATCAATCGACCTCGTCGATTACACGTCAACCTAACCATTTCCCGGTCATTCAAGCTATTGCTATTCAGTCATAACTGATAGACTAAATCGCCGAGCCACGTGCATTCTCCGAGGCGATGTTCCTTATCACCGAGCCACGTGCATTCTCCGAGGCGATATTCCTTATCACCGAGCCACGTGCATTCTCCGAGGTGATGGAACCGATCATCGAGCCACGTGCATTCTCCGAGGTAATGCATTAATTTACCGAGCCCACGTGCCCTTTAAAATGCCAAATGTACTCATTGGGACCACGTGCCTTCTCCGAGGTAATGCATCAAATTACCGAGCCCACGTGCCCTTTTAGATGCCAAATATACTCATTGGGACCACGTGCCTTCTCCGAGGTAATGCATCAAATTACCGAGCCCACGTGCCCTTTTAGATGCCAAAAATACTCATTGGGACCACGTGCCTTCTCCGAGGTAATGCATCAAATTACCGAGCCCACGTGTCCTTTTAGATGCCAAACTTAATCACCGAGCCACATGCATTCTCCAAGGCGACATACTTCGTCACCGAGCCATGTGCACTCTCCGAGGTGATATATCTAATCATCAAGCCCCGCATTTCATGATGATTCGTAATTTTCCACAATTAAATCAATTCAGTACAATTTAAAACTTAATTAAATAAACGGGCTGCGCCACGACGATCAGCACGAGATTTCAGTCGTCGGCCATCTCAAACTTAATTTCCGAAAAATAAATAATTAATTAATTAATTTCGAAAATTAATTATTAATTATTACAAATTCCGTTTAGCTCAAAATAAGGCCCAATTCAATAAACGAATTTCACCACGGTCATCAGCATAATTTTCCGATCACGGGCCATCCCAATTGAATTTTCAGGAAATAAATAATTATTTAATTAATTTCGAAAATTAATTAATATTAAAAATTCAATTTAGCTTAAAATAAAGCCCGATTAAATAAACGGACTTCGCCACAATCATCAGCATAATATTCCGGTCACGGGCCATCTCCCTTGAATTTTCGGAAAATAAATAATTATTTAATTTAATTCCGAAAATTAATATTTAAATGCCCAAAAATCTCACTTAGGCCCGAATCGCCAAATTGAAGCCCGATTAGGGGTTCGAAAATTCCCGAGATACTTCTAATAAATAGTAGACCACGTCTACTTGCTAATTGCGCAATCAATTTATTTAAATCACATCACAATTGACTAATAATTGCTAATTAATTCTAATCTAACAACCTAAACATAATTAATTAAAACTAAACCAACCTAAAGCATAATTAGTCAACTAATCCAGGATTAGTGAGATTACTCACCAAATCGCGCGCAAATCGGATCAATCCGACGGCGGCGACGCGAGGAACAATTCTTCCCAAAGCGGGCCTCGGTTTTGGGCCGGAAACGGCCCAAAACGGCCTTGAACAGTGCTGGAAACCCATTTTTCCAGCTGCTGTTCATGGCCAAACGAAGCTGCTCCGGTGGCTGAGATGGCGGAGCAAGGCCGGCGGAGGGCGAGGGGAACGTCGGGGAGGTCGGGCGGAGATGGGCGGTGGCCGGAGGTGGCCGGATCGTGGCCGAACGGAGCTGGAACAGGGGCTGGGTCGGCTGGATCGCGCGGAGGGAGGAGCGGCAGCGGCTACGGACGCGGGCGGACGGCGGGCGCGCGGCATGCGAACGGTGGTGCGGCGGCGGGACGGGCGGCGACGGCTCTCGGCGAGCTGCGATCGTCGGCTCTTCTTCTGCTCCCGGTTCTGGTTCGCTCGGATGCACGGGGAGGAAGAAGAAGAAGAAGAAAGAGAGAGAGAGAGAGAGAGAGAGAGAGAGAGAGAGAGAGAAAAGGATATGCATTGACTGGTCAAAGAAAGAGAGAGAGAGGGAATGGGCGGTGGGGAATCGCACGAGGGGAGGGGAGAGGAGAGAGAAAGAAAAGAGAGAAAAGAAAGAAAAGAAAAGAGAGGGAGAGAGAGGAAAAAGAGAGAAAAAGAAAAATCAAATGCATACTTCCTTTATGCAAATTTTCCTTTTCTCTTTTCCTTTTCCTTTCTATTTTCTTTTTGGTCTTCAATTTTCCTCCGATAATTTCTTTATTGAAATTTCGGACCCGTCAATAAATTGACGAGTGATGAGACAGGATCCTATTTATCCAGTCAAATTAAAACCCGAAAATCGGGATGTCACAACTCTTCCCCTCTTATAAAAATTTCGTCCTCGAAATTTAAACCTTTACCAATCC
Organism: Eucalyptus sideroxylon x Eucalyptus melliodora; assembly: GCA_016097485.1. NCBI lineage: Eukaryota > Viridiplantae > Streptophyta > Magnoliopsida > Myrtales > Myrtaceae > Eucalyptus > Eucalyptus sideroxylon x Eucalyptus melliodora. The sequence goes on from CM027833.1 coordinate 37,002,895, forward strand.
ATAAACGAAAGGTGGGGGTATTGCCGTCTCATCGAGTCTCACTTTTCCACGCTGATCATTCGGTCTCGTGGCGTTGTCTAACCACTTTGACCAAGGAGATCATCTTCGTACACGAAACCCGTTCTTCTTTCGAATCAACAACTCGAACCGAGCTTCTCACATAAGACATTCTGTCATCCACATCTGATCTCTTTTTCTCGACTCCCTAACAAACTTTCGAACCTCAACGATTCAAAATTTCTGACAATTCTGAGCAATTGTTACTCTGACACTGATCTAACAACTGCAAATACTGATCACTGAGCTGACATCATTATTCACTTTCTTTTCACCACTGAAATTCTGTACCCTTTGCTATACACTGCTTAATAAAGAACCCTCTGAAAACTCTGCCAACTTATAACCTCTGATCTAGATTCAAGATATAATCCATCTTCGACACTCCATGTCGGTGAACTATCCGAGACACACACACTTCGATATACCCACTTGCAAGATAGGATCTTCAATTTCTGAAATCGAATTTAGATTGGCGGTTAACTTCACTCCGACACGCTTTTAGTGTGACCTAGGCTACCGGGTAGTGTTCAGAGCTTTTTAGGACAAATGACCCGTGGTCGATTTTCTTCGAACCACAATGAACCCACTCGACACATTGGCGACTCTTGATTATCGTGAAAATCTCAAAGATTCAAATACGGACACAGGGTACCAAAACGATAGTAAAGTCAAATTAGTGTCAGTCGACGAGAGTTTTCCAATTTAGTGGGGTCACCCACGATTGGTCACTCATCTCAGTCGAACCAACCTATCTCTGATTTCAAATCGATTTTATACTGTGTCGTAATGATCTCTAAAGATGAGCACGGTCGAGAAGTCGATCCATGGTCGAATTCTTAAGTCTATTTGCCTTAAGGTCCTTAATAACTCACCCAGCTAGTCTAGTTATCTCATGAGTGGCCAACTCAGAGAAAAACACTGTAATCGTGTCGATGAAATGCCCAATTTATCTAATCGAAATCAGAGCCCGAAATCTGGATGTTATACACTTAAAACAAGATCTACTCATACTGTACCAAAGTTGACCAACTCCATCTGTCGATCAACCACTATTCTCAAATGATATCAGTAATCCCCTGAATCCTTAGTAAGCCATATATTTCCATTTCCACTGGGAACTCTCAAGTGATGGTAAAAATTCTCCCGGTTTGCATTACCAAGCTTCCACTTACTGACACCTTTGACACTTGCAACCTGCTTGGCGATATCTATCTTCATATCGGTCTACCAATTTAGCTGACGTCGATTCTGACTTACTTGCCCCATCTGGTCAAAACTGTGATACTATAGTGAACTTCTGACAAGATCTTTTCCCTAAGTGTTACACTGTCAAGTGCACTCAATCACTCATGGAACCCGAACGTTCCATCTTTAAAAGTCTTAAAATCAAGTTCTTTCTTGCCGGTATCATCTTATAAAATCTTCTGAACATCTCTCGTCATCAACTAGGCGCCGATTCTAACTTGAACATTTGGTTCAATTTTGAGGGCGGCTATAAAATTTAAAAGGTAGCCTACCTCAAATTTGAAAACCAAATTTCAAATCCTTTTTAAGTAAAGTTTATACTTTAGCCAGCCTCTGCACAATTGAAGGCTCTTAGCTCAACACATCAATCACTCGATTCGTTCCTTCAAGGTGATAATCTTGTCCTCCAAGGTGATAACCTTATCACTATTATAGTTCTGCCAAAATTCTGATTTACGACACCGTTTCACGTTCAACTTGTTGGGTCTCAACTGGTGGGACGATGATGCAACAATCTTCTCATGTTGTATCAATACATACCCCATCCTTTAAGCTCTGGAAATTATCCTCATACTTGTCAATGCCGATGAATTTCTCTTCTTTCTCAAGAGGTCAAGCCCATGATGATACTGATGCTGAAAATTCTTTCACAACCCTTCTATAGTAATCTGTCCAATCCCCACGGCTTCTGATCTCTGACACTGATGTCAATCTCAATCTGCTAACAACTAATTAGATCTTGGCTTGGCCCATGAAGATTCTCTTACCTGTAACCACATGACCATTCTTAGGGGCATCTCGTGATTCTCAACACTTAATGAACACCCTATAATGTCGTTACACCACACGATCACCGTTGATCTAGGTATTCTTTGAACACTCAATTTGTCAAATCTATGACAGCGGCTGAAGTGTTCACCAGGCCAAACGATCTTACAATACTCTCACAAAGACCATATCAAGTATGAACAGTTGTCTTTCTTACAACCTCCATCCTGGTTCATAACTGATGACTTCATAATCTCAAGTCGACCTTTAAAATATCGATACTCTTTATAACTAGTCACACAATTCATTAATCTTTGGTAAAGAACACTTGTCCTTGATCTTCACCTAATTGAGTTGACTATGGTTGATGCACACTCGCAACAAACCATCTTTCTTCTTTTCACAAACAAAACTAATATTTCCCCAAAGTAATACACTCGATATGCACAAATACCTCATTCATCAATCTTCACATCGGCATTTTCAATTCTACCAGGTTCGCACAACAACAACGGTAAGAAACCTTCGAGAATAGCTCCATCTTGGTGCTAGCTCGATCGCACTTTCTATCTCTTTCTCTCGACGGCGATCTAACAGTTCTTGTGATAACACATCTAGAAATTCTTAGACCACCGAGATGTCCTCCATCTCTAGTTCTTCAATCAGTCCTACCCAAGAAAATCGTTAAGCAACCTTGGCAACTTCCGTCTAACAAACAAGTTGCCTCCAGCCAATGAGATTAATGAAATCGAAGATTCTTTTCAACTCCCAATAACTTCGACACTTTCACATGATAATGGACTAAACTGGCTTACTCCAAGATTGTGATTCATTATCACTAAATGTTTGCTTAAGCCCACACTATTCATGCGGTGTCAAACTCACACCTTAGCAACTAGTCAAGCACAACTGTTGATAGTGATTCCCTTCTCTTTCACTTTTACTTCAACAATTTAAGTTCTACTACTTAGCACAAACTATGCTGCGCTACTCTGATAAAATCACCTTCAACACATTCTTTCTCTGATTGGTGCAAGGTCCATTCTACTCCCATTCCTTTCGCCATCCTAGTGGCGTTCTGGCCGCAGTAGCAATGTCTATGCTACGTTAGACTTCCACTGACAGTCTTTCACCTGATGGCCACGCTGGTCATCATCACAATAGGTTCTAGTCATATTCGGACACTGGATTTATCCATGCTTCCATCTACAATTCTGACACCTATCAGGTGAGTCTTCTATCTCCTGCCAAGTGACAGCACACACTCTTTCTGGTTGTCTTATCGGTCTGCTAAAACCACTCTCGACCTCGATCTTTTCCCTGACCGATTTTCATTTCTGCCTGAACTGGATCTGTACCTTGACTTGGAAGCGATGGCTCGATCCCAGATCATATCCCCACTCTGGATCTCAACAGGTGAAGCTACAACGGCGGTTACAACACTGACGGCGGTAGTGATAGCGATAACGACGACGGCTTGATCCTGAGCTTACAAGCTCATCCAGTTCCCAAGGAACACTTGCATCAGAACGATCCTATCGAACTTAGGATCATTCGACGCTGCTACACTAGTACCAACCTGCGGTGGTACTCTTACACTCGAGCTGGCCAGAGCCAACACTCTACCACAACCACCTCGGGTACCGACATTTGTCAGTGCTTTATCCCGAGTCACAGAGGACATTGTCCCCTTATTAGGAGTTCTCAGCTCCTGCTCGCTCATGGTTCAGTCTTTACACTGAAACCCGTCTTCCATATCCACACTGGATTAGAAGATGAGCGATCCTCACACGACAATCAATTTTAGCACTCAGCTAACATAGGCATGCATCGGCATGAATTTAAGGCCATCCTACTAACTATCCCATGGTCAACGCTCCTTATCACTCCAATCTTCAACTTCGCTCTGATACCACTTAAACAGGATGTCACGCCCCGATCCTCGGGCACGCACACATCCGTCTACTTGGTCGATTTTTTAAATGCGATATCCCAGGACAATGTATCGCCGACCCTTTCAATTTATATGCACATGCGGAAGCAGTTATAAATCCCCAGACAATAAAACGATGGGATAGAAAAGCAGGGTCATATTTTTCATATTGAAATTTATAACCAAACTTTTATACAAACCACAAACTAGAACACTTCACAACTTTTTATTCTAAACTCTATTCACATCAAGATGGAGATATCAAAGAAGATACAATCTCAATCCATCTGGGCCATACTCAAGGCCCCTCTCAGGATTATCTTCTTTTCCCAAAAATCCTTCTCCGACTCTTCCTCCTCAGCTCCTTAGCGGGGTCCTGAAATGTTTTTCCCCAAACTGGGATGAGACTACGTCTCAGCGAGTTCTACCCCACTAAGCCCAATTAGTAAACTATTATACTATAGGCTGCCTATACACGCATAGGTCAGAAGACGTACCTTAGCATCAGGTTCCACCTGCAAGTCAGTACAATTCATAATAGGCATCCAGGCAATCATATCACGGATCGAAGTATCGATCAAATCGACCTAGTCGATTAAATGTCAACAAGACCACTCACGGTCATTTCCAATCAGTCAATCAATCCACGACATCCAACCAAGGCAATGAATCACATCAAGTCACACTCAGATCGAATCATCGATCAATCGACCTAGTCGATTACAAGTCAATCAGACCATCTCATGGTCATTCCCAATCAGTCAATCAATTCACGACGTCAAATCAAAACAATGATCAATCGACCTCGTCGATTACACGTCAACCTAACCATTTCCCGGTCATTCAAGCTATTGCTATTCAGTCATAACTGATAGACTAAATCGCCGAGCCACGTGCATTCTCCGAGGCGATATTCCTTATCACCGAGCCACGTGCATTCTCCGAGGCGATGTTCCTTATCACCGAGCCACGTGCATTCTCCGAGGCGATATTCCTTATCACCGAGCCACGTGCATTCTCCGAGGTGATGGAACCGATCATCGAGCCACGTGCATTCTCCGAGGTAATGCATTAATTTACCGAGCCCACGTGCCCTTTAAAATGCCAAATGTACTCATTGGGACCACGTGCCTTCTCCGAGGTAATGCATCAAATTACCGAGCCCACGTGCCCTTTTAGATGCCAAATATACTCATTGGGACCACGTGCCTTCTCCGAGGTAATGCATCAAATTACCGAGCCCACGTGCCCTTTTAGATGCCAAAAATACTCATTGGGACCACGTGCCTTCTCCGAGGTAATGCATCAAATTACCGAGCCCACGTGTCCTTTTAGATGCCAAACTTAATCACCGAGCCACATGCATTCTCCAAGGCGACATACTTCGTCACCGAGCCATGTGCACTCTCCGAGGTGATATATCTAATCATCAAGCCCCGCGCATTTCATGATGATTCGTAATTTTCCACAATTAAATCAATTCAGTACAATTTAAAACTTAATTAAATAAACGGGCTGCGCCACGACGATCAGCACGAGATTTCAGTCGTCGGCCATCTCAAACTTAATTTCCGAAAAATAAATAATTAATTAATTAATTTCGAAAATTAATTATTAATTATTACAAATTCCGTTTAGCTCAAAATAAGGCCCAATTCAATAAACGAATTTCACCACGGTCATCAGCATAATTTTCCGATCACGGGCCATCCCAATTGAATTTTCAGGAAATAAATAATTATTTAATTAATTTCGAAAATTAATTAATATTAAAAATTCAATTTAGCTTAAAATAAAGCCCGATTAAATAAACGGACTTCGCCACAATCATCAGCATAATATTCCGGTCACGGGCCATCTCCCTTGAATTTTCGGAAAATAAATAATTATTTAATTTAATTCCGAAAATTAATATTTAAATGCCCAAAAATCTCACTTAGGCCCGAATCGCCAAATTGAAGCCCGATTAGGGGTTCGAAAATTCCCGAGATACTTCTAATAAATAGTAGACCACGTCTACTTGCTAATTGCGCAATCAATTTATTTAAATCACATCACAATTGACTAATAATTGCTAATTAATTCTAATCTAACAACCTAAACATAATTAATTAAAACTAAACCAACCTAAAGCATAATTAGTCAACTAATCCAGGATTAGTGAGATTACTCACCAAATCGCGCGCAAATCGGATCAATCCGACGGCGGCGACGCGAGGAACAATTCTTCCCAAAGCGGGCCTCGGGTTCGGGGCCGGGAAACGGCCCAAAACGGCCTTGAACAGTGCTGGAAACCCATTTTTCCAGCTGCTGTTCATGGCCAAACGAAGCTGCTCCGGTGGCTGAGATGGCGGAGCAAGGCCGGCGGAGGGCGAGGGGAACGTCGGGGAGGTCGGGCGGAGATGGGCGGTGGCCGGAGGTGGCCGGATCGTGGCCGAACGGAGCTGGAACAGGGGCTGGGTCGGCTGGATCGCGCGGAGGGAGGAGCGGCAGCGGCGACGGACGCGGGCGGACGGCGGGCGCGCGGCATGCGAACGGTGGTGCGGCGGCGGGACGGGCGGCGACGGCTCTCGGCGAGCTGCGATCGTCGGCTCTTCTTCTGCTCCCGGTTCTGGTTCGCTCGGATGCACGGGGAGGAAGAAGAAGAAGAAGAAAGAGAGAGAGAGAGAGAGAGAGAGAGAGAGAGAGAGAGAGAAAAAGGATATGCATTGACTGGTCAAAGAAAGAGAGAGAGAGGGAATGGGCGGTGGGGAATCGCACGAGGGGGAGGGGAGAGGAGAGAGAAAGAAAAGAGAGAAAAGAAAGAAAAGAAAAGAGAGGGAGAGAGAGGAAAAAGAGAGAAAAAGAAAAATCAAATGCATACTTCCTTTATGCAAATTTTCCTTTTCTCTTTTCCTTTTCCTTTCTATTTTCTTTTTGGTCTTCAATTTTCCTCCGATAATTTCTTTATTGAAATTTCGGACCCGTCAATAAATTGACGAGTGATGAGACAGGATCCTATTTATCCAGTCAAATTAAAACCCGAAAATCGGGATGTCACATATAGTATTTGTCCAAAAAATAAATAAATTACAAACAGTACCATTAATTTCTATGATTTTTTGTTTTTGTTTTTTTGCTTGGTTTATTGCTATGCACTATGAGAATCTCAATGAAGATGGTTAAGAATTCACTAATAATTTAATTTTTGGTGCATAACAATTTTATTACTAAAACATTTAATTTTCTATGAGAATCTCATAGGAATATACTCATCCAGGATAGAAAATGTCTGCATCTATTAGTTAATTCATAAATGAGTTTCAGATATAGGGTGTGATAATTTCTTGTGTAAAATTTTATCAGACCAAACAACTCTCTTCGTTGACAATCACCATTTTCATTCTAGGTAATATGTCATTCAAACAACCACTTTTTATATCTTCCATACACTTGCTAAACATGCTCAATACGAATTAATAACTCAATTCTTAAATATTGATTACAAAAAACACGAGTGGATTGATTAGGAGTTGCTAATTAAAAATCCACCTAGCATGAGGTACTAATTCAATTTTGAAATATTGATTATTAAAAACACGAGTGAATTCCAGGAAAAGTTTCTTTTGTTCAAAAAAAATCAAGGAAAAGTTTCTAAAAAAAATAAAATCAAACTTACTATTTCGATATGCGGTCCAATTAATGATTCTAGACAAGCGCCCGCCGACTTGAATCGTGCACATGATGTCCTATTTTTATCAGGTACAAGAATCTGACTGATAGTAGGAGTACAATAATCAAAGAATTAGAAACTTGAAATTTTACAAGTTTATTGATTTCTCATTGGCCGAGCGTATCAACTGTTTTTGAAAATGCCTCCACTAGGTACCCATTGGATGTTTATGATCGCATCTGGTGGGGCTATCTTGCTTACTACCAGCTTTTGCCCAGCGCCGGAGCATCTGCTACATCCTTGTCCAACAACAACGATGCGTACAAGGTTCCAGGGCAAGTTCTTATGACCGCTGCAACCATGAGCAACGGTAATTCATCCTTGAGATATAGTTGGACACCCCCGAAGCCATACGTTCCCCCAGGTAAATGGATCTTCTACGTCCATTTTGCCGAAACCCGGAGTTTGCCTAATGGCCAACAAAGGGAGTTCACAGTTTCCATCAATGGTAATCAATTCACAAAGATTGTGACGCTCGAGTACTTAAAGCCAGTGACTATAGTCTCCACTCCGGTCACTGGGTCCCAGATCAACATCTCGATCAGTCCTACATCAAATGAATCTCCATATCTGCCAATCCTTAATGCCATCGAGGTCTTCAGCATTGTTGGAGTCCCCAATGTGCAAACAGCCGAAGATGATGGTATTTCCCCTACTTACACATGTTTTTCTAGCGCCAATTCGAATGTTTTGCTACCAGAAGTCTTCTAAAGTGGACATGAACAACAAAGTGGTTAAAAAGCGACTTATTACACATCTGATCATATAGGTTGAATTCAGTAAAGAATATTGCTACATAAACAAGTCAACCTCCGTGGAGTCTCATTTTCTTAAACAGGTCGACACATATGCTAGACGGTTTTAGCGATTTAACTATTTGCATTGATTTCTGTTCATTTAACTCAATTTTAGGAGATGCTGCTTGCATAATCTAACTTGACTAGTTCCGTTCCGCACAGCTAATGAAAGTAAAACATAATAAAAGAATAAGGATTTGTTGATTAGATTGAAGCCTTCATTGGATAAAGAGTACTCTCTCATTAATCTAGGAGTTCTTAATGCTTACTCCTCCTAAGATACCTCATTAGCTCTTACAAGCCAATAATTTGGATTCACTTGCCTTGGTTGCTCCATCAGAAGAGAATTGATGTTGGATTGGTTAAGTAATTAATGGTGGTGAGGTTTGGCAGGTAAGGATTGTGGTGACAGAAAGGTTATAAGCCAAGTATACAAAAATGCAAGGTGAAGTTGAGCTTCAAGAAGCTTAAAATCTAAGAAGAATAAGATGAGAGTTTTCTTCAATAAGCTCTAGAAAATGCAATTTTAATGGTTGATAGGCGACTCTTAAACTAGGTTTATCCTGAAAAGTAAAAGGCTACATTTTGCTTGGCATACGTCATTTCTGTAAATCACTTCAAATTGAACATATAATGTGTTCTCTATTTTCACAACATCACAATTCTTGAAAAAAAAAATTGACATTATTATGGTGTAAATTGCAGTGAAAGCCATCAATGATACCAAGGCAACATATCAAGTGAATAAAGTGAGCTGGCAGGGTGATCCGTGCGTCCCAAGCAACTATATGTGGGATGGTCTGAATTGTAGTTATGGAAAACTTCCAAGGATTATTTCATTGTGAGTGCCTTTGAACTATTTATTGTATAGTGGTGAAACTCGAAAAGAACTCTCTCTCTCTCTCTCTCTCTCTATATAAGAAGTGAAGTTCTGTTCTAATTCTTCTTGAAAAGTTGAAAGTTTGCTCCCCTGCATAACCACATTGTCTTTCCATAAGAAACCTACATTTCCAAGTCTATAAGTAGGTCCGAGGGTTATTTCGCTATAAGTTTCCTTGCACTATTTCTTGTAGGATAATGCTAGTGCCACCAGTGAAACTTTAAAAGAATTGTCTTTTCCTCTTGAACAAGTGAAGGCTTTTCCTCATTCTTCTTGAAAAATCGGAAGGTCGTTCCTCTGTATGACTACATTAATCTATAAAAACTCCTTCAATCAATTGTGTGCTTTTCAATTTTAATCTTAGGTGACATTATGTTCTCTACAGTTGAGTGCATAAACTTTTGAGTATCGAACCAACATTACCACAGCTTCTTCTCATGTGATTGATTATGGGCAGGAACCTGAGCTCTAGCAATTTGAGGGGCAACATCCATTCTTCACTATCAAATCTATCAGAATTGGAGGCCTTGTAAGTATTAGTCCAGTGAGGCCCTTATTGAGGTGATAGTGTTTTGGGATTGAGTGAACTTTAGACCTTCATTGTATCAACCTTGCATTTAAATGTCTGACCAGGACAAATTTATAAAATTAAAAATAAAAAAAAAAGGTATCGCAATAGTGATTTACGTAGTGTTTTCAACTTTACATTTCCAAGGGGGTCAACTTTTGTTGGGAGGATTTAGGTAGTGTTTTAATGGCGCATATTTCATAATTTCTGTTTGAATGTGTTGGGTCATCCTGGTTTTTGCTATGGAGCTCGTTTTTACTTATTCTGAAGAAAAAGTTGCTTCGAAGGCTTCAAGAGGGAGCCTTTACTGGAAGAAGTTCATGTGGAGCATCGATTTTAAAGTAGTGCAATGATACTTTTGGTCCCTTTGGCTCAAAATGTTTGTTGTTTTTCTTATTCATATTCTCAAAATTTTGGATGAGATCTACTGAATTGTTAACTACCCAGACTTGCTTTGTTTTAGAGATCTGTCCAACAATGAACTTACAGGAGCCATACCGGAAACTTTGGCAAATTTGCTGAAGTTGAAAATTCTGTAAGTAAATGTGCCTCGGTGGTGCCCTGAAGAATTGACAAAGCATAAGTCTTTATACATGGTTTGCTTTGCAGGAATCTAAGCGGAAACAAGCTAAATGGTTCAATTCCTGAGGCTCTTAAAAGTAAGGTTAAGGACAACGGATTGGACTTGAGGTCTCTCTCTCTCTCTCTCTCTCTCTCTCTCTCTCTCTCTCTCTCTCTCTCTCTCTCTCTCTCTCTCTCTCTCTCTCTCTGCAGAGAATAGAAAGACTTCTATATTAACATGTTTTATTGTGATTCAAAGCAAATAACTCTCTCTCTCTCTCTCTCTCTCTCTCTCTCTCCTCTCTGCAGAGAATAGAAAGACTTCTATATTAATATGTTTTATTGTGATTCAAAGCAAATAACTCTCTCTCTCTCCCCCTCTCTGCAGAGAATAGAAAGACTTATATATTAACATGTTTTATTGTGATTCAAAGCAAATAAGAAGGCCGCTTGTGATCAACATGTGGGCAAAACAGTTCGAGAAACATAACTTTACCTACTTACTTTTGTCACAGGTTCAACAACAATCCCGATCTTTGCTGGGCAAGTCCTTGCCCAAAGAAGGAGGCTAAAACTAAAAACTCCATCTTGGTCCCAGTTGTTGCATCGGTTTCAGTCGTAGTCGTAGTTATCTTTTTGGTCACTATTTGGTTGATCAGAAGGAAACAGATAAGAGGTAACTTATTCTCGGCTTCTCATCCACAGCATAGTTTTATGAATATACAATTGTCTTTGATTAGTCTAATGCTCCCTAAGGATTGATGACTGACAAAGTGATTGTTTCTTAGCATAGGGAGAGCTAGGTGCCAAAACTTCAATCCTCGCCTAGATTTTCACTTCCCATAGGTTGAAATTTTTTAGGATCCAATTGGAGTTATCCTGGGGAGATTTTCCTTTGAAGTCTACTTGGAAATTTTTGAAAGGTTGAGTCTATTACTCATTGCTAATGTTTTGGTTATATATTGAAGGAATGGTGAGATTAAGATCTTTCAATTATCGCGAGATCACAAAAATCACTGGAGACCTTGAAACGGAGATTGGTGAAGGAGGATTTGGGAAAGTATATCTTGGCACTCTAGATGATGAAACCAAAGTTGCAGTGAAGATTCTCTCTGAAAAATCATGGCAAGAGGACAAGGAATTTCAAGCTGAGGTACAATGCAATAAGATGCTCATTTATAGACTTGCTTCCATTTATTGATAAAATTGTGGTAAAGGACACTTACGACGTTGCAGAAGAAACACTTAATGAACGCTCACCATGGAAACTTGGTTTTTCTACATGGATATTGTGATCACTCTAATAAGAAGGCATTAGTTTATGAATTCATGGCTAATGGAAACTTGCAACAGCGTTTACACGGTACTTTATCATGTCCTCTTGTATATTTTTTTTTTCCTCTAGATTGCACCCACGAATATATGTTTCTTTCTCATATATAAAGATACTCTAATTTGACAGAGGACAAGCCAAATGCCTTACCTTGGAAACAGAGACTCCACATCATTGTAGATGTAGCAAAAGGTACTTAAAGGATATCCCCACTGTAGTTTGTTCCCCTCCTCTTTTGCATGATTAGATGGATCTTTTGCAATTGCAGGTTTGGAGTATCTCCATAATGGATGCGACCCGCCCATTATCCATAGAGACTTAAAAGCGACAAACATCCTGCTGAATGAAAAAATGCAAGCAAAAATATCTGACTTTGGTCTCTCAAGAACATTTACAGCTGAGACTGATGCTCATCAATCAACTCGTGCTGTTGGCACTCATGGCTACCTCGACCCTGAGTATGGGCTTAAACTTAGTCTCGATGTAGTCTTTGTATGGATGGAAAATCTAGCTCTCCCTGAAATTGCATCGTAGACTCATGTACTTGTACACAACGTATACAACTTTACTGAAGAAAAGTTCAGCATTGATAAATGACTCTAGAGTCCAAAAAGCAATATATTAAGAACTGAAGATTTATCCTCAGTCGTGTTCTCATATGTCCTACAGGCACCATTTGACTGGAAGATTAACCAAGAAGAGTGATGTTTTCAGTCTTGGAATCATACTCCTTGAGCTAATCACAGGACATCCGGCAATGATGATGAAGCCAGAAGGAAATGTGCACATACTTAATTGGGCGAATTCCCTTATTGAAAGTAAAAATTTGCAGAAGATCATGGATCCAAAGTTAAAAGGAGAATTCGACAGCAAATCAGCTTGGAAAGCAATAGAGGTTGCAGAGTCTTGTACAAAACCAACTGGAGATCAAAGGCCTGACATAGATCATGTATTGGCAGAATTGAAGGATTGTTTGAAAACAGCCCTGGAACCCGAAAAAAGTCCAGAAGATGGGAAGCAAAATGAGAAAATCAAGTAGTTCTTTCAAAAGGACCTCCTCAAGAGTTCATTCAGCCAGTACTTCCCTTGGAAGGGTGTTGGGTATTTAGTGCGTGTGAATTTCTATTGCTAAATTTCTGCAGCCATCAAAATGGAACCTTAGTGTGGTTCATATTTCAAACTTATATTTATGTGTCAATTTGGATATTCAAAAGTTGTTCTTGTCTCTAGTTATTCTATTATGTCTATGAATAGGTCCTTTCTTGATAGAAACATGAGTATTCATAGCTTTTGTCATTCGTGGGAGAAACTATGTACTTGAGGAGACTTATCTATGTTGGATTTGGATTTGGATTTGTCACTATAAAATAGAGTCTGGTTTGTTGGTATTGCTTTTATGACAAATGTATTATCATGGATCATTTCAGAGATGAGAGGTGAAACAGCTCAAAAGGACTTTCTCCCTCTTCCCATCGTAAATACACTCTTATTTAGAAGGCCATCAGAGTGGCGCGACCTCTTTGAACCCTTCCGTAGGCACTAGGCTAATGGCTTGCTAAGTCTAGGCTTAGCCCAGGCTCTCTCAAGCCCATTAATTCGCAACTTATAGTTCGAGTATTTTAACCTGCAATTAAATTTTATTTATGAGTCGTTAAAATCGATTTGTGATGGGTTAATTAGCAATCTAAGTAAAAATATTTGGAGAAATATTATAGTTATGCATGACTGATTACACTTGTTAATCGACTTATGCATATCTAATGAGCATAATTTGAAAACACCAATCTATGCTACTTGAGCACAATTTCTCTTCTCTTTTTTTTTTTTTTTTTGGTTTATTTTTGAGGATTTTCACATATCTTAAGAAAAAACCACTCAAAGATTATTTTTAAGTCTTTTCTGAATTTTTTGGAAAAATAAAAAAATTGAGATTTTTCTAATTCTTTTATTTTTTATAAAATTTTTAAAAATTAATAATATAATATAAACTGACTCGGGTTGGTTAGACCCGCGCGTCGGCCCGATTCGGATGGACCCGGGTTCGCACCTCCGAATGGCCAGAGAAGGGGGCTGCCTTTTGTCCTCTCTCATTTTTTTTTTTTTTTAATCTCTCTCCCTCCCTCCCCCCGCCACCTTCTCTCTATCTCTCTCTCTCTCTCTCTCTCGTCCCCTCCCCCTCTGCCCGTTATCAGACATGGAGAGAATAGACTCCACCTCTGAAGTGGAGATCCGCAGCGATCAATACGCTAGGCCCCGAGACCGGAGCACGCCCGCAAATAAAGCTAGAAACTCGTACGAACCGAGCTACGGAAGCCCGGTCCTGGCGAGCCCGAAACAGGGCATGGGCACAAAAACAGGGCCGGTCGGCCCAGAGTCCCTACTGGGCTCGCGGCGTCGGACAGCAGACGAGCTCGAAGACCGGGCTACGTCCGTCGGCCTCGCGTGCCTCCAAGCCGAGATCATTTTGGATAAATATTTTTATTTATCCAAAATGCAGTAAAAATAAGGGAAATTAAAATAAAAATAAAACTTAGTTGATGAAAATAATATTAGTGCCCATATGATGTGAAGATCCTTTTTTGCTGGGTTGAATTAATCCCTAATTTTCTATGAAATTTAATCATAAACTTAGTCAAAATTTATGTGTCAATATATAGAAGTCAATGATGATAAAAAAAAAAAAAAAAAAAAAAAAAAGCCACAACAAACTATAAATTATGTCCATTTCGACACATTTATCTTAAATTTTTTTTTTGTGATATACTCACTGTGACATATTTATCCTAAAAATTTTCGCGTGACATAAAAATCTCCAAACTTATACTTATGTAGCACATTTACCATTTATTAAGAGTCTATAACATAATTTTTTAGCTAAAATAATGTCGTATTTATTTCACTTAAGTCATGTGAATGACATGCTTTCCAGCATCTACGTAAACAGAACCTTAACGAATGGTAAATGTGTCATACGGGTATAAGTTTATGATTTTTCATGTCACAAAAAAAAAATTAAGGTAAATATGTCACAATGGGCATAATTTGGGATTTTTTGTGGCTTTTGTCCATGATAATAATGGGAATTACATCAACTTTTTTCTTCCCTCCATGGCGGCCTCAAATATTTTCACAATCTTTGATGGAATGGATCAAGTCAAACTAAGCCTAGATCGATGTTAGCCCTTGGCTAAATCCTAAGGAGTACTTGAGACACTCGAAAAGGCAATAGAAGTAATATCTCTTCTAATTGATCTACACATGTTGGGTTAAGGACATCTCAATTATTATAATCTTGTCTGCGAATTTCCTTGTTCTGATTTGTCTGAATTCAGCGCCTTATAGAGCCTGTTAGGAACATAAGGCATGTCCTCGTCATGACACAGCTGGGACATTCTTAGTAGAATGAGGGATTCTTCATAATTATGCAGTTGCCGTCATTTAATATGCATTATCCAAGTTGACTTTGTACTCTAATCGCTCAATTAGTTGGTAGGCATCGGCTCCAGCTGCGAGCTTCTTGCCTGTCCAAAAGGTGATAATCAATTAATCTACTTTGTCGATGAAATTCCTGATTCTTTATTTGTTAGTTCCTAACTTCTATTCTCTATAACTAAGTTGACCATTGGTGGAGAAATCACTCCCCCACTACTAATTTACAAGTGCACGTCTGGTCCATGAACGTGCCCTCATTGAAGTACTAATATATTCTTATGAAGCTTGAAGACGTTGATTTTCTTCTTCTTCGCCTTGAGATGGTAGAGCTCTCCTTTCCTCACTAGAATGGAGAAACCAATGTGAAGAGAGGTTTGATGTACCATGAAGATCTTGAAGATGCTGCATGTCTTGATTGGTTGTCTAGCTCTAGCAGTCATTGCTCGCGGCCAACAAAATCCAGGTTCCCTCCCTCTCTCTCTCCCCGATGATTGAATCGTGAAGAGTCGAGGCATCAGAAATTGGGATTCTAGAAATAGGCACAGTGATGATTCAATATCTATCTTTCTTCTCGTTAGTGATCAACCTTTCAAGCGTAAGTCGAAAAAACAGTGACACCAAAATTTGATATAAAAATCGAGCACTGGGTAATTAGGTAGTATCTTGTACTCCGACTTAGGAATTTAGCAAAGTTAAGCCTGTTCAAGAGTCTCCAGGAAACATTTCCAGATTCTCCTAATTATTGGAGAGTTAGCAATGCATCATCCTCTAGCTTACGTTATTTTTGCAGATGACGTCTCTGTTTTCAAGCTTTTCATGGACGACTTTATCATCGGAATAACCATCGAAACTTCTTCTTAAGTAACAATTATCAAGCCAAATCTTGCACATATAATTTTCATTGCTGAAATTTGTATCTAGTCGATACTGTTCTAAAGAAGTCAAATAAAAAAAGTTTAAGGGACATCGCAAAGCATCAAGAAATTTATAATACTGTTTAAATTTCGAATTCGTGATGCGTGGTAAAAAGCAAGTGACAATCTCTGGTTTCCCTCGATTTAGGTTTCATAAGCATCGATTGCGGAGCACCTAATGATTACCATGATGACCAGCTCAACATATACTACAAGGCCGATGCGGGATATGTAGATTCCGGAACAAACGTGCAGGTGTCTACCCAGGTCATCTACCAAACCAACCAACAACAATCAAAGAATCTCCGGATCTTCCCTAGTGGAAAAAGAAATTGTTATACATTAATGCCAGATGAAGGAAAGGGCAACACATATTTGGTCAGGGCTTCATTTTGGTATGGTAATTATGATGGCAAGAATCAAACCCCAGCATTTGACCTCCATATTGATGTTAACTATTGGATCACGGTGAACTCTTCGTCTTGGATATACGAAGAGATTATTTACACTCCTCCGAGAGATTACATACAACTTTGCTTGGTGAATATTGGCTCGGGAGTTCCATTTATATCAGCTCTGGAGTTGCGGTTGCTGGATAACTCGATTTACCAAATCAATTCTGGTGCACTTGTAACCAACTGGAAATATAATTTGGGGAGCCTAAGCACATACAGATGATTTTTTTTGTTATTGCCCTTCAATTTTGGACATTGACCACATTCATCAGTCGGTAAATGACAAGTTAGCGTATTTACATCTTACGAATCATGCATTTTTACATTGTGCAACTGCATGGACAGTAGAAAACATGCTGTCAATTACAAATTGATTTGTGTCGGCTTGTTCATCTTGCACTTACTACTATGATTATTTGACTGGCTTCGGCATTAATAGGCATCCGCAAGATGTATATGATCGCATCTGGAACAATAAGACTTATAGTGGAGGTTGGTCGTCCGTTAGCAACACGACGGCCATCGTGACAAGTACAAGCAATGATGCCTATAAAGTTCCGCCTGAAGTTTTGATGACCGCCACACAAGTACAAAATATCACTGATCCTCTGAGTCTGTTTTGGACCTCAGAGAATTCCACCACTGTTTGGTATATATACTTCCACTTTGTGGAATTGCAATTGCAAAAGGGTCAATTCAGAGAATTCGCCATATATGTACAAGACAAATTCGTGGAAACTGTCATGCTCGAGAACCTAAAGCCAGTGACCGTAGCCTCATTGCCCATAAGTGGACATAATTTGAACTTGACTATTAGTGCGACGGCCCGCTCTAGTCTGCCACCGCTCCTCAATGCCGTCGAGTTTTTCACTGTGGCACAGCTCCCAAATTCACCGACTTTTCTTGATGACTGTATATTTATATCTATGCTCCCACTTAATTTTTTTATTTCAATAATCTTTGATTTCCTTATGATTTAGCTATTTATGTGGTGGTTTAGTTAATGCCATGTATGACGTCAAGAAAACATATGGGGTGATCAGAGCTAGCTGGCAGGGTGATCCATGCATTCCTACACAGTACACATGGAGTGGACTGAATTGTAGCTATGATAGTTCTCCAAGAATCATCTCATTGTAAGTCCACGACTACATATTTTCTCTGAAAACATGCTGCATACGAACCACAAGTCACAAAAGATAAGTTTTCTCAACAACAACTATAGTACAGGTTGGTAATATGTCATGCGACTGAGGAAATGATTTCAATAACAAGTCACCATATGAACGCCTTCCTTATAGAAAATGTCAACCGGTGGGATTTTATTCTTATAAAGTTAGCTGAGAATGTGCAGGAACCTGAGCTCCAGTGGACTGAAAGGACCGATAGCTACATCAATCTCCAATTTGACAGCAGTTGTATCCCTGTATGCATTAGCAGTTTTTCTTCATATTGTTTACTGAATTTGCAGAGAGAGAATGGAGAACACTAAGCCCAAAAAATGCGACTTGACTTCTTTGCCACTAGCATGTTGTTCATTATCTACAATATCCCATTTTATGCATTTCAACAAGTATATGCATATGAAGTTTCTTAGTAGTTTTTTGGCTTAATTTCAGGGATTTATCCAACAATTCATTAACTGGGTCCGTGCCAGACTTTTTAGCTCAAATGCTGAGCTTGAAAGTTCTGTGAGTCACTGAGCTTTTGATGGAACTATTATGTGTGGTTATCTAGCTTGAGTAAATGGCCATCAACTTCTAATCATGAATACTTGCAGGAATTTAAGTGGAAACAACATGAATGGCTCTGTTCCTCAAACTCTGTTGAAGAAGAAGGCAGATGGATCGTTGCTCTTAAGGTTCGCTCATTGCCACACTATCGTAACTCCGCATTTAATCACTTATTATTATCTATACGATCTGCTTCTTCTTTCTACGTTTGTTCTCACTTTGAAGAATGCAAAAGATGAAAGTGGTACTCGGTTTTTCATTTTCTGTTTGATCAACTTATGCATGTAATACATATAGAGGGCGGGATATCCATGAATTCATGCGCTAATCTTGTGACGTTTTTCGACAGCTTAGATGGAAATCCAAATCTTTGCCAATCAGACAATTGTCAGACCAGCAATGTGCAGCCAAAGAAAAAGGGCATCTCTGTTGCCCCAATCATTGCATCAGTTGCAGCCATTCTGGTCTTGGTTTCATTGGGAGCTCTTGCAGTGTTGTGGATAATCAAAAGAAGACAAATCCAAGGTAACTCTCTTGCGTATTGCATGTGCAAGAAAAATCCAAAGTTCTTACATGGGATTTTGTCAGTCCGGGTCATGTTTGGAACCCCAAACTGGTTAACCGGTCCAATTGCTCATGGCAACAATTGGGCCCAGAAAAAGTGAACATGATAATCATGCTTCTATGCACCACTGTTCAATGTTAAAAAACTGTGCGCACGTTCTCTGTTAATAGTATCATTATTGCATCAATGCGTATCTACATCTCGGATAGATAAAGGCGTGAATACTTCCTTTGGTTGGGGTAACTAGCTTCGCTCTTTCAAATTCCATTTTTCATGACTCGGTCTCTCCTTATAATAAGTCATTACATACTTTTTCAAAAAGGTTCTTTTTGTAGTGAAGGCATGTGATGTCAAACTGAAAATCATGATCCGCTGTTGTTGAGATTATATAATTTCCTTTTAATTTCTCCAGACGTTACTACTATTACTACAACTACCAACTCTAGCGAAGGATATACTAGGACATTAAAGTTGTCAAAAAATCGACCTTTTTACATCCACTGAGGTTACAAGAATTACTGATAACTTTAGAACAGTAATTGGAGAGGGAGGATTTGGGAAAGTCTACTTTGGCAGACTTGATGATGGCATTCAAGTCGTGGTAAAAATGTTATCTCGATCATCAAAGCAAGGCTACAAGGAATTTCACGCAGAGGTCCGAGACATTAGTGTAACTAGAATCGATGTTGCATGTTTTTGGTTTTTTGGATGTTCAACTAATAGCAAGCTCGATACCTTGATGTGCAGGCACAACTCTTGATGGTCGTTCACCACAGAAATCTAGTTTCGCTCATCGGGTATTGTGAAGAATTTGAAAACATGGCACTGATTTACGAATTCATGTCCAATGGAAATGTTCGGCAACATTTGTCAGGTTTGTCTGATATTTCCATTTACAAATTCTAAACAGATAAAACATCTGTTAGACTCTCCCAATGTGACAGCAAAGACGTGTGTCCAAATATATTTTATCTCAACACTGTTCTTTGATAGTTTAGGCTTTTTCATTAATCGGTCATGTTACAAATTTATTAATAGCATTATGGAGATGAAATTAACTTTCTCAGTGAATGAGGACAACAGTGAACAAGCTTTTACATATTTCATGATTGGAATACTCCTTATTTCTCTACTTTCAAGCAGCACACAACCCTAATGTTTTGAGTTGGAGCGAGAGACTAAAAATCGCAATCGATGCAGCTCAAGGTACATAAAGTAGATTGATGAAATCTTTGTTCACATTTCCACAAGTTAAGCTACACAATACAAATCATTAAGTTTTCCTTTTTGTTGGTGTTTGCAAGGTTAGAGTACCTGCATAATGGCTGTAAACCTCCCGTTGTCCATAGAAATTTAAAGACGCCGAATATTTTACTAAACGAAAACATGCAAGCGAAGATTGCTGATTTTGGATTATCGAAGGCATTTGTAACAGAGCAAGATTCTCATATTTCGACTCGCCCGGCAGAACGCTTGGTTATCTTGATCCGGAGTAAGTGACTCAAAATAACATTTTATTCGTGCATGTTTATGTTGGATACATATGTGTAGGTACTTTCTAAAAGGTAGTTTCGGCTATCATTGTATTAATCAAAGAAACGATTCCTTTTGAATTCTTAGGTTTCATACATCCGGAAACTTGAGCAAGAAGAGCAATGTATACAGTTTTGGCATAGTTTTATTCGAGTTAATCACTGGCCACCCCGCCATTATAAGAAGTCCAATGGGCAGCATGCACATACTTCGCTAGGTAACTCCACTCATAGAAAGAGGGGACATCCAAAGCATTGTCTGTAAGAGTTTTTCCTAATGTGTACTAAATTAATTGATATTGTAATTTATTGTTTTTATGATTACCGTAAAACAGGGTTGGTCTAAAGTGAGATAGAAGGTTTCTTAATTAGTCTAATATGGGCTGGCTAGTGTGGGCCGAGTTGAGCCTAGCCCGTAATGAGAGGGACTGGCTGGAAACTCTATAAATAGTGCTCAAGTCTCTCCTCTAACCCTAATTCTCACATGTATCATCACCTAAGGGGCGTTAACCTAACGCTACAAGTGAGGGGGGCCGCCTCATTGAGCCAGTGATACGGAGGGCAATAGAGGAGAAGGACTTGCGCGTAGAACATTGTGTTTCCGCTTCCGCTTCAAAAACAATGGATCCCAAAACAGGTGCGTTAATCTTTCTACTCAATTATGCATGTTCTTGTTCTAGTTATGGAGATCTTGGGGTTACGCAATTTGCGTCCAACATGTGGTATCAGAGCAACCATAACCCTAGAACTTGAACGCAATTGATTTTGCCCTAATTTGTACGGATTAGCCCTAATTAGTACGGATCTTGCCATAATTTGTGATTTTCGAGATTTTTTGTTCAATAAAAATAAAATTAAATCACAAATTCGGACTGGGCTCAACGAGACGAGCAAGACGGTCGGCGGCGCTCGGGCCGGGGAGGCCGCACGCGGGCCACGCACCGCGCACTCAGGCGGCGTGTGAGAGCGCGTGGAGCCTCCATTCGGCGCGTGGTTGGTGGCGTTGGATTCGTATGGCCGTCCTGTACATCGTGGTGTATTTATTTTATATTTTTGATAATTTTATAGATGTGAAAATACATACGGAACCCTAAATACGTGTATTTTTGCGTATTTTTCTTATATTTTCTGTGAAATTGGAAATATAAGTGTTGGGTTACGGTATGTTATCACATAAACATTATAATGGTGTGATTCATCAATAAAAATCAAACTTTATTGTGAACTGAAGCTGGCTTAATGAGATACAATCATTATGGAATAGTAATTGAGCTATATATTGAGCTGATGAGAAACGGTAAATGTTATAAAACTTTTGTTGCTCATGCATACTCCTTGACACGCTGGTAACTTTTGAATGATGGACGTCTTAAGAATCTGTGACCAAATTGATTGTACTAATTAACACATGCTAAGTGTAGTTAATGCATGTTAGTAAAGTTATTGCATATTGTACCTAAACTCATATGGTCACTGGTTAATGTCTATCGAGTTAAATATTTTTTATGGTTAAGAAGTATGACAATATTTATGCATGAGCAATAGTTGATCAGCTATCAAGCTTGTTGATTTGGTGTACCCTGTATTACTATTGATGTTAATTTGTGAGAGATATTTTAGATCAACATTATTTTTATGTTGTTCTGGTAATATGTAATTGGGGTGCATAATAGATGTTTTATTCTCTGTTATGAGAAGTTTCTTATGTTACTGTGATTAATGATCTCATTGGAATCTGTCTTTCAAGTTCGCTGTATATATATATATTTATATATATGTATGATTAATTTTTATTAATGGATAAAGTAATGTAATTAGCATGATATGTGATTTTAGTGATAACATGCCCCTATCACTAAAGTTAAAATCACATGTATATGATATATGCGAGTAGTAAAGTTTATATCCCCAGTATGAGAGAGTTTTAAGGATTTAATTGAGTAGTGACCGCCAAAGTGGCACGCTTGATTGGGTTTGAGAAATTTTAGTCTCGTATGATGATTGGGATGTCTCCTGGTCTAATGCGTAGTCATACTCCCAAAGGAGGTGATTGTATATTAGTTCATGGAGGGATACATGATAGTGTGGTGGAGGAGTGACTAATTCTAGTGATTCATATGACCAAAGGTAATGAATTCACAAAGAATTGGAATATATTCTCATAACCGCTATCATGTGGGGAGTGTATAACTGCATGTCATGTATTTTGCCCAAATGTGATTATATGATTATTCGTGTAACTCTCTGGATGTGTACTTGTACGTCAAGTTACACAAAGTACTCACATGAGGCTAATTATATATATTGCTTGGTTTTCAATCACCTTTTCTGTAATTAATAACTTTATTATTATTGAGGTTTTTACTGCTTCAAATTTTAAGTTGTGGACATATGATTTGTTGCTTGAGAAAAGAGCAATTGAATTTTGCTTACTGTCCATAAAGCATTCAATTCTAGAACACTTGAAAAGAGGTTTGTCTGCGGACTGCACTGCTATAAGATGATGGAAGCCTTAGTTGCTTGAAATTATGTCTTATCTGATATTGAAATTAGGACATATCTGCAAAGATTGTGTTTAAGTCCTAATGACATATACATCTCGTACATGATTAAAAGGTTGTCAGGTTTAACAGTGGCCATGAGTATTTTGGCAAGTATGACAATACGAAATAGCTTAAAGGGTCATTTGTCAAATACTTGGTAGATTCTGGGGTGGTAACTTAATTACTATGCCTGAAAATCCTGACAAAAGATTCACTCGAAATTATTTTATATCTTACCTAGATTATTCAAAAGGGTATTGATTTTAAGACCCTAAAGAAGGTACAAGAATTATGGAATCACATACTCTAAAGTTTCTAAAGATTGACGTAATTGTAGAGGATAGCTGCTCTCAAACTATTAAAGATAATAGTATGATGGAGGTTACTATGTTTTTGTCTTTACCTATATAGATAATTATGGAATCTCCTGTACCATAGACTAAACTCGTTGAGGTTCAAGGTACTATTCTTGATATAGTTTATAATGAAATTTCTTAAACCTCTCAAGTGCAGAATGAAGTGGTGGTAACTTATTAAGGAGATTTGTTAGGGAAAGACGATAAGTTATTCCATTAGACTATATAGTCTATTTGTGAGACCATGAATATAATATCCACTACATGGTTGATTTAGCGACATAAATAAATATTGTTTCTTATCCTCAATCAAGTATATGATTAGATGTCATAAAATACAATATACAATCTATGAAACATGTTTGAAAACTTACTAACTTGTCTAAAGATCACAAGTTTATTAGTTGCAAATTGGCGTACAAAACTAAAAGAATTTCAAAGAAAGATTGTGGAATTTAAAGCCAAATTGGTAACTAAAGTTTTCACTCTGAAAGAGGGGTGGATTGTTTATAGTGAAGAAATAACTATTTCTTTAAAAGATTCTTTCAGAGTGAATACGGCATTAATAGTTTATTTATTTATTTATTTATATATGGAGTTACGCCAAATAGATACAAAATTTATATTATGCAATTAGAATTTTCAAATAAATGTTTCAAGTAATCTTGTGTGTAGACTGAAAAGTCTTATTTATAGTCTTAAGCAAGTTTCCAGACAATATTATTAAAGTTTCATAGTGTTGTTATTTTGTTCAATTGGGAACAAAGTAATTCAATATACTGCAAGGTCAGTGAGAGGAAATTTATTTTTTCTCATACTTTATGTATATAATATTTTGCTTACAAGTTGTGATCTTGAGACATCTTATATCCTTTGTACTAAGATCTGTAAGGATTGTTTTTGCCATATTATATTAGATTTTCTCGGAGGACATTTGCTTATTGTATATTGGAAATATTCAATATACATTATTGCAAGCTAGGAATTGCTCCTGTTGTTAAGAGTGATGGACTAAATCAATCATATTGTCCTTATTTAGATATTGAGAAAATTTAATTAGAGGGAGTACCTTGTGTCAGTGAACTTAAAAGTATAATGTATACTTGAATTTGCACTAGACTAAATGTTGTCTTTGTGACAAGACTTCTAGGCAGATATCGGTCAAATCCAGGACATGATCACTGGGTTGCTGTCAAGAAGGTTTTAAGGTACTTAAAGAAGACAAGAGATTATATGCTAATTTACAGACATGTTCAATTCTTGCAATTAGTAGGGTATTTAGATGTAAACTTTGCTGGCTGTTAGGATGATATAATATCAATAACAAGATATATATTTATGTTAGTAGAAAGTGTAGTAAATAAAGTTCTATGACATCTTCTACTATGTAAGCAGTATTAGTAACATTCTTTTAAGCTGTTACTTGGGCTTTTAGGCTCCAGAACCTCATTAAGGAGTTGATCGTTTTAACATACGGTTGTATTGAGATAACAAATTTGTAGTATTATTTATTTACTACAGAGGTCTCAATGGGTCTAAATATATGGTGGTCAAAATTTTTGACCAAAAGGAAATGGTACAAAAAGGTGACGTAATAATATATTTTCACAGATGATGTGGTTGCAGATCCACTAACTAAAGGCCTACGCCTATGTATATTTGAGTGACATGTCATTAGCATGGGCCTAAGAGTATCTTCGGATACTGTTGTTTAGTGGGAGCTATTTTGGCTTTACTCTGATAAAGGTTTCATCTATGTTTGTTGCAATAAAATATTTTTGAATGTATTGTTATTATGTTGAATACATATTGATAAAGTCTCAAGGGATTATATAAACCTTGAGTGAAGGCTAGGGGCATCCGGGCATCCGGTTATTAGCCTTGTGCATATGTCTTGTGATACATAAAGAAAGGTTAACCATAATGACAAGACATATGTGGGTTCATTGGAACCATAAAGCATTCTCTAGTGGCACAAGTTTTTTGTACCACCTAAGGTAAGAGAATGGTGACCGACAAATGGAATCTCTCTATGAAACATGTTATCCATTTGACACACTACCATATTGGATCTATATCAATAAAGTTGAGAACATTCGTGACCATGGAAGGCTATGTGTGTATACATGCAGTTACCGCCATGATTCGGTGTTTAAGACTTTATGGGATATGATTGACTATTAATAATTATCTCTGGACCAAATGTGCGCACATACAGTACGATTTCAATTAATATAGTCCAAGTGGGAGAATGTAATAGTTTTTCCTAATGTAGACTAAATTAATTGATATTGTAATTTACTATTTTTACGATTACCGTAAAACAGGGTTGGTCTAAAGTGAGATAGAAGGTTTCTTAATTAGTCTAATATGGGCTGGCTAGTGTGGGCCGAGTTGAGCCTAGCCCGTAATGAGAGGGACTGGCTGGAAACTCTATAAATAGTGCTCAAGTCTCTCCTCTAACCCTAATTCTCACATGTATCCTGACCTAAGGGGCGTTAACCTAACGCTACACGTGAGGGAGGCTGCCTCATTGAGCTAGTGATACGGAGGGTAATAGAGGAGAAGGACTTGCGCGTGGAATATTGTGTTTCCGCTTCCGCTTCAAGAACAATGGATCCCAAAATAGGTGCGTTAATCTTTCTACTCAATTATGCATGTTCTTGTTCTAGTTATGGAAATCTTGGGGTTACGCAATTTGCGTCCAACATTGTCGACCCGAGGTTAAATGGCCAATTCAACATCGGTTCTGCATGGAAAGCGGTTGAAATAGCCATGTCGTGTGTGCCAATGACAGCTGTTCAAAGGCCGGACATGAACCGTGTTCTGTCGGAACTAAAAGAATGCTTGACGGTAGAGATTGGGTCAGGGAGAAGCCAAAGAATGGGAAATAGTAAGAGAAGAAGTGAGTCTTTTGAGATGACCTCAACTGAGCTTGATATTGCACCTGAAAGCTTTATTTAATTAAAGGGCTTAAGGCCCTGTCCGCCCAAGCCGGGCCCGAAAGCCCGGCCCATGGGAATAGGGGCCCGTGGAGAGAATGGGGTATAAAAGGGAGAGAGAAAGAGAGAGAGACGTTGGTTTGGAAATCATAACTCACGTACGTCTTTTCTCTCCCGCGTGTTTTCTCTCTCAAAAGGAACAAAGAGGGCATACGGCTTATAATTCTTCCCTTCAAGGCTTCATCGGATCAAATTCGATCGGATTTTCTTCCTCCATTGGCGTCGGTATCTAATCCGTGGATTAAAAGGTACGCTCGACTATGTGGTGTGCTTTAGGATAGCTGATACGTGTCGTTTTCTTGGGCTTCGCTTCCGCATTGATTTAGAGGTTCGATTTAGTGTCGAATCCGGTGTTTTTGGGGATCCGTTATTCCCTACATTGGTATCAGAGCCCTAGTTCACGTTTTCCGGATCAATTTGATGTGTTTTGATTGATTTTTCGCAAAAGGAACTTCGGCCGTACGGATCGGGGCGAGCAATCCCGACACCCGAGACTTCTTCGGCCATTTTCATGAGTTTTCGAATGTCAAAAACAAATTCTGAAAGTACTGGGAGAAAGGCGACGTCGAGACGAGTCTGGAGATGTCTCGAGCGCGGCCGGGAGACGCCGCACGCGCCCACACGCGCGGCCCGAAGGCGCTGCGCGTGGGCGCGACGCGCCCGGAAGCGCTCGATAGCCAGGCGCGTGCGGCACACGCACCGGTCGGCGAATTGGCGCGTGCGCGCCGCCGGCCAGCGAACCGGCACGCGCCGGTCCACGGACCGACGCGTGCTGACGTCATCGATGACGTCAGTTGGCTGGGCGGCGACCCGACCCGCGAACTGACTCGACCCGACCCGCTGACGATGGCACGCGCGTGGCACGTGCCACTGACGTCTGCGTGACGTCAACCCGCGCACGCGCGCGGCACGTGCGGCCGGTCCGCCCGAACGGTCCGACCGGTCCTTCCGGTCCGACCGGTCCGACCGGTCCGACGACCGACGAGCGTTGACCGGCGACGAGCGTTGACCATTGACTTGACCGTTGACCGTTGACTTTGACCGTTGACCTAAAAAAAAAAAAAAAAGGAAAAGAATGTGTTTCTTTTTCAATTAAGTCTATGTGGATTATATGTAATCCCTTATTTGTTCTGCATTTGTTGCAGGAACAATGCCTCCCCTGAGGTTGCGCACACCTATTCGCGCAAAGGACCGATGAACAAAAGGAAGGGCATCTAAGTTGATAGGCGAGGCCGATCGATCATCGATGGGAGAGTGGTGACTTAATTGATCACGTCCTTGAAGTCAACGGGAAAATTCAACAGGTCATATGGAATGGTCGTCCTATGTCACATCGAGAGATGGTGCGATTTTTCATAAGCACTCTTCCACCGAATGGTAAGATGTGTTGAATCGCATATGGG
Source organism: Eucalyptus sideroxylon x Eucalyptus melliodora (assembly GCA_016097485.1). Classification (NCBI taxonomy): domain Eukaryota; kingdom Viridiplantae; phylum Streptophyta; class Magnoliopsida; order Myrtales; family Myrtaceae; genus Eucalyptus; species Eucalyptus sideroxylon x Eucalyptus melliodora. The sequence continues at coordinate 37,030,687 of CM027833.1, forward strand.
ATGTCAACGGAGCTGCTTCCTATAAGAAAATTGTGATAGATTTTGTAAATGAATATTACGTAGTTACAAGGGAAAAGATCAAGAAATTGAACAAAAGAGGATCTTTCCCGGTTCGTGTCTTGACTATGTGTTAGTTGTATTGGGTGATGTATGTTAAGTGTGCTTTGTGGACATATAATGTATTGTTTACTACCCGATTGTTATTGATGTAACAACTGATATGTTAGTTGTATTGATTGAAAGCATTATTGTTTTATTGGAATTCAATTATCTCGTTGCTTTCTTATTCTTTTGTCTTGTGGGTAATTAGCTATGGGTAGTTATAGAAGTTTTTGTAGCTTCATAGAATTGATTTTGCATATGACAATCATATTAATGATAGTTTTAAGTTAGGATTTTTGGAGGATGATTGGAAACGTAGTGACCTTTTGATTCTGAAGCCTTATTTGAAATTATTTATTAATATGATGGGTCTATGCAAATAGGGATGCATAAATGGTAGGCATTAATAATTCGTGCATGTTTTGTCTGATTTGTTCAGATCAATGGCTTCAGCTACAAAGAGCATAGTTGCTGAGCTGAACAAAGGTGAAAAGCTCAATGGAGACAACTATGAAATTTGGCAAATGAAAATCCAGTATGTGCTGGAAGAGCAAGAAGCACTTGAGGCTCTTGTCATGACCATGGTTGAACCTGAAGATGGAACCACTGAGCAGCACAAAAAGGACAAAGAAGCTTTTTCTGTGTGGAAAAGAATGAACTCTCTAGCTCACATCACGTTGCTGAGCAGCATAGAAAATGACGTCATGCGATAGTTTCGGCGTTTTGACAATGCCAAGGAAATGTGGGAGGCATTGGAAGCTAGATTTGGTCACACTTCGGTGACTAGACTGAGGCAGCTCACTATTAGGTTTGACTCCTATAAGAAGCCTCATGGTCAGACCATGAAGCAACATCTTAGAAAGATGTCAAACATGATAACTGAGCTGAGAGACGCTCGCCATGTCCTCACAGATGAGCAGCAAGTGCAAGCGGTGATTCGTTCCTTGCCTCAGAGTTGGGAGCATATGAAGGTGCACCTGACTCATAATGAAAACATCAAAACCTTTGAGGATGCAATGCGTCATCTTGAGCTGGAAGAGGACCGCCTGTTGGTGGCTAAGCCGGATGCTGAACTTTATCATGCTAGTTCTAGCTCAAATGGAGCTTCAAGCTCCAAGCGCAAGTGCCCTAGCTGGTTTGATAAGGGGAAAGGCAAGGAAGAAGCTGGTCCTTCAGGGAAGAAACCCAAGTTTAACCAACATGCTAGAGGAAAGCGTCCTCACATGAAGAAGTTAGCAAGGGTGAAATGCTACAACTGTGACAAGAATGGTCACTATGCTCGCGATTGTCGTGAGCCAAAGAAGGTATGCACCCTTTGTACTTTTCAGAACTTTGCTTATGTGTCGAGTTCTGTGTTCCTAACTGAGTCTAATCTTTTGTGGACTGTGGATTCATGAGCGACAGACCATGTAGCGAAGGATAGAGGATCCTTCGTGAAATTCCGACGAGTACCAACTGGAACTAAGTGGATCTATGTGGGAAACAACTCCAGAGCTGAAGTGAAAGGAATTGGCACATGCCAATTGAATATGCGTGGTGGACGCAAGTTGTTACTTCATGATGTGTTGTATGCTCCGGAGATTCGTCGGAATTTAGTGTCTGTATTAATGTTGGTTAAATTAGGTTTTAATTTGAACTTCTATAGTAGAGGTGTGGATTTGTTTTCAGATACAAATTACTATGGTTGTGGTTATTTTCTGGATGGTTTTATTGTATTGGATATTGAGTATATTAATGCAAATGTTTGTTATTCCCTTATCACATCTTCTAATACCTATGATAATGATGTGAATGTGTGGCATGCTAGACTTGGTCACATTGGCCAACAACGTATGAATAGACTAGCCAAAGAGGGCTTGTTGGGTAACATTGAAAAAGTCGATTTACCCATATGTAAGCATTGCCTAGAAGGAAAAACAACACGGAAACCATTTGGGAAAGGGAAAAGAGCTGAATTTCCTTTGCATTTAATCCATTCTGATGTCTGTGGTCCAATGAATGTGAGAGGAAGGCATGGGGCTGTTTATTTCATCACCTTTATTGATGATTATACTCGATTCGGATATGTCTATTTGATTTCTCATAAGTCTGAAGCAATAAGTTGTTTCAAAAGGTTTATGAACCTAGTAGAAAATCAATTAGACAAGAAAATAAAAACATTGAGATCCGATCGAGGTCGAGAATATTTATCTGATGAGTTCAGAAAATTATGTGATGAAAAAGGAATAGAAAGACAGTTGTCTATTCCGTATACTCCTCAACAAAATGGTGTTGCGAGAGAAGAAACAGAACCCTACTGGAAAAGGTTAGGTCTATGATGGCGCATGCTAACTTACCTATCACCTTTTGGAGTGATGCATTGTTAACTCGCCCTATATACTTAACCGTGTGCCTTCCAAATCAGTTACTTCCACTCCATATGAGTTATGGACAGGTAGAAAACTGGACTTAAGTTTTCTTAAGCCATGGGGTTGTGCTGCCTACACACATGAGTCCTCTCACAAATTTGGGAAATTAGGTCCCAGAGGAAAGAAGAGTATTTTCATAAGATACTCAGAACACTCAAAAGGGTATGTGTTCATTGGTGAGTAGGAAAGTGGGAGTGTAACTGAATATGAATCACGAGATGTCACATTCTTAGAGGATGAGTTTCCTAAGAAGGGCGAAATAGGGGAAGATCACTCCCTATTTGAGACTTTGGATCAAGATAATGATATTGGTGGAGTTCATCCAAGTGAGAGCGTAATAGGGAATGATGTGCAAAGTGTACAATCTCCTGTAAGGTGAACAAGTCGCCAAAGTATTCCCCGTCGACGTTTTGACATTGAAGAGGAAACTTTTATGGTTGCTCCACAAGATAAGGATGAGCCAAGAAATATCAATGAGGCTCTGAAGTGCCCTAGTAAAGAAAAATGGATTCGTGCAATGGAAGAGGAAATTGAGTCAATGGAATCAAACCAAGTCTGGGAACTGGTTGATCTTCCAAATGGACGTAGAGCTATTGGGAACAAATGGGTTCTCAAAATAAAGCGAAAGGCTGATGACTCGATAGAAAGGCATAAGGCTCGCCTTGTGACGAAAGGGTATAATCAACAGGAATGAATTGATTATGAAGATACATTTTCTCCTGTAGTGAGATTTACCTCAATTCGCATTATTCTGGCAATAGTAGCTAGTCTGGATCTCGAGTTACATCAAATGGATGTAAAGACTGCTTTCCTCAATGGAGAATTAGAGGAAGAAATATATATGGAACAACCTATTGGTTTCATAGTGAAAGGCCAAGAAGAAAAAGTATGTCGACTTTTGAGGTCGATATATGGTCTTAAGCAGTCATCAAGACAATGGTATATACGTTTTCATAATGCCATAGTGGCATATGATTTTACAATGATTGATGAGGATCATTGTGTATATATCAAAAGATCCAATGATCAATTTGTGATCATATCATTATATGTTGATGATATACTGATTGCCGGAAGCAATATGGAGTTGGTTAATACCGTCAAGAGATGGTTGTCTTCTAACTTTGAGATGAAGGATATGGGTGAGGCTGCATACATTCTTGGAGTTAAGATTTCGAGAGATCGTTCGAAGAAATCGTTGTCTCTTTCGCAAGAAACCTATATAAATAAGATTCTTGAACGATTTCGTATGCAAGACTGTAAACCCATAAACACTCTTATTGCAAAAGGTGAAGGATTGAGCCATAGACTCTGTCCAGGGACTCCACAAGAGAAGGAACAGATGAAACATGTTCCTTATGCTAGTGCTGTTGGAAGCTTGATGTACGCTATGATGTGTACAAGACCCGACATATGTTTTGCGGTTGGAATGGTGAGTAGATACCAATCCAACCCGGGTCCAAAGCACACCGGAAAGCCGTGAAGAGAATACGAGGTATCTCGAAGGGAACCGCTGATTTCAAGTTGAATTATCAAGGAAAGGATCTGCGACTTGAAGGCTATTCGAGATGCTGATTGGGGAGGAGATTTAGATGAAAGAAAATCTACCTCGGGTTTTGCTTTCTTCTTGAACAATGGCGCCATATCATGGAGCAAAGTAAGAAGCAAACGTGCATAGCCTTGTCACGATGGAAGCTGAGTTCGTGGCGTTATCAGCAGCGGTACAAGAAGGAGTTTGGCTTAAGAGATTTTTGGATCATTTAGGTGTTATTGAGAAAGCTGTAAATCCATTGTTGGTTAATTGTGATAACCAAGCAGCTATAGCATACACCAAAGATCCAAAGTATCATGGCAAGACCAAACATATAGATACCAAGTATAACTTTGTAAAAGATATGGTTGCACGAAAGGTTGTGAACTTGCAGTACATATCTACGCATAGAATGGTAGCAGATCCTATGACGAAGCCAATACCTAGAGATGTGTTTTGTGGTCATGTAAAATCTCTAGGATTGCGTAGAGTCTGATGTACTGAATTGTAATTTCCCTGAGTTGTTCACAATTATGAAATTTTGTTTTTCATTGATTAATGCCTATGAATCTTTGTATGATCTTTATGCATCTTAATGCTCAGTGCATTATTTTAAGTTGAGAAGTATGTCGGACAGATATAAGATTAGCCCACTCACACGGGTAATCGCCTCTGTTTACTATGTGATAAATAGAGATGTGACTGTTTTTAAGCTTATTATCTAGGTGATAATCAAGAGCGCAAGCTTAAAATACGTATGTCGCCTTAACTGAGTGTTAATATGAGGACATAATACTAAAGATGTCTGAAAGTAAAATACCCCACACATTTTACTTTATCTGTCTAAGATGCCGATGTGAGTTCGATAAATTTTGTGAATAAGTAGATAGGTGAACTCAAGTTAGACATTGAGTATGTCTGAACTATCATCTATACTGTATTGAAAGGTGTAGACATACGCTCCATGGGAAAGGAGTTAATACCGTAATATGTATTTCATACTACGTATGCATGAGACGACCAATAAGAGTGGCAAAAAGTTTGATCTCAACTTTTATGACGTGTGAGACTCTTGAGGAAAAGAGTTCCTCAATTTTGAAGTCCCCTCAGGACTCTTACTTATTCTCAAGATTTCTATTTAGTGTTTGCTATCTTAGTGTGTTGCCAATGGTCATGAGATGATTCGATCTAATGGGGCATTTCTAGAAAAGCAAGCTGAACTGAAATTGAGAGTTTGAAGGAAAGAGGAAGATCGATTTTGAAGAATCACATTATATTTTTGTATTCACTGGTCGACCAATTATAACTGTCTTTGTGATAATTATAATTGTGAATACAATATATATATATATATATATATATATATATATATATATATATATATATATCATGTTTAAAAGAGATCAAGGGAGATATAAATGTGATCGATCGATCTAGGGTACTGCATACTAAATCTACTCGGAGTGTGACGCCCATTATGAGCTGCTATATATTCCTAACAAATGTATAGCAACGAGCTCTCAAAGTATGCTGGTCGCACGGATTATTCACCGGTATGAATGTTGAAGAGAGGTAAAGAGAATCATGTTCGACCCACCTTGTGTGAGTGGGAGATGAAAGCTTTATTTAATTAAAGGGCTTAAGGCCCCGTCCGACCAAGCCGGGCCCAGAAAGCCCGGCCCATGGGAATAGGGGCCCGTGGAGAGAATGGGGTATAAAAGGGAGAGAGAAAGAGAGAGAAGACGTTGGTTTGGAAATCATAACTCACATACGTCTTTTCTCTCCCGCATGTTTTCTCTCTCAAAAGGAACAATAGGCATACGGCTTATAATTCTTCCCTTCAAGGCTTCATCGGATCAAATTCGACCGGATTTTCTTCCTCCATTGGCGTCGGTGTCTAATCTGTGGATTAAAAGGTACGCTCGACTCTGTGGTGTGCTTTAGGATCGGTGATACGTGTCGTTTTCTTGGGCTTCGCTTCCGCATTGATTTAGGGGTTCGATTTAGTATCGAATCCCGTTTTCGGGAATCCGTTATTCCCAACAGCACCAAATGCTCGTTAACTGCACTTGGTATGTAAGGTTATCACGTTCAGTGTTCTTGTGTAAGTTGTTGATTATTGGGTCGTATAGATTGAAAACTTCTGTACAAAGTCTGAGCTTGTGACTTTAAATTGTCATATTGTTGTATGTTGGGGTTGTTGCTTTTCTACCTTAGAATTATAATGAATGAATGTCGAGTTCAATTCACTTTGCCCATCTTTATAAGCTTACAAACCGTGCAGTTATTCAGATGTTGAAAGGCAGCCTTGCTCAATCATCCATGTGAACCCCTGTACAATGAAAGAAAGGAACTATGTATTTCTTTCATTGTCAAACTATTTGTATTACAGACCGAAGTCATCGTTTGACGATCTTTGAGAACCACAACCACCTAAGTCCTGGGTTTCGCTCGAACATCCATAGAAACAGCTCCATCCTTTAAGCTTCATGTTTCATCTTCTGTCAATCGTGACTTCTTGAGAGTCTTAAATCGATTCTTCAAAACTTCTCGGTGCTAAGAAATTTCAGCAAGATGTCTGTCGACATCGTTGCTAGCAACTAAATACGCGGGTGTCGACTTAAACCAACAATCTGTTCCTTTAGCTGATTAAGTCGAAATCAATCTATCCGCAGCGACTTACCATTTATGGTGCACAGGCTTTAAACTTTTAAAATAATTGTAGAAACTTTGCAGTTCTCTTTCATGGGACATGTCTGAGTCAAGGTCATGACAATTACTTGCCATAAGCGTTATCTTCACAAAAAAGTAGTAATCAATCTGACGAGGACTCAAATTGATCAATATCGACTAATGCAAATTGCGCCATATTTTGCTGGTCAATATTAGCACTAAGTAATAATAACAATGATCACACTTGTATTTAAGTGTTTGCCATTATCATAAGAAAAACAGGGAAAAAAAATTGACCAAGACATTAGAATTTATAAACGTGAATATTGATGATGTCAACCCCAATAATATATATTGAGTAAACGGTTTTGTTTACGATATCACATAATTTTAGTATATAATCCATAAGTTTTGGACTGATACATCTATAAATTATAGGGACACATACTATTCTATGGGGTTAATTGTCTAAAAAGTCTTAAACCTATTATTATACATCTATAAATTATAGGGACACATACTATTCTATGGGGTTAATTGTCCAAAAAGTCTTAAACCTATTATTATCGGCCCATTTAATCCTAACCCTTTCAATTATGCTAATTTCGACGATTTGCCAATTTAGTGTTAAAACTTTCATTGTCTCAATTTGGTCCTAAATCTTTTTTAAATTTGTCAGTTTAGTCATAAACTGATTATTTGGATAATTGGCTAGAATGACTATATTGACAAATTATTAAAAGATTTAGGACTAAATTAACAAATCATAAAATTGTTAAGGATTAAAATGGTGCAATTATAAAGTTTAGGACTAAATTGGCGAATCATCAAAAGATTTATGACTAAATTGTTATAATTGAAAGGCTTATGACTAAATTAATTGCCGTACAATAGGTTTACAACTTTCTAGACAATTTTCCCCTATTCTACGTATATTAAAGACCCCCAAATCGAACCCACAAAGCTAGAATTCATTCTAATTCATAAATATTGGTGTGTGGATTAATCACACGACACGACTTATGCTCAATCTCATATACTATCAAGGGCATCTTTCTGTATTTGGGCTCAATTCGTATCTTAGGAACGATGGTAAACATAATTGAGATATCTCATGATGCCGAAATTTGCTTACGTACGATGGACTTTTCTGTTTAAAAACAAAATGAATCTGACGTATGAAAGTGTATTATCAGCAGCGTTGGTCAAATAATGGAAGCTAAGAAACATTGGCGATGTGGCTGAATCGATCAATTCTAAGGCATGGTCTATTGCCTTACTTATTATGTGATCATATGCCTCTATATACATTTAAGTGTCAATTATCACCCATGCAATACATTTCTCTGAAGAAAAATATAAGCTACGTATAATTTTGGAAAATGAAGGTGCTTAAGGATGAGCCAACGTCTTAGTGTTGGATTATATTGTACCCTCCGGACGTTTGAAGCATGGACCATTTGATCTAATTGATGTGAAACTTTCTTCTTTGAAGATGACATCTAACCATGTTAATTAGATGTTTGATCGACACAAATTTATATTAAATATTCAATTTATAATTAGTGAATTTGATCGATCAACATAAGATAATTTTTATCAGCGTAAATTTCAAACAATTCTCATTGGACTTAATTTGCAAATACGATAACTTAACTTTATAATAGCCATTTTCAAACCTCCCGGAATTCATTTTATAGGCGGTCTCAATTTTGCACCAAATATTTGGACAAAGCGCTCTACATGTTTTTTTTAAGGACATTAACCCCTTTTCGATTCAAGTTAACCAAAAACCTATTGAATTACTCTTTCGTCCAATTAGTTCTTAGAAAAAAAGCTAGGTAAAGTTATTTATTGTTCCTAATTACCATGGATAAAATATTAACACCTCCAATAAGTTTGAGCTTGCATTTAATGCAATACTAAAGTAATATTTAGTTTTTGGGTGTACCAAAAAAGACATGAAAATTAGTCAAATTAATTAAAAAATAGTACCAACTGAACCTGAACTTTTTAATAGTAGACCCTTTGGTCAAGAGAAGAGGATAAGCTCCATACATGCTGCTATCGCAAGTTGGTTGAATGAAATATTATGTTATTGATGTATGTTACTCCTTACGCACAAGCATGGCCTATTCTAACAAAAACAACTTCATATATATATATATATATATATATATATATATATATATATATATATATATTGTGCGTGGCCTATTCTAACAAAAACAACTTCATATATATATATGTGTGTGTGTGTGTGTGTACTCTCCTTCATCAATTGACCCAAACAAAATTGACACAATCTTAAATATCCTTTTCATGTTTCATCCTTACATTCTCTTAATTTTTCTCAAAAACCCTGCAGCTTTATATTCTTGAGATATTTATGAATATTGGCAATCTTTTAGTGCTGTATAAAATAAGCTTAGAAACATTCGTGCTCCTATCAGCATCCGCAAGGATACCTAAGTAATGTGACATAATCATTACAAGGTCAAGCGCATGTATAAGTCAATGGATGTGCAAGATTGCGAACCGAGTCTCTTTGTTAACTCTCTATATCAATGGCTTTACCTAGGCTTCATGTCGCAATGTACTTAGAAATCTCTCTCTCTCTCTCTCTCTCTCTCTCTCTCACTCAGAGGAAGACAAAGCTGGCAAAATCGTACTTGTGAAAGAACAATGAAGACTCGATGTGTGTCATTTCTTTGTCTAGCTCTCGGACTTTATGTTCAAGGACAAGACAACCCCGGCTCTCTCTCTCTCTCTCTCTCTCTCTCTCTCTCTCTCTCTCATGTATATCATTTGGTTTCAAGAAATTAATGCAAACTAGAGTGGCTTGCCTCAACCAAATCTTGTACGGGAAGCAATTGTATATTCGTATCATCAGTTTTTCCAATAAGCAATACAATTTTATCTAAAATGCACGGAACATATCGCGTCAATTTTCCTTTCACATGCGATTCTAAATAATATCGATATTTTCTATCTAGTGTTTTTATTCTATTTGTCAATTAACCATTCAAGATAAGGTCATTAAACTAAACATAGGCTGATATTATAAGTTTTTTACCTTGAATAATTCAATTAATTATTTCATACCAAATAAATCAGACATGTCACATGTAAAGCAGCCTTCTTGCTTCTCATTTAACTTATAGTTCCCCACTTAGTATAAAGAGAGTAATTCACTGTTTTATAAAGTTTCACACTTATTGCAAAATCTCTTCAGAGGTTTATCTTTAAATAAAATTAGTTTCAAAGAACATTGTTCTTGAGAAAAACTCCTCAACTATTTCTTCTTCTTCCTTTTTTGGGCTATTTTTAACAACAGGCTTCATAAACATCAATTGTGGCACACGAATGATTACCACAATAATGTTCTCAACATATTCTATGAGACAGATATTGAATTTGTAGACTCCAGACAGGTGATGCAAGTCTCCAATAATCTCATCTAGAACAACATGCAACAATTGACGAACTTGAGAAGCTTTCCTAATGGTACTAGGAATTGCTATACTTTTCAACCAGAGCAAGGCAAGAATGAAAAATACTTGTTTAGGGGAACCTTTTTATATGGGAATTACAACAGTAAAGGAATGGCCCTAAGTGTTCGATTTGCACGTGGACACAAACTATTGGGCCACGGTGGACTCACTGAACTACACGTGGAGCAAAATCATTTATGTTGCCCCAAGAGATTACATACAAGTATGCCTAGTGAATAAGGGTACAGGAAAACCTTTCATTTCAGCCACAGAGTGGCGACTTTTTGACAGCAAAACTTACCATATTGATTCAGGTGCTCTAACGACCAAATGGCAAGAGAATATTGGATCCACCGTCCCGTATAAATGATCTTTTGTTTTCTTATTCCAATAACAATATCTGAAACTTCATTTTCTTAATATGTATTCTATAACGAATCAACTTGAATTGCACATGTCGAATTTCCGAAAAGGAAACTCGAAGAGTGAATTTATACATGGAATCGCCTTCTCACTAATTAGTTGGTCATTTTGTCTTTCAAATAGGCACCCGCAAGATGACTACGACCGCATTTGGGATGCCCAAGAGTATGATGCTTTCACATCGATTACCTCCACCACGGTCATCGACCTAACAAGTTGCAACGATGCTTATGTTGTTCCAGCCGAAGTGCTGATGTCCGTACAAAAATCAAACAAAGTCCGGTCTTTCATGTACATTTATCGGTCGTCCAATCCCGGCGAAACCTGGTATATCGTCTTACACTTCGCCGAGATCGAAGTTCTTCGACCGGGCCAAGTGAGGGATTTCACTGTGTCCATGGAAGGGAACTTGACCGCCGTGCTCAGGCCACAGTACTCGACCCCGGTGACTCTTGTTTCGCAGCCCATCACCGGTCAAACCGAGATCAACTTCACTCTCGCCACCACGTCCCAATCCACCCTCCTGCCAATGATCAACGCCCTCGAGATTTTCAACACTAATGATCTACCGATCTCTCAGACGGCACTCAATGATGGTAATTTTATGCATGCCTTGTTCCAGTTTCCATGCGACACATACATTTTTCCATCTGTATGATTCATCTATGTTGGTTAATAATTTCGTTCCGATTGGAAATATCGCAGTCAACACAACTGTCAACATAAAGAAAACATATGCAATTCTACAAGATAACTGGCAAGGTGATTCATGCGCTTGACAAGATTATTTGTGGAAAGGATTGAGTTGCAATTACGGTAGTCCTCTCAGGATCATCTCATTGTAGGTGCAACTATTTAAGTAATTCTTGTCATTTCGTTTGACCAAACTTGAATCTTGATGCAATCGGTCAATCTTTGTTTCCGTATTGATTGAGATCTCTTTTAACAAATAACAAGCCTTTGGTAATGAAAGTGGCATTTGTACAGGAATTTGAGCTCCAGCACGTTGAAAGGGGGGTGTATCCGATTCCTTCCCCAATCTCACCGATTTGGCCATCTTGTAAGTTTGAATATCTCCTAATATATCTCCCAATTTATGCAAATTAGGATTTTGATCTTTCAAGAAAAAGAGTATAGATACACGTACACAAGAAAAAGAACACTTTTTGATATGTAGAAGCTACCTCTGTGTGAACCGAAAATTCTACTAACATTGGACATAATAAAAATTCAGTGAATAAATATCCATTCGCATACAATCGTCTACACATATAGCCTCTCAGGAGGGACGATTCGACAAACATTATTTGCATCTGCAAAGCCAGATCAAATTACCTTGTCACTCGTCTACTAATTCAGAACGCCATCTCTTTTATTTAGGGATTTATCAAGCAGCGGTTTGAGCGGTCCGATACCGACAACTTTTGCCCAACTGCGAAGCCTGCAAACGCTGTCAGTTACCGAGACTTGGTTTAGTATGTTGCTTCCCACTTGGTTATGCAAGAACTCAGTCAACATGAACAGGTCATTATTAACTAATTGAGAGTTTTAATATGCACTTTGCTCTCTCCATTTGCAGAGACTTAAGCAAAAACAATTTAAGCGGTGCGATTCCTTAAGCCCTTATGAAGAAGGAGGCAGATGGAACGTTGAAGCTGAGGTACATGACCCAAGACTTGAAGTTAATCTCAAACTGACAATAGAAATTCTAATTATTCTTGTTTCCTAATTGTTATGGGAAAATGTCACAAATGGTCCATGAACTTTTATCTAATGTTCAATTTCATTCCTGAGCTTTCGATTTACTCAATTTAGTCTATGAACTATTAACAAATGTTCCATCTAATCCTTCCGTTTGTTCAAACCATTAAGTGATGATGTGGAGTATTAATTGATGACATGGAACTAAGTTGGATTACTAGAATTATGAGTCAAAATATATCTTAGAAAAGGAAAACAAATTAGGGATCAGTTAGAGATGAGAGTACTTATCACAAAAGTAGAGAGATCAAGGGGTCTGTAGAGCTAAAGCTCGATCTTCAGCTCAACCAATTGCTAGGCACCTGTCTAAGTTAGGCAATTGGGATTAGGCCTGATTCCAACAATTTAGAAATACTAAAGAAAAGCTTTAGCTCACAATTTTTTAGTATCTGTTATGCCTCCGGCGCTCCATGGTTTTGCTGAACAAATATCGCTTTCCGACTTTCAGATTTCAATCATCCGGCAATCTTCGTTGGAAGAGCAACATGTGCAGCTTTGGGATCATACTGCTCGACCTCATCACCGGCAGACCAGCCATCATAAGGAGCCTGAAGAGAAGCACCAACATTATCGAATGGGGGACTCCTCTCATAGAGCAAGGGGTTCTACACAGCATTGCGGATCAGAGGCTCCAAAACCAGTTCAACACTGCATCAGTTTGGAAAGCAGTGGAGACAGCAATGTCCTGCGTGAGCCTAACTTCGAAGGGCAGGCCTGACATAAACCATGGCTTATCTGAGCTCAAAGAATGCTTATCTCATGAAGCCAATGCTTCTGGGTCCTTTGAGTTGACCTCCTTGGAGATCGATCAAGCAACGCGTGCCAGGTAGGTTGCAGAATTAACCTGTTTAGGTTTTGGCTCACTACTTACCGGATCCATGTCGGTGAAGTCGGATTATCCATCGGTCTGGGGTTTATTTTCCTAAGGTGGCATTTTTCGTCATCCAAATAAATGAAAAAAACATGTAAGTTTTTATCATGATGACCCGCTTCTTGTTATTAATTTGCATTTGGATTGTATTGTCGTGGAAGTGTGGCGAGGGTGTGCTGTTCTGATATGCTCCAAAAGTGCTTTCTTTGGATCTGTGACTGAGAAAGAATACTTAGTTCTTCCATCTGAGTAATTCCTATGAGCTTGCGTCCTTTGTATCCTCTGTATTCCATAGATAATTATCTCGACTTCTAACTTTAGAGTTAATCAAAGTGCAAAATAAGTAAGTTTCATTTATTCGAACCTAACTCTAGTTTTGTCGCCCCTAAATTTTTTCTTTCTATAAAGTTGCAGTCACATGAGAAATTAAGCGGCTTTAACTACGATCAGGTGTTAAATGCAAAAGATGTATGAAGACCAATATCAATAAAAGGAGAAAAGGACACTAGAAGTGCCAAAAGTTTTGTACGACACTCACTTTAATGCCAATTTTTTTTTTTTTTTCATATTACTTAGGTACCACTTAAAAAAAACGACCACTTAAGTGCTAACTCCGATCTGGGTAGCTAGAAATTCAACATGATTATATTTTATTAATTTCTCAATCCTATGTGGCTCACTGGCGTGCCCAATCAACATATAACTCACAAAAGATGTCGTCTAAAAAATTGTAAAGTCATCACTTTAGTGTCAGTCATTATTAAAAATTAATCACTTCAATACCAAGCACATCACGTGGAAATGCCATGCGGACTAGATTTTTTAAATAATATGGTAAGTTATATAAAATTTCTAATTATAAAAGCCACATATCATTTTTGTCCTGTTGACACTTAATTATCATTTTCCCCAATTTAGCACTTAATTGATCTTATGGAAAATTTTGGTATTAAAGTGAACGCCGTACGCAACTTTTGTCACTTTTAGTGTTCATCTGCCTCAATAAAAGCATCTTTTTCTTTTCTCTTCTCTTTCATCAACTCTATTTCTACCATTCCATATTTACACAAGTTAAAAAATAATTCTCTTCAATCCCAGAGATGTCGGGAAGAAAAAGTACTTTAGTTATATGGTATCTATATTTTCGTTTTTCAAACTGCGCATGGAGATATAGATGTAGCTTGCATGCAATTCAGTCAGAAAGGGCACAATATTAGAACTTCACGACTAGATAGTGTAGAGTAGGGAAGCGTGGCTCTATACCACTTGTTGGGTATGGTGACATGGTTTTGATATCAAATGTCTAGTTGAGAAAGCTGTGATGTCCCTTATCGAGTGTATAGATTGGCGGGCGCAGTAAGAAAAAGCATTATTTCATGAACTTGAACATACCAGTTTCGATGAGAGTACGTAGAGAAACGATACACTCAGCCGCAAATGAAGACCGCACTTACACTTACGATTTCTCACTCATACAACTCATGTCACTCACTTGGACACTTGCAGAACTCTCTGACGACTCTCGGATCACAAATCTCCAGCTGTAATGTGTATGAATCCAAGCAAATCGATAGATGAAGAGAAAGCCGAAAATAACTGCTTCACTTGAACATTGATCATATCAGTGCTTCCCATACCAGTGCAAGAGGCCAACTTGTCCCTTCAACGGTTTTTGGTGTTAGATAAATCTTAATCTGGCAGGTCAGACTAGCACGGAATTTCAAAGGTGGACACTAGGATAAAAGGTCTCCCTCCATTCTTCCCTGGCAAATCTATCTCTCTCTCAAAAGCGAGGTTTCTCCTCCTTTATAATGGCTTCTCTTACTAATCTAGCCTAAATATGAGGTTTCTGTATGCGACATACTACTTTTGTTTTGGTACAATATACTAAAGTGGATCTGCAAAATTAAAATATGTCTCCTACAGGCAGTATGATACAGATTGCTTTATCATCATGGTATCGCATACATAGTGCGATTTAATAGCTAAGTACGCACAGACCCACGCCTCCGAACATTATGATGACAACTCCGGGAATATTCACGAGGACAATATCAAAGCACCAAGCAAAGCAACCGAAAGTTTTAAGAGATTCGGAATCGATGGGAACGAAATTTTTGACTGAGAATGCACTCAATAATCAAGAACAATCGTGCACCGAAAGGAACAAATTCGAATGCCCCTCCTAAACAAGTCAGAGTCTGAGACCAAGCTGGACGGACTTTGTTCGGGCATTTCTTCGAACGCGTAGTGGGCAGCGCGTTGGAGAGCGAATATAGACTTCTTCAGAGCTCGAACTCACACCCAAACTCGAGAAATCAGCGAGCAACGTTCGAACTTAAGAGAAACCGACTCATTCGGGTCCGACGCGGTTGAGGACTAAGGAAGTCGAGCTTGCTTAGCTCTTTAAAATCAAGCGGGACGCAGCTAAAAAAGAAGAAGGAGGATCGAGCACTCAATCGCAGGCCCCTACCTGGCTTGGCGACGACGTCCGGAAGCCGGTCTTAACACACATCTAGCTATGGCCGGCCGTCTTAGTGTCGCCAAGCCGGGATCCTTGGGAAAACGACGGATCGAAACCAAAACTCAACTCACCAACGTCGGTGGCGCCGGTTTGCGTCGAGGACGGCTGGACGACGCTCAGCCGGGGCTAAATTTCGGCCCTCTCGCTCTCTCGGCTGCTCTCGCTCGAACTACCTTTCGGATCTCTCTCTCCGACACCCCCGCTCACGTCTTGCTTTCCTTCTCTCCCTTTTAAGCTCTCTAGCCGGCGCGCATGGCTTCCTGCTACGCCAGCTGTTGCTGCCGGTCTGCCCCCGACCACCAACTCCGGCGCAACGCTCGCCCTGTCTTCCCCGTCTCTTTCCTCGGTCCTCCTCGTCCTCCTCCGTCCTCTGTTCTCTGCAGAGGCGTGAAGGGAAACGGGGAAAGAAAGGGAGATGGGGGCCGGGCCAGGAAAGAAAAGGAAAGTGAGCCGGCCCAGTTGGAGAGAATAGAAAAGGAAGGGAAAAAGGAAGAAGGGGCCGGGCAGGCCCAGCCCTGGCCACGACTTCTTTTTTTAAATTAATAATAATTTTTTAGTTAAAATTGTTTGATCCTTTTTTTTTATAAATTATATTACTATTAATGCCAATGCTTCTAATGTTTATATGCTATACAATTTAGTGAAAATTATTTTTTTTAAAAATTAAAAATTAATCATTAATTTCTATGCAATTAATGAATGATTAAATGGATTCGTCAAAATTTAGGTGTCAACAATATGCTGTGAAGGTGCTCTCTAAATCATCATGGCAGGAAAGCAAGCAATTTCGAGCTGAGGTTAGATAGAATGATTCCATCATATGCTTCTTTGACAATTCAATCCCATGCTACGGCAATGTCAAATATGAAATGCACATTCATGATATTGCAGGCACAATTCTAAAGGACTGTCTACCACAGAAACTTGGTTTCCCTGATTGGATATTGTAAGGACTCCAAAAATAAAGCATTAGTATATGAATTCATGGCTAATGGAAATCTACAACAACACTTATTAGGTACTTTATCATATTCTTGTATGTTTTTGTTTTCTCCATAATAATCCTACAAAGCATTCCCTTTTTTTGAAACGCAATGTGAGGATGTCAGTTTAATAGGGGCCAAGCCAAGTGTCTTGACTTGGGACAGGAGACTACGATTTTCTGTAGATGTAGCTTAAGGTATATAAATGAGATGTGCATAATTGTGAATTTTTCCCCGCTTCGCATTTGTCATGCTTAAAGGAAATTTTGAAAGAATTGCAGGTTTGGATTATCTCCATAACAATTGCGTCCTGCCCATCATCCATAGAGACATCAAGGCTTCAAATATCTTGTTAAATGAAAACATGCAAGCTAAACTATCTGACTTCAGTCTTTCAAGAGCTTTGGTAGCTGAAAATGACACTTACAAGTCAACCAGTCCTTTGGGCATTCCTGGCTACCTCCCCCAAGTAACGGCTTAAACTCGATATTGTTGAGATGGTTCTCAATCTCTGTATGCATAGAAAATCCGATAGTCCATGTTCTTATTGTATGTTGAGCAGGTATGGACCATCCACTTATGGATTGAACAAGAAAAGTGATGTATACATTTTCGGGATCATGCTCCTTGAGCTAATTTCAGGACATCCCGCAATCAACAAAAGTGGAGGTGGAAATAGTGTGCCTATACGTGAACGGTCGAAGGAAAACTCGACATCGACTCGGTCGAGATAGCAACAAAGGTTGCAGAATCTTGTGCTCAAATAGAACCAGGTGCAAGGCCAGACATAAATCATGTTTTGACAAAATTGAAGGGGGCGATTGAACTAGCATCCAAGCCCAACTATGCGGATAAAGGAGCATATAGGAGCGACCTCCCTGGAAGTTGAATCGGACAAGGCACCTGTGGCAAGGTAGTTCATTTTATCCATTAGCATGCGCCAACGTCGGTTGTCAAACTTTGGCGACTTCCAGTACTAAAATCAAGTCTTCCTATATTTCAAATTTGTATCTGTATATAAGTTTGGAATGCCTAGAGGCTATTCCTGAATGTTTCATTGTAAGTGTCACAAGAGCGCTATCTTTCAATTTCGTCAACTTTATTGATGATCCTAAATAGTTCACGTCGTTCCTAAATTACAGCTAGTAATTTAATTAGCTAGTTACCAGTTACATGTATTTACAACCATGATTTATAATTACATGTTTACCATGAACAAAATATAAGTCCCTTTACCACCGGCCACGGTGGCTCTGCTGATTAAGTCTTCCCCACCGTGAGGGGACCCACTGACCCCTTCTAGGAGGGAGGGGGTTCGACTCTCTGCGGAGACGCTTGGTGTCTTACTCGTTCCACGGGGGTGGTGGGTCCTCCCGTGGGGCCTCGGGGTTTACTCCCCGTCACCTCGGGCGTACCGAGGTTGTCCATGTTGGTACGGTGTGTGACATCCTGAAATTCGAGTCCTCTGAGGAATGAATGGATGTGAATTTTGTCAATGCATTGTTGGTTGATCTCACTCGGAATTGATCACTCCTGAGATACTGACCTTGAGGGGAAAGGCTAATGAGGACAACTCGTACGACTAAAGGACTCGACTCCGGGAAAACGACTTGACCGTGAGACTTATGTGAGGACAATCCCGTAGATAGGCAGGCCGATTTCAAGGATGATTAGAAGTCGATTCGCGGACAGAACATAATGGGACAACGGGTGATTCCGTTCACAGTTATCGAATCCACGAACGACCCTATGTCAATCCTCAGTAATCGTGTACTTTGAAATAAGAATCTATCCCCCGTAATTTCATGCGGTCAAGGACGTCCATGCGTCGAGATGTCTTGAACGTGATTTGATACGAGTCGGTCACGCGTGAATCCTCAAAGCCACCCGTCAGTCTGAGTTATTACCAAAATGGCATTGGGCGAAATTGACATGGCAAGAGAACTTATGATTGGACTTCGAATTATTGGGAATGTCCGGGACGGACTTTGGATGAAGCTACTTCAGACAGTCGATAGAGCCAGTTAAGCCGAGCAATTGGAAAAAGGGATTTTCGGACCGAGGAAGCAAGCCGTGAGGTCGTGGGCCGGGCCAAGCCAGTGTGGGCCCTAGGCCCAAAGTTGAGACAGCCACCAAATGGGCCTAAGTCAAGCAAATGAGCCCATTGGGCCAAACCAACTATTCATCTTCTAAGCCCATGGGCCAATTCTTGGCCATTTCAAGCCCATCCAATTCCCAAGCCCATTCCTATTCATGGCCAAGCCCAATCCTTAGGCCCATCCACCAATTTCAGCCCAAGGTCAGATGTGTAATTTGTGCAAGGTGGAAATGACCTAAATGCCCCTAAAAGCATGTGGATAAGGCAAAGGAAGAGAGAGAAGATGATGTCACTTTGTATGGGGAATTGAAGTGGCCATTTAATGGCCTTAATGAGGTGTGACACCAGCCCTCACATCTCTCTCTCTCTCCCCCATTCGGCCTCCAAGCGGACGAGCTCCTCTCTTCCTCGTTTTCCCTCTCCTCCAGTTTCTGCTCCAGCTGACCCTTCGTCAAAGAATCGAGTCAAAAGTGGTCTTCCCGGATGAATCAGCCAGTGATCCACCTATCACCGTGACCGGGAGAGACAGACCGTTCCAACGAGACCAGTTTCGTCCCGAACGGAGCTGTCGGTCGTCCTGTACGGCCGTCTCAAGACGCCGGTCGCCGGACCGCCTGGTTCCGCCCTGCTTCGCCTGTTTCGACTTTGCAGCCCGTTTTCTTCCATTCCAGCCGTTCCTTTGCTCATCCCAACCTCCAACAAGACTCCCAAGACCCCCAGGTGTCACCGGTTGCCAGCCACCCTCCTCGCCGGAGCTCCGGCCAAGCCGTTCAACTCAGTTTCTCCTCCGGCAGGGCTGTTTTTCAGTATTTTCAGTGGGAGTCCGAGTTGTGGTTGCTGTGTTGAGCTTGGGACCGCCTTGGATCGTTGTGGTAGAGGTCCCGGAGCGTCGCCTCCGTCGTCGCCGCCGCGTCGGTGTCTCCGGCCCACTTAACGGGTGAGTTTAGCTCCTAATCCTTCGATTAGTGCCTAAACTTGCTTAGGGTTGGTTTAGTTAGATTTAATTCTAGTTTAAGTGATTTAATTAAGTTGTATTAGCCCTAAGATAGGTGGTTAGATGAATGAATTAAATTAGTCTAGCCTAATCTTGCTTCATTTGCTTAATGTGGTTTATGTGGTTAATTAAGTATGCTTGGCTTTAATTAATTGATGGTTGCTTTAATTAATGCTTTTAATGATTTCTGAATTTAATTTATAGTTTATTAAATTCTGGAAAATTACTGTTCATGCGACACTATTCGCGATTTACTGTTCACGAGTACTGTTCACGTGCACTGTTCACGTGCACTGTTCATCCAGAATGCGAAAAGTTTCTAAAATTCATATGTGTTGATTCTATGAAGTAAATGGATGTAAAAATGTATGAGCATCTGCATGAATTGAGTGATGATTGTGCAATTGTGTGATGATTGGAAATTTGGTATTTATTCAGAAAATTCCGGGTGTCGGGTTTTGACACCGAAAATGGATTTTAAGTATTATATCGAACAGTGGGGTTTGAAAAAGGAAAGTATCAGTTTTCTGGTTCGAATTAACGTGTGCCCACGCACGACTATTTTCTCAGATGTTTTTAATACGAAGGAAAGAGGCCAGGATTACTATTTTAATCGGGGCATTTGAGTGAAATGCAAAGTGTCCTGGGCCGATATTGAATTGTCGTGTGTTGGTTAAGAGGAAACCGTCCCGGGCTGTTGAGCTAGACGTGCCCCTATATGGGATGCCCGTGCAATGGATGCCGGTCGCAGTAGAGGCTGGGCCGAATGGACCGATGCTCCTTCGGGAATGCCGTCGACGTAGTGACGAAGCCGTGCTCCAAGGGGGGGAGACGATGCTCCTTCGGGAATGCCGTCGACGTAGTGACGAAGCCGTGCTCCATGGGGGGAGACGATGCCTGGCATTAATGTCAGTAGATAGCCGAACTGCGAGTAGGCTATGCCCTTGAGTGGCAGTGAATAACAATTGGAACGCATGTTGGGTGTTGATTGACGCGCTGGATTATGGGACGGAATTGTGTGGCACGGTATGGGACGTGTCATAATGATTCGGTCTTATAATCAGGACCCCTGTGATTAATTGAGTGGATAAGACGTTTCAATTGTTGTATGCATTGAATATATACATGATATTGTTGAACTGTGATAATGTGTAAGAATGCATGAGAATCATGGCATCTGCGATTTCGGTCATACGTGAGTTAAGCACATTGTTTATGGCACGCGTGCATGAATCGATAACATGCAGGGTGTGGCAATGGTCAGGTGAGATCGCTTGTGATGCGACTCATATGTGATTGATGAAATGTATCATCTAATGGCCATGTGCATTGCGTGTATTGTGCTGAATTATAACGTGCAGGGTATGGCATACCAGGTAAGGTTGTATGCGAATCGACTGTTGGTTGTTGCTTGTGGTGGGGTAGTTCTGGATAGATACCCTGGGTTGAGTTGGTGTACTAACCGGGGCTTAGGGGTAGAACTTGCTGAGACGTTGTCTCAGTGGTTATTGAATAACCATTTCAGGACCTGGATGAGGAGCCTAAGGAGCATGAATCTGATGAGGAGATCCCTGTTGAGGAACCTGAAGAGGAGTACGTGGAGGAGGACCCCGAGTACGACCCGGATGAGGACTGAGATCCCGTCCTGTCTTGTCAGACCTTGTTTGCATGTGAATAGACGTTAGACCAGAGTTGCGTATATATAGTATTGTAGAATACTATGAGATGCATGTAAAAAGGTGTGGTTGTAAATTTTCAGTATGAAAAATATATGGCCTGCTTTTCTATCCCATTGCTTTATTGTCTGGGGAATTATAACTGCTTCCGCATGTGCAAATAAAAATGAAAGGGTCGGCGATACATAGTCCTGGGATATCGCATTTTAAAATCGACCAAAAGTAAGGGATGTGTGCGTGCCTGAGGATCGGGGCGTGACACGGTGCGTGGGTTCCCTGGGTCATAAAAAAAAATTATATATATAAGTCCCTTTTCCAAGACCGATTTTAGAAATGCCCCTAAGAAAGGCGACCGTGGAATGAGAAATGCCGTGTAATATGGGAATAGCTTAAGCCATGAAGCTAAATCGTGATAGTTTTGCAAATTTTGTTTGTCAATTGTGTAGGAGTTGGTGGAATATGAAAAGCAAAAATCGGATCGTCATCACATTGCCAACATGAAATGACTCTTGATGACCCACACTCTCATATTCCACATCAAAAAATCTATTTTTTCCATAGAGAAAGTATTCTCCGACATACTTTATTTTATCATATGGCAACCTAATAAGAGGGAGAAAAGCGGCTTTAAAAAAGGTCAGGCCGGTTTGTATCCACTGAGTTGGTCGTTGTTCTGCCTTTTTGTTTCATTTATCCAAGTGCAAGTCAAGTCCCCTCCATTATTTACAAGCGAAACATCTTGGCAATCTCCATGCGTACATTTTTCTTCTTGGTTGTTGTACGTCGTACATTGCGCAAGTCCCATTGCCATCAGCAGAGGAGGGAAAATTTTATCAAATTAATTTTGAACCTATTGTACAAACAACAATTTAGTCATAAATTTTTCAATTTTATCAATCAAGTCATAAAACTCTATGCAAAATTCCAATATTAGTCTTTCTGGATAATTTGTGCAAATTTTCCAATAAAGCATACATGTCAACCGGGATTTCATGTTAGTTCATCAATACATGCTAAATTAGAATTCACATAGTCATAGCATTTAAGTTTAATTATGTTCATGTTCAACAAGAAAAATGCAAAAAGAGTAAATTGGCATCTCTTGTTCATATCTAGAAATCATGTCTAAGTCATGCATACATCAAATGGTTCCTTGGTCTTCAATTAATATTTTGCAAAATATTCATTGGAAGCTTTGCTTAGCACATCAAGGTTTTTCTATCTCCTCAAGTAATTTAATAATTGCTCAAATTGTTGAGTGTTAAATTCTTGTTTGTGGGCCCACATGATTATCTCTCACATGTTGTTGTTAGTGGTTAGGCTTAAAATTGACTCAAATTACTTGCAAAATATTTTTGAATATAGAGAAAAGATGCCGAAATGGCATTATATTTACGTAGCGTAACCAAGTCCTTGTTCACATGAATATCTGGTTCATAAATTGCTTGATTTTCTAATTGACCCATAATGGATTAGTGACTACTCCAAATTGAATTGATTTGCATGGTTAGATGATTAGATTAAAACCCCCAAAAATTACAATTGATATAAGCTTGGGAGAGTCCGCATTAAGTGTAAGCTTAGTAATCCATTAGCTTTCCCTAACAGTTTACATCTAGGAAAGTCGCAACAAGGAAAAAAATAAAGAAAGAAAAAAAAATGCTCCAATGCCCCAACAATGGCTTGGAAAATGGCATGTAAGATGCACGTGCTTGTTGCCTGGCGAGGATTTGGCCAGCTAGTGCCTTTATTTGAGATTGAATTAGTCATTTCAGACCCGAGATAACATTCATTCAGAGTTTTCTTTTGAGAAAGCAACTACGCTTCATGCTTTTATTTAAACATTTTTTAACTTTGGATGACTCCACTCTCATATTCTCTTTTTTATTTTTTTAAAGAAAAATTTTCCACGACAAATTTTTTTTTCTTGACGCATGAAATGGTTTTGCCATTTTTCCATCAGAAAATGTGAAAGCAAAACTCACTTTTACTAAAGCAAAAGTTTTTGCTCATTAATGTCTTTAATGGGAGTGCGATGTGCATTATTGAAGCAGAAATAATTTTTTTATTGTTCTCGGGGAATCCGTCCACTGCCTTTTCTTGCTCAAGCCAAAGCACTTTTCTTTTGGCCCCCCAAAGAGAAGTAAAAATTATCCACAAATCTTGTGGCAAGTTCTTGGATTCCATAATGGAAAAGATTGCATCCCTTATACTTGGATTGAAGAAAACTAAAAGTGATTTTCGCTTTAAAATGGTCTAATTAATTTGACAATGCTCTGGATCTTGCTATGAATGCGCTGTGATCAGGAGTACTCTGCCCCACAAGGAACGGCATTATCAATGGGGCATTGCGCGTGCATATCTAATCAGGCTTATTATTTGGGATTTTTTTCCGCTGGTTTAACTTCATACATAGAAGAATTTGACCATTATTGGTTGTGCTCGTAAAGAGGAAATATGAAAAAATGCATAGAAAGAAATATGTGTAATTGTGTGTAAATGAAATAGAATGTAAATTCTCTCTTATGCGCATATAATCTATGGTAGGTAACTCACTTAGATAACCAATATTAAGTTGTAATTTAATGGAACAAAATTTAGTGAGTCACGGTAATTTGAGTTGGTAATAGTTAGTAAATGTAAGGGGCTGCTAAGCGAAAGCTATTAAACATCAGAAAATAACTCGTACAAAGTTGGTACCTCAAAATTATTTGGTGACTTAGGTTGATAATTTTGCATAAAAGTTAATAAACTTGAAACATCGTGAGTGATGTAAATAAAAATTGGTTAGTTAGTATAGAAATTCTTAATTTGCAAACTACATAAAACAATCGTTATTTCATCAAAGTGTTGGTAAATTTCCAACAAGTTTTATAAAAAAAAAGTTACCGATAATTTTTATAAGCAACATTTTTACAATACTTACCAACACTTATTGAAATTTATTGTTACGGAAAAAAAAAATCCATATTTCCTAGACAAGAAAAAAATAATATTGGAAAACTCTCTTAGTGTAAACAGAAGCATGAGAAATTATGGATAGTTGATTAGCGGCATAGAAGTAGATGTCACCTCATGATCAATCCATATTCCATTTCCGTAAGTAAAATCCATGGTGCAGGGTTGGTGTGAAACGTGAAAAATTGACATCAAAATCGTAATCACAAATGGACAAGTTGTTGATGAGTTCAACGCCTTCATGTTACATTCCTACTTTAATCTCACCATGCGAGGACGGCGACCTCGGTTTCTGTTCCTAGGTAGCTTTCACCTTAGAAAGTCGAAAGGGAAAAACACCGAGGTAAGAGCAGCGGACGAAACTTCTTTCGTTATTCCAAGTAAAGTAGTTAAATGAAGAATTTCTAACTTTTTAGCTCAGGAAAACTCTACTCTTATGAATTCACATCATGCTGTAGTTAGTGCGACAATTATTCAAAACACGTGTTCCACACAAAATCATCTTTTTGGTTGGAAAATATATCCCAAACAACTTTAATAATGTGATAGGACAAT
Source organism: Eucalyptus sideroxylon x Eucalyptus melliodora (assembly GCA_016097485.1). Taxonomy (NCBI): domain Eukaryota; kingdom Viridiplantae; phylum Streptophyta; class Magnoliopsida; order Myrtales; family Myrtaceae; genus Eucalyptus; species Eucalyptus sideroxylon x Eucalyptus melliodora. The sequence goes on from CM027833.1 coordinate 37,055,738, forward strand.
ATAGGATTCTCTTCTCATCAATAAGGTGAATAGTAAGTATTATTGACCTTGAGGTCTACATTGTGTTCCTCCATCGATTCCATCGATTCAAGTGCAAGTCAAGTCTCCTCCATTATTTAAGCTAAAAATAAAATCTTAGCAAATAGATTGCTTTCTTTGTGTGGGATTGTGCGTTTTGTGCGTTAATGTAGATTCCATCTCCATTGCGGAGATTTTTTATATCTAGGATAACATTGTCATCAATTCCTATTAATTGTCAAATGTTAGATTTTGTTAATTTGAAAACAAAGTCGAGAAATTCATAGTTATTTGTGTTGACAAAAAAAAAAATGATCAACTTTTTCATTATCATCAATAAGTGGCAAGTTCAGTCGATCTCGTCAATGAAGATTAGTATATGCCTAGCACCTCCCTTCAAATATACCTGAGAAAGCCCCAACAAATCTGAATGAATGTAGCTCATTGTACCTTGGTCATGTGAACTATCGTGCTGAACTGCACTCTATGCTACTTGCCGTGAAGGTGCTTTATGAATCATTGTGGCAAGGGTGCAAGCATTCTCAAGCAGGGGTGAGATATAATGCTGCAACCATTTGCTTATTTATAAATTTGCCCTTACACGTAGTAAAGCCACATTCATGACATTGCAGGCACAACTCTTAACAATTGTTTACCATGGAAACTTGGTTTCTCTAATTAGGTATTGTGATGACTCCAAAAAGATTGAGTTAATATATGAACTTATGTCTAAGGGAAACCTACAACAACACTTATTAGGTACATCGTATTCTTGCATGTTTTAATTTCCTCTAAAATAATTTCACAAATATCTGTTTCTTTCTCGTGTATGATGCGAAGATATGCTGATCTATAATAGGGGCCATGCCAAATGTCTTGACGTGGAGTAAGAGACTGCAAATTGCTATAGATGTAGCACAAGGTATATAAATGACATATCCATTATTACCACTTTTGCTCCTTTGGATTGGCATTATTAAAGAAGATTTTGCAAGAATTGCAGGTTTGGATTATCTACATAATGGTTTATACTTCACTTCTCTAAGGATATGACGGAATATAGGTTAAATATAGATAAAGGGCTCAAGAACTCGAGGAGATTCCTTATCTATGACCTGGAAATTGTCTTCTCATCCACGTTCTGATGTTTCTAATGCAGGAATCAATCATTGGGTTGAACAAGAAAAGTGATATTTGGTGTTTTGGAATCGTCCTCTTACCTATTAAAATTTATTGTTAGGGAAAAAAATCCGTATTTTGTGGACATAAAAAAAAAAACAATATTGAAAGACTCTCTTAGCATAAAAAAGGGCAAAAGCACTAAAAACTCCAAACTATGTCAACAGCGATACATTTACCATAATTTTTATTTTTTGTGATACAAAAAAAAAAAAAAAAACCCAAACTTGTACCAGTATGAGAGGACCGTTAAAAATTTGCATACGTTGATGCCAATTAGCAAACATTGTCGACACAGTGCTAACATGGCTCAAGTGAAATAAAAACAACGTTATTTTGAATGAAAAATTATTTGATGGAATTTTAATGGAGGGCAAATGTGTCATACAGGTACAAGTTTTGGATTTTTTTATATCACAAGAAAAAACTTAAGATAAATGTATCAAAGTGCGTATAGTTTGGGGTTTGGATATAAAAAAAGTTGAGAGTAAGGGTGCGTTTGTTTGTGTTTCTGTTTAAAAATTGTTCCAGGGAACATAAATAAATAAAAAAAAGTGTTTCTGTTCCGGGGAACAATTTTTGAACAAAAAAACGCGTTTGGTAAACTTGTTCCGGAAATAAAAAATAAACAGAAACATGTTTGGTAAATTTGGATAATTTTTTTATCTCTTTTATTTTTTCTATTTTTTTCTTATTTTTCCTTTTTCCTTTTTCTTTTTCCTTTTTTATTTTTTTTCTTTTGGCCGATCACCGGCCTCGGCCATGGCCGGCGACCGGCTGGCGAGGGTCGGCCTCGCCTTGATCCGGCGAGGCCGAGCTCGCCCGGCCGGCGGCGAGGCGCGGCCTCGCCGGCCACCGCGGCGACGCCGAGGCTTGCCGGCGCTGGCGAGGTTGGCCTCGCCGGATCCGGGCGAGATCGAGCTCGCCCAAGCCGCCGCGAGGTCGACCTCGCCATGGCTGGGCGAGCTCGGCCTCGCCGGATTTGGGTGAGATCAAGCTCGCCCAGGCCGACCCTCGCCCAGCGCTGGGCGAGGCCGCCGGCCCTTGTCGGCCGGTCGCCGGCCATGGCCGAGGCCGGCGACCGGCCAAAAGAAAAAAGAACAAGAAAATAAGAGAAAAAAGAAAAAAAAAGTGTTTCTCAAAAGTGTTTCAGAAACAAGAAACACAAAATTTGTGTTTCTTGTTTCTGTTTCTTTTTTGTTCCTGGGAACAAAAGAACAAAAAAGGAACAGAAACGCGTCCAAACGTGTTTCTTTTCCTTTTTTGTTCCCAGGAACAAAAAAACAGAAAAACTATTTAAAAACAAAAAAAAGAAATACAAACAAACGGGGCCTAAATGTCTCATTGAATATAATTTGAGATTTTTTGTGATTTTTTTCTAAAAATAAGTGAGAGAAATTGTAAACACTTGATTAGCAGCATGGTAGCAGAAGTCAATCTTTCTCTAGTCGCCTTAAGATCAATCCATATTCCATTGTCGTACGTAAATCCATCATTTGGGGTCGGCATGGAACATGAACAATTTGAAAAGCAAATCATTATCACAAATGCACAAGTGATTGGTGACTTGACCGCCCTCGTATTCTATTCCTACCTCTTTTTTTTTTTTTTTGGTAAGGGGTATTCTATTCCTACTTTCGTCTTATCACCATCCAAAAAACTTTATATCAGATCCATGGGACCTAGAATTTTTGTTCTTGGGCAGTTTTCACTTCAGAAAGTTGAAAGCGATAAGCACCATCAAGCTATGAGCAGCAGATGAAACTTCTTTCATCACTCCAAAATAAAGCAAAGAAACTAAGAATTTCTGACTTCGTTTTTGCCTCAGGAAAGTAAATACATACTTGTGAATTCACATCATGCTGGACTTAGTGAAGAATATTCAAAACAAATAATCAAATCATTAGTACAATAAAAAATTCTTAATTCTGATTTGCCCTATTCTCGGGCTCCCCGTCGAGATCATCTTTTTGGTTGGAAAATGTATGTCCAGACAACTTTAATAATGCATGGGCCAACGAAAGATTCTGTTCTCATCAACGAGGTGATTCACCATGGGGTCCACATTCCGTGTTCTTCCATCCAAGTCAAGTCTCCTCCATTATTTAAGCTAAAGAAATCTTGGCAAATAGATTGCTTTCTTAATGTGGGATCGTCCTTTTTGTCAGTAAATGTAGATTCCATCTCCATTGCAGAGATTTTTCATATCTAGAATAACATTCTTGTCCATTCCTGTTTATTATCGAATGTTAGATTTTATTAATTCAATAAAACGAAGTCCACAAATTCGTATTTCTTCGTGTTAGATACAAAAAATTGGCCAACTTTCATTATTATTATCGATTAGTGGCAAGTTCATTCGACCTCATCAACGAAGATTAGTGTATACTCGGGCATCTCCTTTTCACTGCACCTGAGAAGGACCCCCGCAAGTTTTATTGGATGTAATATATTGTACCTTGGTCTTGTGAACTGCTGTGCTGAGCTGCACTTTACTTGTTGAACACGCAATGTTTGCAAAAGTCTATCTTCCAAATTTCATGCCCATACATAGGACCCTGCTCACTCAAAATGTTCATGCCCCTCTCAGACGTGGATGATAACCTTCAAAGTCTTAGACTTTTTAATAAATCGACATCCTCAATAGACTAATAATCTAAAAACCAATCCTTATGTGATGTCATGTGATGTGTGAATCCAGAATTCATAATACACTCCTCTCCAGTCGAACTGGTAGTCCCACTCAAAACATATGACTCCTCCGTTTGGCCCTTGTGACATTCGCGCCACTCTCCAATCTCTCTACTTTCTTTGGCTATGGACAATCCACCTGCAATGTGCGCTCTTTCTGATAATTGTAAACATCTTAACGGCTTTTTTCCTTACTCTAAACTTCAATCTAGACTTGCTTCTTTTATAAGAACCCATCTTTGAGTTTTTGCCTTTGACCAACAAGCCCTCAGCGCCACTTCTGTGTTCATTGCTCTACAAAGAATAAAGCAATATCAGAGTCTGCCACAAGCAGTATCATAGTCTACCATTAAACAGATACTTGAAACTCATTTAGGTGATCCAGGATTGACATTCCTCAATAATCTTGGCATGAAGAACCGTCGAATCAATAAAAGTTTCTTCAAGAGATATTTCAATATGTCTCCAACCTAAACATTATCTTACTTCAAGTTTCGCCCGAACTGCATCTTCACTCGTCTCATTTATCTCTACAACCAAAACATTATCCCCTAGATTCAGCAGCATTATACACCTAGCCTTTTTCAAAATATTAACTTTTTCTTTTGCTTTCATAATTTGAAGAAATTTATCATCTCCCTCCAATGCTAAATCCAAATGCTATGGCTCTACCATCACACACATCTTAATGCACCATAGATTAAAATCATTCCTGCCAGTAAAATTCTCCAACTCAAATTTAATAAAATCCATAGCGATTATTGCATATAAATAAAATTTCTGGAATAATCAATCAATAAAACCCTTACAACTAACGTGAAAGCGTGAACAAACACACGATTCAAGCGTGAAATAAAACTTAACCATATTGGATCGAGATGGTTCCACAATAGAAGATTACATTCACTTGAAGGCTCAACTATCAAGTGTTTCCGGATCCTAGAAATCCAATTCACAAGGAACAATCATAATAAATGAGTTTTTTTTTTTTTTTTCCTAATGTTCTCAACTCTCTTGTAAAAACTTTCTAAACGTAAACGTAAAAAGGCCCCTAGCTGCCTCACCTTTGTCTACGTAGGGAAGCCCTCATTGGGGGGATCGCTCCCTAGGGGCTTCCCAGGATTGTTCTTGGGGAAGTATAGTGCAGCTTTTTAGGGCGCGCATGACAAAATTTATATTTCTTTATTTCTTTATCTTTCTATTCCTTGGAACAAGTTTAGAACAAAATTCCGTTTGGTTGCAATTTCATTTTTCTATTTCCAGAACATATTTCTATTTCAGAATTAGATTTGGAGCAGAAATCAACAGCTAAAACTTTTAGCTTTTCTATTTCTAAAACAAAAGTGAGAAATGAAAACTATTCTCATCGTTTACTTTCCTCACCGCTCGCCACTTGTGGCACGCTAGCCACATACTCATTGGACATCAGTCGTCGCCCCTCTAAAAATAGAAATGTTATTATGTTATCAAACGAATTTCTATTTAAGAAATTGAAATTTTGAATCATTATCAAACGTGTTTCTTTACTTAGAAACTCGTCTAGGGAATAGAAATTAAGGTAGCGCATGGGAACGTTTATGTTCCCCCGGATTTATGATCTTTTGTTCCCGAGAACAAAAAAAGAATATAAATTCATTTGATAACGCCAAGTTGTTTTTCTGTTCCCATAAATAGAAAGTTAGCCCGGGAAGAGATTTGGAGCAAAAACAAGAAATAAAAAAAAAAAATTGATTCTTGTTCCCGAGAACAATTTCTAGAAATAAGCTAATTTTCTTTTTTATTTTTCTTTTGGTCCTCTCTCTTGCCGCATCCACCTCCAATTTGCCGGAGCTGCCGCTGCCATCGGACGGTTGCCGACCAATCGCTGCGTCGCCCGTCACTACCCGTCGTAATTGTCGCTCGTCGCTGCCCGTCGTCGCCATCGCACGATTGCCAGCCACCAACGCCAGCCACTAATCGTCACCGCCGACCGCCGCCAACACCTCCGCCGTCTGCTGCTAACCTCGCCAATCAACGCCATCACACAGCGCCGCTCGTCACCGCCGTCGGCCATCGACCGTCCTTTGCCGATGGCCGCCACACAGCCCATTGGCCGCCACCTCCCGCGGTCGACGACCGGTGGTTGGCGCGGCCGATGGGCTGTGCGTGCATGGTCGGTGGCCGGCAATTGTGCAGCGACGGTGACGGGCAGCAACAGCGCCCGAGCCAAGCGGCGGTTGATGATCTGTGAGCAAGAATAAAAATCAAATAAATACAAAAAAAAAAATTGTTTTATACCAAACACATTTCTATTCTTTTTCTATTTCTGGAGTATAAATTTTGTGTTGTTATTAAACACCTTATTTTACTCAGAAATTGTTTCTCGGAGTAGAAATAAAATATAACTATTTCTGAAAAAAAATGATTTATGTTCCAAAAATGTTGTCATGCGCACCCTTATTAATGAAGGTGTGCCTCTCTCTCCCCTAGCCCAATTTCCCAAGTTTATTTTGCTTTGCACCTAGGAATGAAGGTTCCCCATCCTCCGCCGAGCGCAAACCCCTAAAGAGGATGAGAGCAATTTAAGGATATATTGAGGTCCTTAGGGTTGTCACAAGTTGTGATTTATAAGGACTTCAAAATAGGGATTAAAACATGTTTGGATTGAGACTGCATTGTTAGGTCGAGTGTCCAAGCAAAATGCACCCGGACAACCGGACACTATTATTTTTAAAAAATTTCTCTTCTTTTTTCTTTTTCTTTATTTCTTTTCCTTTTTTTGACCCTCATCAAGCTTGGAAAGAAAAAAATGGAAAAAAAAATTCATATATTATATAAATTGTTAGCATTAGCGCTGGTCGTACTATGTAAGATGGTCGGCGTTCATATTAGTAATTTCCAGCTAAAATTGACCAAATAAACTCAATTAACAAAATGTGAAAATATTTAAGACTCAGTTGATAAAATGTGAAAAATATTTATGACTCAATTAACGAAATTAAAATGTTTATAATTGAAATGACAAAAATATAATGGATTTATGATTTTTTGTATAATTTTTCACTAGTAACTTAGGTTGATGTAAAATCATCCGACGGAATTTATCAGTATCGTTCCACTTGTTATGCGTTAAAGAGACTTACCGAGAGAGATGTTCAAGTCAACTCAAGTCAAGGAAAGGGCACCATCAAAAGGATGGCCAGATTTTCAAAAGTTTACTCGTTACTTTTTTTCTGAATGGCCCAAATACAGAAGACCCTGCTCGCTGAAAATGTTCGTTCCTCTCTCAGACATGTGGATGGAACTGTAGGAGCTGAGCCTATAATTGTCAGTCCCTAAAAGTAGTAGAGATTGCTTTCCTGCTTCCCCTACATGACCATCAGCACACCTATGAAAACCTTCAAAGTTTGAGAGTCTGAAATAAATTGACATCCCCAATAGATTAATATTCTGAAAATCAATCTATGTGATAGGTGAATTTAGAATTCATGATCCACTTCTCTTCGGTCGAACTGGTAGTCCCACTCAAAACGTACGACTCCTCCCCTTTGGCCCGGGCAACATTTGTGTCGCTCTCCAATCTCTCTACTTTCTTTAGCTATGGACAATCCACTTGCAATGTGCCCCTCTTTCTGATAGTCATAACATCTTAACAGCTTTTTCATTACTTTAAACTTCAATCTAGACTTGCATCTTTTATAAGAACCCATCTTTGAGTTTTTGCCTTTGACCCGCAAGCCATCAGTGCCACCTCTGCGTTCGTTGCCCTACAATTTCTTCCATCATTCTTTTGGAAAATAGTGCAAAATTCACTTCCTCTCGTTAGATAACCACAAAATTACTCTTAAGAATTGGATAAAGAATAAAGCAATATCATAGTCTGCCAATAGTTAGATATCTTCTCATCCGCATTGCTCAGAATGTTAATGACTTTATTTAACTCATTTAGGTGATCCTAGATTGACATTCCTTTATCATCTTGGAGTGAATAACCGTTGAATCAAGAAATGTTTCTTCAAGAGAGATTTTGATATGTACAACACTTCAAGTTTTGCTCGAACTGCATTTACACTTGTCAATTTTATCTCTCCAACCAAAACATTATCCCCTAGATTCAGCAGTGTTATACACCTAGCCTTTTTTCAAAATATCAATTTTTTGTTCTACTTTCATGGTTTGAGGAAATGTATCATCTCCCCCAATGCTAAATCCAAACACTACGGCTTTGACATCACACACATTTTTATGCACTAAGGATTAAAATCATTTCTGACAGTAAATTTCTCCAAATCAAATTTAATAAAATCCATAACGATAATTACGTATAGACAAAATATCTAGAATAATTGATCAATAATAAATCCTTACGACTAATGTGAAATGTGTGAAGAAACAAATGATTCAAACAAGAAATACATTATAGAAATAAAACCTAACCACATTGGATCAAGATTGTTCCACAATAATTCGCAAAAAAAAAAAATATTACAGTCGCTTGAATGCTCAAACTCTCTAGAGTTTCCAATCCAAGATATCCAATCCACAAGGAAAAATCATAAGAAAGGAGTTTTCTTGCTAGAGAAAAAACGTGAAAGCTAAATCAGGGGACGTTGAACTGAAAGAAATGCTTCTCATAGCTCTAGAAAGGAAGGAGTTTTGTCAAAAAAATTAGTTTAAAGTTAATTGAGCCGAAGAAGAATTGCCCGTGGAAAATTGTATGAAACTCAGTTTAATGTAAACTCATCCAATGGAATTTATCAGTATTGTTCCACCTATTATGCGTTAAAGAGACTTACCGAGAGAGATGGGCAAGTAACTCAGGTCAAGGAAAGGGCACTATCAAAAGGATGGCCAGATTTCAAAAGTTTACTGATTACTTTTTTGTTCTGAATGGTCCAAAAAGAGGATGATAAAAGTAGCGTACTGAAATAAAAGGGGTACTGCATCTTTGGGACCATCGTCCGTGATGAGCCTCGCGATTGAATCTGTGAAACATGATGTAAATTGATTGCTAAAGTGCATAATAATAAAATAATAATAATATAATGACAAGGACGACTATAAATAGTGAAAGGATTGGTGACATGATTACTCTCCCCCAACTTTGATTCGAAAGAAGCTTTCCACATGCAAAAAAGTTAAAAGTTAAAATGTGAATAATAATAGTATAATGACGACAACCATGACGACTATAAAATGACGTTGACCGCGACGACTATATATAGTAAGAATGTTTGCGACATGATTAGTCTCCCTTAACTTCATTTTTTTTTTTGTCAGTCCCCTAACTTTAATTGGAAAGAAGCATTAAAAAATAAGGGCTAATACCACTAAAATCGACAAATTGATTATCAATTTAGATTTTTTTATGATCAAAAAATTAATTTTGGATAAATTTATTATAGGTGTACCGATTTAAGATTTTTCATAATATTAATCTAAAAAATGAAAGTAAAATTCTCTTATTAGAACTCAGATTCCTGCTTAGCTAGTTTCCTACACACACACCATGATTCAAAATTTCAGGATCTATACAAGTAGGGCATACCTCCTCTTTTTAAGTGTCAATATGTTGAGACATATCAAACACAACTTACATTATGTGATGTTATGATCTAATTGCACATACAGAGTCGATATCCATATATAAATCTCAAATTCATGCATGCATATATATATATATATATATATATATATATATATATATATATATATATATATTCAGATCTTCATACATATGTAAATTTCATTTTTTTTTTCACGTGTGACGGAAAAAGTAAAATTTTCATCACTAATAACAAAGACCTAGCTGTGGGGATCTTCGTCTCCTTTCATGACTAAAACCAAGCCTCTAAAATATATATATATATATATATATATATATATATATATATATATATATATATATATATGTATCTAACTCGCACACCTCAATGAGCATTCTGATACATATTTAATAATTTATATACTGAAGTTTGAGACTATCCATCAACCCAAATTCCAAGTCTTATACTGCACCAATAATCTCAATCAGGAATTCCAACCTATAGATGTGGATTTACGACACCACATAATCACAAACTAACTTCACCTTTTATCTCAATGCGCTGATGATTCTTCCCAGATTAAGAGATCATAATATTGATGTACATGAGAATTCGAAATATCAAAATTATCAGCTTTGGTTCATTTTGTTGGAGATCAAAATGGAAGTCTAATATCTCCTAACTAGATATTAACTCGCGTATTGTGCGGATTATCATGCAAAACATAATTAAATGGAGCATGAAAAAATTAAGCACAAATACAGCATTGTCTTACCGTATGATTAGTTGTAAAAGATAAATATCAAAAGACATTTTTTTTAACGAAAATGAGTTATGATAAATGAGGGTTTCACTTATATTTAATTATCCCTGAGGGACTGTTCTCTTTTTCTGTGCACACCCTAGTTCCTAGCACCAGTGAACCTCGTATAAATGTTGCCGCATGCATCATCTTCCACATTGCGACGCCATTGTAGCTCTCTCTCTCTCTCTCTCTCTCTCTCTCTCAAATGGAGAGGTCAGCTGTGCTACTGATTTTGTGTGCGTGGATTGCTTCTCTGGTTCCGGGAGTAATGCTGCAGGATCAAGCCCAGCCAGGTCTCTCTCTCTCTCTCTCTCTCTCTCTCAAAACCTTATAAGCTAACTGAGACACCAATCAGTAAACCATCTCCCGTCTTACCTCCTGGGAAAATAACTATGATATCAAGACTTTGTTTAATTCATAGAAAAAAAAATTCCAAAAAACGTTTTTTGGATTTTCGGTGTTCATTTCATGAAAAATAAACTAGTTAATAAAAACGTTTTCCACTATTAAAAAAAACACTTTCAAAAGTGGGAAATTTTTTTTTTTTTCAATTTTCAGAAAGTAGAAAATATTTTCCATAACTTCTTCCACTTTATTTTCTCCAAACACATTTTCCTTTTATTTTTTATATTTTATTTTTTAAATGGAATTTTCAATTTGTTTCTTTTTTTCTTTCCTTTTCTTTTTCGGTTGCTGGCCATAGAGGCGCCGACGATCGGTCATCGGTGAGCTTCGGTCTTGCCTCAAGCTGGCGAGGCAGATCCGACAAGCTAGGCTAGGCTCAGGCCTTGCCCAAGGTCGCCAAAGCCTCACCGACTCTAATGAGGCTCGAGCCCCACCCAGCTCACCAGATTTAGCTAGGCCCGAGCTCGTCAACCTTGGGTGAGTTCAAGCCTCGCCGATCCAATGAGGCATAGGCCGGCAAGCCTCCAATCTTGCTGGAATCTAGAGAGCTCTAGCCTCGTCGCCGTCATTGTAGCCGATGACCGATCAAGGCCAAGGAATAAGAAGAAATATAGAAAGAAAATTAAAAAATCGATAATAAAATTTATTGAAAATAAGTGCATGTAGTATCTCTTATCGAACGGTGGAAAATACTTTCTAGTTCTTTTTCAAATTTCAGCCGAATATCAGAAAATATGATAATTTTCATAAAAATGGTTTCCTGGAAAACAATTATGATTTTTCGTAAAATGAACGGAGCTTAATTATGACTTTGTTCGCGTTGATTTAAATAAACATATACCAAATTTATGAACCCCCATAACAGGTTTCATGACCTTCCTATGGTAGAGCCGTTGAAAGATCTAGAATATATCATCTGTCGTTCGATTACAACAAACGAAAGACACGACTCAACATTCAAAAAATAATAGGTTTGCATGTAGGAAAAATCGAGAAATAATAAATTTCACGTAGATCACATGTGAAAATAAATAATACAAGTTTTTATGACATGATTGATTTAGTCTATCATATTACTAATTGGATTGGCCATCAACCATCGATCTAGTCTTTTTCATATCGGGATAGTGTCTTTTGAATCTTTCATATGAGCTTGAAAGGCGGTAATTTGTGACATTTGGTACAGAAGAATCAATTTAAAAGGAATAACGACGGGAGGCACTGCACCTACAAATCAACATAAGAACTTACATCAATTCCTTTCTTTCATCTCTCTTTTCCTCTCTCCCTTCTCTTTCTTCGTTGAAGCTGGAGCCTGGTTGCGGCCGGTGAGCCTTAGCACATCCTCAACCTTATCACCTCTCTCTCTCTCTCTCTCTCTCTCTCTCTCTCTCTCTCTCTCTCTCTCTCTGCGCGTATGCTTAGAGACGGGTCATGGCGGGGCCAGATCTGACTCCATAGATGAAGAGAGATAGAGAGAGATGTGTTTTCAAGTTAGGATATTTGAATCGCGATAAGTTTATAAAGGAAGAAAGCATAATTGCCTCAGTTCTGCTGGAACTGTCATCCCATGTGCCAAGCGAGGGAATGTTCATTTATTCCATTTCAAGCTCACAAATCAAGAGAAAAACACAGACATTTCCCCCAATATGACAGTATACTCTGATCTACAATAAAATAGATATTAACAAAATAATTGAGGTTATTTCTAGTTAGTATGATTTAAATTCATTAATTCTAATTTTAGAATAATGTCCGTTAACTTTTATAATTGTTAAACCATAATCGTGTTCTGGTATTTTAGAATATTACTTTTAAATATATACAAGCATGTATTATAGATTCTAGATTAAATCCATTGTAATTCTCGTTCCATTTTATTATCACAATATTTTTCTCATAACCCAACAAGTAAGTTATTACTCTATGATTTAGTATCCACATTTCTTTTATTAGAAGCAAATAATGAGATCAAAGTCCTACTTCCAATCCATTCTATCTATTTTTCTGAAACTTCATTCTTCTATGTATCATATCAATCACAACACGATCCATTACTTGTGATTACTTGTGATGTGAACTTTCATTTGAAAGAAATGCTTCATTGCTCCTATATTACAGAACGAAGAGAGTCCTCAACTTTGACTAATTAAAAACACGGTCTTATCTATTTTAAAAGATATATAATTAAAATATGAATGGATCTCGTTGGACGTGATCTCAATTCAAAATGAAAACATTCGAACTATTATTTGGAGGAGTCATAATTCTAACGACTAATTATTCTATTTGATTTTTTGAGTTTCAAGGTTTCATAAGTATCGATTGTGGAGAACAAAAACCATACCCCGACAAGAAGTTCGGGATAAATTTTGTGGTGGACAAAGATTATGTAGACTCTGGAGAGAACATGATATGCGAAGACCTCAACTACGGGCTATACGATCCTATAACTAAGACTTTGAGGAGCTTTCCTAATGGAACAAGAAACTGCTACACCCTAAGACCGGACAATGGCAAGAGCAACACATACTTGATTAGGGCAACATTTTGGTATGGGAACTATGATAAGAAGAACCAGATTCCTATATTCGACCTATATATCGATGTTAATTATTGGGAGACGATCAATACTTCCAAATATATGTTCACAGAAGTTGTCTATGTGCCTCAAAGGGATTATATACAAGTGTGCCTCGTAAATATTGGTAAAGGAGTGCCCTTCATTTCGGCATTGGAACTTAGACCTTTAATCAATTCTCCCTATTGGAATGAATCAGGATTTTTGAGGCTTTACAATAGATATGACATCGGAGGATTAAGCGGGAACATCAGGTGAGTTCTCTTTTTAACTTTCTTTTTTGTTACAGAAATAAACAAATGTAAGCATATGTTATCTTTCTTGCATAATCTAAATATGTCGAGAAAGATTTGAATTTAACTTTAAAAAGTGTTAAGAGATTTAAAAAAATCATTACCGTGGTTATGTATATTAGTTCTGAATAATTATTTTGTACCAAGACTAGTAAAAGCTAGCGATCGAAGATATTTTCGTATCTATGTACTTTAGATGCATTGAAAAGCCTTCTGCGTTTGTGAAATTCTCAAGAGTGCTCTATTATTATCAAACATATCCGAATCGGACCGAAACTCATCTACCTATTCGGGTAATAGGTTAAAAAAAAAAAAAAAAAAAAAAAACCTTTAGGGTAACATCTTCAGTTCGGTTCCCAAACCGAACTGAGAAACATTAAACCAAATGCTCTCTTGCTCACAGAGCAAGCAAAGCTGTCTTAAGACAGTCTCCTTCCCCTTGTGTTCTGCACCTGGATTACCAAGAGCAGGCTCTCGACTCCATCCTCTTCATGTGCACCTCGATCAAAATCTTGGTCTCCCTCTGTCTTGCCGCCGCTCCTCCAGCCCGCGCACTACATCGTCGCCGTGAAGCTGGTCCTTGATTTTGTTAGTGAGGCCTTCCTGTGCTCGACCTTGTGCTCAACCTCGTGCTCGTCTTGCTTGAGACTTCCTCCTCCCAAGTGGAAGGTCTCTTCGGTCCTTTGGATGATTCCTCAGATTTCCTTTGATTTGGGTTTGGTTCTGCGTTGATTGGGTGAGGTGAGTGCTAAAATGGAGGCAAAGTCAAAGATGACCAAGAGAGGAAATAGCCTGGTTTCTCTTATATGTGGTGAAAGCTTTGAGGCATGCATCTCGAGAATTCAAGGGATTTAACAAAAATGTTTGGATAGGTGAAGATAGGCTATAATCCTGTAGCTTCTACTCGAGGAAGACAAAATATAGAGAATGAATGGATTGAATCTCCGAATGCTGATAATCAAGCTTGATGAATACTGCGGGTGGCTGCATTGATATTCTTGCAATCAAAATCCATTAATCTTCATCCAGTCCTCAGAAGTCTCCAATGTCCTGTAAAGCAGAGGGAAAAGAGGATGGTTGCAAAGTGTGGGTAAAGGAAGAAAGAGAGAGAGAGAGAGAGAATAAGGATGAGCCGAGTCTAACTGTTTTCGGTTCGGCTCTTATATTGGGGGTGCTCTAATTTAAAATTTATACTTAAAATTAAAAGACTTTCTCTATAGAGGTAGGCCGATGAGTCAAACTAATAGGTGCTTTTAAGGATCCTATGGAATGATCTCAACCCCTTAATGACCATTGGATGGAGAAAAGAGTAAGTCTCGCCTGTCGTATAGCCTAGCCGTATGTTTTTGTGCATTACGTTTTATGAAAAATAGGTAAGGATTACAACAAGTTACAACCCGTGGATTGGTGCACAGGGACCGTAAGAGTTCCTTTGTGTCAGCTTTTTGGGTGTGAATGATTAAATACTAAAGAATTCTTTTTTTGTTAGTAAAAGTTACGGGGAGTGATAATTGAACGAATAATCACCCAATCGGAGTTTAATTTAGAGACAATGGCCTCGAAATCGGATTGGCGGCAAGTGCATTTGAAAATTTCATTTGATAATTGGCATATGGAACATACTCTGCGGACATTACATTGGTATCACAGGAATTTTGTGAAAATGTCCCACCCAGGTACCCGGACGATGTTTATGATCGCATCTGGGTAAATTGGATCGTTCCTGAATGGCGTTCATGCTCGCCCAGGGGGCGTCTGCCTCAGATTTATCCAACAACTACAACTCCTATAAGGTTCCAGGGGACGTCCTCCAGACCGCTCAAAGGGCGTGGGATGGTGACAATTTCTTCTATTGTCTATTTCCACACAACCCGACGACTAAATGGATTGCGTACTTCCATTTCGCCGAAACCCAAATCTTGCCGAGTGGCCAGCAGAGGAGTTTCACGGTTTCCACGGAAGATGGGCAATTCATGCAGACGGTGAGGCTCGAGTACTTGAAGTCAGTGACCGTAGTTTCCACTCCACTCTCCGGGTCCACGATCAGCTTCTCATTCAAAGCAACAACGGGGCAGTCTGGATATCCGCCGCCGATCATCAATGCCATGGAGATCTTTGAAATTCAAGAACTTCCGAATGTACCAACAGCCCAAGATGATGGTAATCTTTCGCGCTTCTACTTTTGCTTGTGCTAGTGCTACCATAGATATTGTGAAGTACAGCCTTGGCATGAACAACATATAGACAGTTTTGGCTTACTTGGCTTTCGTATTAGGTTGCTGAATTGAAAGGAAGAGAAACCCCGTTTTGGAAGTAATCATTTGTTTAATAGGTATATATCCCATGCGACACTTTAGAGACTAGAAGAGTACGCTCACACTTCTCTAGGACACTCTTAAAAGTTCAGATCTCCCAGGACTCTTTACATGCAAACTCTAGGAAGCTAATTTTTTATACTCACTTGCCTTGGTTGCTCCAATTAAAGGGGCTTGCGAATTTACAGGAGATGCATGAGGATTGTTGGACATGATGTTATAAAACTGCAGTTTCGTGGTAAGGATAAGCCAAGTGTTTTGTGGTCATTCAAAGTGCACGGTAGAAATCTGCTGTGAAAATTTAGTTTATAGATGGTTGTGGACTAAAACAACCTGGAGATAGCAAAAGAATCCTCTTCAAGTGAGCTTTGAATTATTGCAGTTGCTGATTAACAGGCTATTCCTTGCTCAGCATAGATTTTTACTGTGAAATCACTTCAAATTGCACATGGGAAATCGTTTTCACCAATTCCTTAATGTTATCATTCTTTAGAGAGTGAAAGATGAAATTCAATGCATGACTTCTGTCTGCTCGAAATCCCCATTTATCATCCTTCTCTTGAAGCAAACTGATCTTGTTGCATTCTAAACTACAGTCAAAGCTCTCACTGACACCAAGGCAAAGAATGACGTGAAAAAAGATAGCTGGCAAGGTGATCCATGTGTACCAAGCAAATTTGCGTGGAAGGATCTGAATTGTAGCAATGGAGATCCTCCGAGGGTTATTTCGCTGTGAGTCTTCTTGCCCTATTTCTTGTTGGATGATGCCAGTACGGCCTGTGAAACTTTAAAAGAATTATCTTTTCTTCTTGAAGAATTGAAGGCTTTTTCTCATTCTTCTTGAGAAATTGGAAGTTCATTCCTCTATATGACTTCATTAATCTATAAAAACTCCTTCATCAGTTGTGAGCTTCTCCATTTTAATCTTAGGTTACATTGAGTTCTCCACAGTTGAGTGCATAAACTTTTGTGTATCAAACCAACATTACCACCTTTGTGAACATGGCAATGACACAGCTTCCTCTCATCTAATTGATTATGGACAGGAACCTGAGCTCCAGCAATTTGAGGGGCAACATCCATTCTTCACTATCAAATCTATCTAAATTGGAGTCCTTGTAAGTATTAGCCCAGGGAAGCCCTTATAGAAGTGATGGTGTATTAGGATTGAGTGCACTTTAAATCTTCGTCGTATTAATCTTGCCTTTAAATGTCTGCCCAGGAAAAAATTGAAAAGAAGTATCACCGTGGTGATTTAAATAGTGTTCTCAACTTTACATTTCCATGGGGGTCAACTTTTGTTGGGATGCATGAAGGGCGCAGATTTTATAATTTCTGTTTGAATGTGTTGGGACATCCTAGTTCTTGCTTTAGAACTCATTTTTACTTATTCAGAAGAAAAAGTTACTTCGGAGGGTTCAAGAGCGAGGCTTTACTGGAGGAAGTTTATGTGGAGCATCAATTTTAAAGCAGTGCGACGATATTTTTGGCCTCTTTGGCTCAAAATGTTTGTTGTTTTTCTTATTCATATTCTCAAAATTTCGGATGAGATCTATTGAATTGTTAACTACCCAGACTCGCTTTGTATCAGAGATTTGTCCAACAATGAACTTACAGGAGCCATACCGGAAACTTTGGCAAATTTGCCGAAGTTGAGAATTCTGTAAGTAAATGTGCCTTAGTGGTGCCCCAAAGAATTGACAGGGCATGAGTCTTTATTCATGGTTATGCTTTGCAGAAATCTAAGCGGAAACAAGCTAAATGGTTCAGTTCCTGAGGCTCTTAAAAGAATGGTTAAGGACAACGGATTGGACCTGAGGTCTCTCTCTCTCTCTCTCTCTCTCTCTCTCTCTCTCAACATTCTACATCCTACTTACCTTTTTGTCATAGGTTTGACAACAATCCCGATCTTTGCTGGGCAAGTCCTTGCCCAAAGAAGGAGGCTAAAACTAAAAACTCCGTCTTGGTCCCAGTGGTTGCATCAGTTTCAGGCATAGTCGTAATTATCTGTTTGGTCACTATTTGGTTAATCAGAAGGAAACAGATAAGAGGTAACTTATTCTTTGGCTTCTCGTCCACGGCATAGTTTTGACTTCTCGTCCACGGCATAGTTACATGAAATTACAATTGTCTCTGATTAGTCTAATGCTCCCCAAGGATTGATGACCACCAAAGTGATTGTATCTTAGCATATGGAGAGCTAGGTGCCAAAACTTCAAACCTCGCCTGGATTTTCACTTCCCATAGGTTGACTTTTTTAGGACCCAAGTGGAGTTATCTTAGGGAGATTTTCCTTTGAAATCTACTTGGAAATCTTCGAAAGGTTGAGTCTATTACTCATTGGTAATATATTGGCTATTTATTGAAGGAATGATGAAATTAAGATCTTTCAATTATGGCGAGATCACAAGGATCACTGGAAACTTTGGAACAGAGATTGGTGAAGGAGGATATGGGAAAGTATATCTTGGCACTCTAGAGAATGGAACCAAAGTTGCGGTGAAGATGCTCTCAAAAAAATCATGGCAAGGGGACAGGGAATTTCAAGCTGAGGTACAATGCAATAAGATGCTCATTTGTAGACTTGTTTCCAAATGATTGTCCATAAAAATTGTGGTAAAGGACACTTATGACATTGCAGGAGAAACACTTAATGATCGTTCACCATGGAAACTTGGTTTCTCTACACGGATATTGTGATCACTCTGAAAACAAGGCATTAGTTTATGAATACATGGCTAATGGAAACTTGCAACAACACTTACATGGTACTTTATCATGTCCTCTTGTATAATTTTTTTTTTCTCTAGAATACACCGGCAAATATATGTTTCTTTCTCATATATAATAAGAAGATACGCTAATTTGACAGGGGACAAGCCAGTCTTAACTTGGAAACAAAGACTTCACATCATTGTAGATGTAGCAAAAGGTACTTAAAGGATATCGCCCAGTGTAGTTTGTTCCCCTCCTTTTTTGAATGATTAAATGGATCTTTTGCAAGAATTGCAGGTTTGGAGTATCTCCTAAATGGATGCGACCCACCCATTATCCATAGAGACTTAAAAGCGACAAACATCTTGCTAAATGAAAAAATGCAAGCGAAAATATCTGACTTTGGTCTCTCAAGAACATTCACAGCTGAGACTGATGCTCATGTGTCAACTCGTGCTGTTGGCACTCCTGGTTACCTCGACCCTGAGTATGGGCTTAAACTTAGTCTCATTAATATGCTATATAGTCTTTGTATGGATAGAAAATCTGGCTCTCCCTAAGATTGCATCGTAGACTCATGTACTTGTACACAACATATACAACTTTACTGAAGAAAAAGTTCAGCATTGATAAATGACTCTAGAGTCCAAAAAGCAATATATTGGGACCTGGAAGATTTATCCTCAGCCGTGTTCTCATATGTCCTACAGGTACCATTCAACTGCAAGTTTAAACAAGAAGAGTGATGTTTTCAGTCTCGGAATCACACTCCTTGAGCTAATCACAGGACATCCAGCAATGATGATGAAGCCAGAAGGGAATGTGAACATACTTAATTGGGCGAATTCCCTTATTGAAAGTAAAAATTTACAGAAGATCATGGATCCAAAGTTAAAAGGAGAATTCGACAGCAAATCGACTTGGAAAGCGATACGGGTTGCAGAGTCTTGTACAAAACCAACTGGAGATCAAAGGCCTGAGATAGATCATGTATTGGCAGAATTGAAGGATTGTTTGAAAACAGCACTGGAACCTGAAAAAAGTCCAGAAGATGGGAAGCAAAATGAGAAAATCAAGTAGTTCTTTCAAAAGGACCTCCTCGAGAGTTCATTCAGCCAGTACTTCACTTGGATGCGTGTTGGGTATTTAGCGTGTGTGAATTTATGTTGCTAAATTTCTGCAGCCATCAAAATGGAACTCCAGTGTGGTTCATATTTCAAACTTATATTTATGTGTCAATTTGGATATTCAAAAGTTGTTCTTGTCTCTAGTTATTCTATTATGTCTATGAATAGGTCCTTTCTTGATAGAAACATGAGTATTCGTAGCTTTTGTCATTCATGGGAGAAACTATGTACTTGAGGAGACTCATCTATGTTGGATTTGGATTTGGTCACTCTAAACTAGAGTCTCGCTTGTTGTTATTGCTTTTATGGCAGATGTATTCTCATGGATCATTTCAGAGATGAGAGGTGAAACAACTCAAAAGGACTTTCTCCCTCTTCCCATCATAAATACACTCTTATTTAGAAGGCCATCAAAGTGGCGCGACCTCTTCGAACCATTCCGCAAGTGCTAGGCTAATGGCTCGCTAAGTCTAGGTTTAGCCCAGGCTCTCTCAAGCCCATTAATTCACAACTTATAGTTCGAAATATTTTAACCTGCAATTAAATTTTAATTAGGAGTCGCCATTAATCGATTTGTGATGGGTCAATTAGCAATCCAAGTAAAAATATTATGAGAAACATTATACTTTTGCATGATTGATTACACTTGTTAATCAACTGATGCCATTTTGGTATCTAATGGCGTAATTGAGATAAGGGAAATTTGCAAACGCCAATCCACATGCTTTCGCATACTTGAGAACAATATCTCTTCTTTTTTTTTTTTGGGGGTTTATTTTTTAGGATTCTCACATATCTTAAGAAAAAAAAAACCACTCAAATATTATTTTAAAGCTTTTTCTGAATTTTTTGGAAAAATATTTTTTTGGGATTTTTCTAATTCTTTTATTTTTATAAAATTTTTAAAATATAATATTATAATAAAAACTGACTCGGGTCTGTTAGACCCGCGCGCAGGCCCGACTCGGACCGACCCGGGTTGCCCCTCCGAATGGCTAGAGAAGAGGGCGGCTCTCTCTCTCTCTCTCTCTCTTCTCTCTCTCGTCTCTTCTCCCCCCTGCACGTAATCAGACTTGGAGATAATAGACTCCTCCTTTCAAGTGGGGATCCGCAGCGATGAACACGCTAGGCCGCGGGACCGCAGTACGCATGCAAATAAAGCTCGAAACTCGCACGAAGCGAGCTACGGCAGCCCGGTCCGGCGAGCCCGAAACGGGGCATGGGCACAAGAACAGGAGTGGTCGGCCAAGAGTCCCTACCCGGCTCGCGGCATCGGAAGGCGGAAGAGCTCGAAGACCGAGCTACGTCCGCGTGCCTCCGAGCCAAGATCCTTGGGAAATTGGCCCCGAGTCGGGCGCAACCACCCGCCGTAGGTCGGTTCGGAAAGGGGGAGGACGAACGCCGGCGAGCCCCTGGCCGTACTCGTCGCCGTAGGACGTTCGCTCACTCTCAATTTCTCACTCGGCTTTCTATCACCGCTCGCCCCTTCGATCTCCTCTGTCTCCCCGCCCCCTACCCATTCTCTCCCACCAAAGACTCCCATTCATAGGCCGAGAAGGCAGGTCAGGGGAGGCGCTTTGGCCGCCGGTCCTTGGCGCGCCGACCGGCCCCACTTGGCCGAACCTTCGATCTCCTCTACTCCTGCTCTGCTGCTGCCGCAGCATACTCGGTGGCGTGAAGGAGAGGAGAAGAGAGGGAAGAGAAGGCCAGGCTGGGCCGGGCAAGCTGAGCGAGATTGGGCCTGGGCCCGAATGGCGAAAGGAGGGGAAAAGGGGGCTGAGGCAAAGGCCCGGCCCTTCAGCCCTCGCGGGCCCTCTCTTTTTCAAATAATGTTTTTTTAAAAATATTTTTTATTTACCCAAAATGCAGTAAAAATAAGGAAAAAAAAATAAAAAAAAACTTAGTTGATGAAAATAATATTAGTGCCCATATGATGTGAAGATCCTTTTCCGTTAGGGTTGAATTAATCTATAATTTTCTATGAAATTTAATCATAAATATTTAGTCAAAATTTATGTTTCAACATATAGAAGTCAATGATAATAGAGAAAAAGCCACAACAAACTCTAAATTATGTCCATTCCGACACATTTATCCTAAAATTTTTCGTTTGACATAAAAAACCACAAACTTATACTTATATAACACATTTACCATCAATTAAGAGTCTATAACATGATTTTTTAGCCAAAATAATGTCTCATTTATTTCACTTAAGTCACGTGTGCGACATGCTTTCTCGCATCCATGTAGACAAAATTTTAACTATGCTAATTGACAAAACCTTAACGAAGGGTAAATATGGCACATGGGTATAAGTTTATGATTTTTCATGTCACAAAAAAAAAAAAAAAAGATAAATACGTCACAATGGGCATAATTTGGGTTTTTTTTTTTTTGTGACTTTTGTCCATGGTAATAATGAGAATTACATCAACTTTTTTCACCCCTCCGTGGAGGTCTCAAATCTTATCGCAATCTTTGATGGAACGGATCAAGTCAAACTAAGCTTGGATCGATGTTAGCCCTCGGCTAAATCCTAAGGAGTACTTGTCGCGACCTCTTTTTTTTTTTCGGCTCCCGCAATCGGGTACGGGCGCCTAAGGAGGCTAATGGCTCGGCTGAAATTAGTTAGCCCGGACTCTCCCAAGTCCACCAATTCATGACTTTAATGGTTTAAATTTTTAACCTGTAAATTAATTTTAAAACGGAGTCGCCACTAATCGATTTGGGGTGGGTCGATTAGAAACCCAAGCGAAGTATCGGGAGAAATACTCGCTCCTACGCAACCAGAGAAATTAGGATCGGGGACTTGATTACACTAGTTAATCACTAATGCCCTTTTGGTACCAAATTTTGTTTAAGCCCTGATGTTTTTTGGATGATTGAAGGATTTTTCCATGTATTTTGTGAAGAAAAAACATTTTTTTGGTCTTTTTCTCATTTTTTTTTGTTACATAAACAACATTTTTTCCATTTTTGATCTTTTTCTGAAAATATAA
Source organism: Eucalyptus sideroxylon x Eucalyptus melliodora (assembly GCA_016097485.1). Taxonomy (NCBI): domain Eukaryota; kingdom Viridiplantae; phylum Streptophyta; class Magnoliopsida; order Myrtales; family Myrtaceae; genus Eucalyptus; species Eucalyptus sideroxylon x Eucalyptus melliodora. The sequence goes on from CM027833.1 coordinate 37,078,394, forward strand.
ATCATTTTTTGATTTTTTCTGACTTTTTTGGCTTTTTTTGAAAAATATGGACATTTTTTATTTTTTTTTATTTTTTATTAAAATATTATTTTATATTAATATATTAATATATTTTTAAAAAACAACCCGGGTCGGGTTCCCGGGTTGGGACCGACCCGGTTCGTAACCCACGAGACCCGTTTCGGGCCCGACTCGGATTTTTGATTGTTTTCCCCCTTTTTTAGAAAACAAGCCTGGCCCAAAAATAAACCCACTTCTTTGAGGCCCGTGCGAATTTAGTCCACGTGTGAAGGCCCAACCCGAGGAAACCCTAACTGGACGCCAATCTAGCCTGACTCGGCCGACAGCCGCGACCCGGTTTGCAGAACCCTACCCGGCCGCGACCCGCTACTGCCCTGAGCCTGACCCGACGCGGCGCTGCCTCGTTTTTTGCTTGGACGCGGCGCCGATGGAGGAACTGAGGTGGCGGCTTGCGTCGACGACGGCAGCGACGACGGTCTTCCACGGCGACGACGACTAGGGCGACGACGAGCGGCTGCTGGTTTCTCGAGAGGGAAGCGACCGCAAAGCTATGGCAATAGGCAGGGACGGCGACCAGGGTTTCAAGCGGAAAAACAACGACATGCGGTGGCTGATACCTGTCTGCAGAGGGAGTACGGCGCGGGGGCGTTGCTGGTTGGCGTCGGGGCCGTGGGCGCAGGCGGTTTTGTCGGTGGCGACTGAGCAATGACGACGGCATCGAGGAGGGATCACAGCACGGCGGTGGACAAATCCGAGCCTCCCCCTTTTGATTTCCCTTCGCTCAGCCCCCTTCTTTGCAGATCTAACCCCTCGCGCTCGGATCTCTCTCACTCTGGCCAGATCCGAGCCTCCACCGGCCGGATCTAACCTCCTCGGACTCACTCGCCGGCGGCCTCCCCCGAAGTCTCTCAGTGGGAGGTCAGCCAAGCTCGCAACCCGATTTCTCTCTCGCTCGCTCTTCAATTCCTCCCCCGAAGTCTCTCAGTGGGAAGATCTCCAAGCTTGCGATGATTTTTCGACGACGGAGGTGCTCCGCTATTTATAGGCAAGGAGGTCCAGTCGACGGAGCTTCGACCGCCGGTCCCTTCGCACGCCGAGTGGTTCCCCTCGGCTGAACCGGCGTCCCATCCGAGCTTATCCAGCGACGCGTGCTCGGCATTGATGGCGCTTGAGATCTATCCTCTCCGGCCGACATCGGCCTACACCCCTCGGCCATAGGTCGTCCTTCGTGTGCGTCGCCGGCCACCGCGCGAGATACAAAGCGGCGAGGAAGAAGAAGACAAGAGGAAGAAGAAGGAAAAAAAAAAAGGGTGGGGCCAAGTCGTGTGAGCCCACGTGAAGAAAAAGGGGGGGCTGTTGTTTTTGTTTTTTTATTTTTTTATTGATTTATTATTCCGAAAAAAGACAAGATAAATAAAATAAAAAACTTAATTAATAAGATAAAATTGTTGGAGAAATCTTTCCAGAATATTTTGAAGCTGACAAAACGTTTCTTTCAATCTAGTCTGGATATCTACAGATCGTCTAGTTTAAAGTCTAAAGACTCTCTGATCTCCAGACTCAAGATTCAAGACTCAAGATTCAAGACTCAAGACTCAAGACTATTCTCATTGACAGTCTTTCTGATCCAGTGACGAAGGAAATCCAGAGCCGAAGTATATGGTTGAGGATTTAATCCTATCCTCTGGAGAAGATCTTTCGGTTGGATAAATATAACGGATTCTTTTGTTCGTATCTAGATCAATTGAAGATTCGATGGTCGACGAAGTATTCTTGAAATGTTCTATTCTTGGAAACCAAGATCCTGATTGTATGGGCGAACAGGATTGATGGGCTATCGTCAGGTTTCTTTAATAGCTCGAATGATCTTCTTGATTGATTCCGTCCAACGGGTAGATTGGAGGAATTCCTTTGGAAAGTGCCAACGGGTATGATGGCATAAAGGAGTATAAAAAGGAAGACGTTCTAGTTGTTTGAGTACGTGATCGATAGAGAAATTCCAGAGTCTGAAGCACCTTGATTATTAGTCGATACAATCTGAGCGAAATTGTATACACAGAGAGTGTCTATACTTGGTGATACCTTGAGCGAGTGTGGTAGATCATCTACACCTAGAAATCAAGGAAGATCAACACTGTAACAACTCTTTGTTCATAGTGGAATCCAGCCAATTGGCTATCAGTGCAGAAGAGTGGACGTAAGCTTGAATCAAGCCGAACCACTATAAACCGCGTGTTCAATTCTCTCTTTCATTTACTCAGTCTTTCGTTGATTATCATTTGTTGCAAATCCTTCTACTATCTAAGTATTGCGCGATTATCAAGAGAAAAATCTTTTATATACCTACTCACCCCCCTTTAGGTACTTGTACTAGCTATATCAATTGGTATCAGAGCTCGTGTTCTTACTTTATTTGAAGTGTTTTACTTCAGAGTAAAAGATCCATGGCTAGTATGCTAGCACCAGGGCTGGTGGAAGGGCAAAGCAATACCGACCACCCCGCTTTGATGGAAAGGATTACAACATCCGGAAGAACAAGATGAAAGCTTTCCTACGATCAAAGGATCCTCTCGAATGGGACGACGTTGTGGAAAGAGGAATCACTCCTACTGCTGCATCGAGTCTCGAAAGAGGGAAAGAAACTGAGACCGGAATGACTCAGGAAAAGATAAACAAGAGACAAGCACTCGATGCAAAAGCAATTTACTCCTTATATTGTGCCTTGTCTCTAACTGAATATAACAGAATATCTTCTTGTGTTACAGAAAAAGGAGTATGGGACATATTACATATCACCTATGAAGGAACAGATCGAGTGAAGAAGACCGAATCAACATTCTCCTCGGTCAATATGAAGCCTTCAAAATGAAACCATGAGAATCTATAACTGACATGTTTAGTCGTTTTACGATATTTTCAATGGTCTTGAGAACCAAGGACAAAAAATTTCTGATCCCATGAAGGTGAACAAGCTACTGCGTGGACTCTCCAAGGATTGGAATCATATAAAGACTTCAATAAGAGAGACGCAAAGAATTATGCCTCTATCTATCGACGAGCTGATTGGAACTCTTCAGTCTTATGAAGTGGAACAAATTAATGAAGACGAAGATCCAAGAGGTAAGAAATCCATTGCATTAAAATCAAATGATGATTCTGATGATACAGATTCAGGAGATGATATGGATGACGAGGAGCTTGCTCTCATGATAAGAAGATTCAGAAAATTGAATAGAAAAGGTAGAAGGTTCAACTCAAAGAAACAAAGTTTCCAGAGACAGCAGAGACCAAGTCTGTTGATGATGAGGAACCAAACAAAGATGTAGTCTCGTCGAATGTAAGAAAAAGGACACATCGTACCCAACTCCTCTTCTCAAGAAGAAAAGAGGAAAAGCGAGAAGTTTCGAAAAGCTCTCAAAGCCGAAAACCAGGTGATACGAGAATGTGAAGAAAGTGATAATGAATATGCCAACATATGTTTGAGGGCACATTCGGACTCGACTCTGGTCTGGATCGGACTCGAACGTGAATTTGAGGTAAGTGATTTTAAAATTCTGTCAAAGTCTCTAAATACATTGATGAACTGTGTTTCGTCTTAAGACCTCTCAAAAGGATTTCCGAACTTAAAAGGAAAACTCGGAGTGCGGGACACCCGGAGTGCCATAACTTGGCACGGCACACTTAAGTGCCGCCAAGCCATAACTTTAAAATGGTACACTTAAGTACCATCATCGGAGTAAAATGGGACACTTAAGTGCCACTCCGGCGAAAATCCGGCCAAATGGCTGACGTGGCGATTTTCCGGAAGCTCGGTCCAAAACGGCGTTTTTGCACGCGGACGTGCGCGAAAATGCAAAAACGACGTCGTTTCGCGTGTACGTGTAAATAATAAAATATAAATTAATTAAATTAGATTTAAAATATTCAAAAAATTTTAAAAAAAATAAGAAAAATTTAAAAATTTAAAAAAAAATAAAGAAAAATTTTAAAAAATTAAGAAAATTTAAAAAAATTTAAAAATTATGAAAAATTTAAAATTTTAAAAATTTTAAAAAATAAGAAAATTTAAAATTTTTTAAGAATTAAGAAAATTTTAAAAATTTTAAAAATAAGAAAATTTAAAATTTTTTTAAAAATTAAGAAAATTTTAAAAAATTTTAAAAATTTTAAAATTAAGAAAATTTTAAAAAATTTTTAAAAAATTAAGAAAATTTTAAATTTTTTTTTTAAATTAAGAAAATTTTAAAATTTTTTAAAATTAAGAAAAAATTAAAAAAAATTATAAAAAGGGGGGGGGGGGAGGCCGAACGGGCGGCTCCCTTGCCGCCGCCGCCGCTCCTCACCGCCGCCACCTCCGCCGCCGCCGCCTCCCCCCTTTTTTTTTAATTTTTAAAATTTTTAAAAATTTATTATTTTTTTAAAAATTTTTAAATTTTCTTATTTTTTAATTTTTTTTTAATTTTTTAAAATTAAAAATTTTAAAATTTTCTTATTTTTTTTTAATTTTTTAAAATTAAAATTTTAAAATTTTCTTATTTTTTTAAATTTTTTTAAAATTTTTTAAAATTAAAAATTTTAAAATTTTCTTATTTTTTTAATTTTTTTTAAAATTTTTAAAATTAAAATTTTTAAAATTAAAATTTTTAGAATTTTCTTTTTTTTTTTAATTTTAAAATTTTCTTATTTTTTAAAATTTATTAAAATTTATTAAAATTTATTAAAATTTTTAAAATTTTTAATTTTTTTTTTTATTTTTTAAAAATTTTAAAATTTTTTAAAATTAAAATTTAAAATTTTTTAAAATTAAAATTTTTATATTTTTTTAAAATTAAAATTTTTTATTTTTTTAATTTTTTTTTAAATTTTTATGCTGATTTGGAGCTCCGGCGAGCCACGTAGGCAAAAAATAATAATAAAAAATTGCCACGTAGGATTTCCGGCCAAGGTCGCCGGAGGTGGCACTTAAGTGTCCCACTTGAAAAAAAAAGTGGCACTTAAGTGTACCGTTTTGAAGTTATGGCACCTAAGTGTCCGTCTTGATTAAGTTATGGCACTTGTGGTGTTCTTCTACCGGAAAACTCAGCTCTAAAACAAAAAGAAAAATATTTTAGAAGAAAGAGTTAAAAGTTTAGACTTGAATGTTTCTACTCTTAAAGAAAAAGAAGCTAATATTTTGAAAGAAAATGTTTTCTTAAAAACTGATTTATCAAATATTTCAAAGAAATTTTCGATAAGATCCGAAAAACTTGAAAATGTTCTTTCAATTCAAAGACCTTACTTCAATAAGTCTGGTCTAGGCATGACAGCAAAAACAATTCCTTTGATTGATTTTCCTAAAGTAAAAGAAAGAATTAAGAAAAGACCGTCGAGAGAGACTTACAAAAATCATTTCAAGAAAGTTTTTATAAAGTCTCGTAGGTCGAAATGCTTTCTAAGGTGCTCAAAGTGTAACAAATCGGGATCACTTTGAAAAAGAGTGTCCTATGGTTTGGAAGCCTGTTAAGAAAGTATGGCCTAATAATGTTTATCCTACTAACACCAAAGGACCCAAGAAAATTTTGGGTACCAAAGAAAACTTGAGACTCTCTTTTAAATGCAGTCTCCGTCAAGAAAAAGGTAAAGTGGTATCTTGACAATGGATGTTCAAGACACATGACAGGAGACTCAAAGTGCTTCATAAAGCTTGTTCAAGTAAACGGTGGAAATGTTTCATTTGGAGGAAACGGCAAAGGAAGCATTGTGGGATTTGGAACTGTGAAAATTGGAAATCTCACAATAAGCAATGTTTCTCTAGTGAAAGGACTCAACTATAACCTCCTCAAAGATTAGCCAATTGTGTGATACTGGTTTCAAGATCTCCTTTCGGGAAGGAATATGCTCTGAATCGCAAAGACTCTACTCGTCTTTCATGGGTCGAAGGCATGGAAATATCTACCTCTTAGACATGAAATTAAATGAATCACAATGCCTAATCTCAATCCAAGATGAAGCAAGCTTATGGCACAGAAAGCTTGGTCATGTCAACATGAAACAATTAGCCAAAATTTCATCAAAGCAGCTTGTTCGAGGCCTACCCAAATTACCATATCAAAAGTCCGATCCATGCACACCTTGTATTCGGGAAAGCAGGTAAGAAATTCATTTAAGCCAATAAATCATGTCTCTACTAATCATGTACTACAGTTGCTGCATATGGATCTCTTCGGACCAACCAACCCGTAGTATTGGAGGTAAGAAATATTGCCTAGTAATTGTGGACGATTACTCTCGCTTTACTTGGGTATATTTCCTTGCAAGTAAGTCAGAAACCTTTTCGTATTTTAAAAAATTTGCTAAAAAGGTTCAAAATGAAAAATAATGTGTTATCTCAAGTATAAGAACAGATCATGGAGGTGAATTTGAAAATCAAGATTTCACGAAATTGTGTGATGAATCTGGATTTAAGCATGTGTTCTCCTCTCCATACACTCCTCAGCAAAATGGAGTTGTGGAAAGAAAGAATAGATCTCTTCAAGAAATGGCTAGAACTCTTTTAATTGAAAGTAAAATTTCTTCACGTTTTTGGGCTGAATCTGTTTCAACAGCATGCTATATCATCAATAGAGTCTTCCTAAGACCTATTCTTGAGAAAACCCATTATGAATTATTCAAAGGTAAGAAGCCCATTGTTTCATACTTTCATGTGTTCGGTTGCAAATGCTTTATATTGAAAAATGCAAAGGATCAAGTTGGTAAGTTTGAAGAAAGATCGATGAAGGTATCTTCCTTGGATATTCTACATCAAGCAAAGCCTACGAGTCTATAACAAGAAGAGCCGACGGTGGAGGAGTCAATGAACGTCAAATTTCAAGACTCTACGCAAGATGAATCCATCGACTCGATGAAGAGTCTGAATCTACTCCGCACCTTCCAAAGCTCACAACTCAAGAAATGTCTCGCACTGGAAGACCAAAGCATCAAGATGTTAATGAAGATTCAAATAAAGAAAGAGATCATCATCCAGACAAATCAACCAGTAACTGGAAGCATAAGTCCAATCATCCCAAAGATCTCATTATCGGCGAAATTAATGAAGGAATTCGCACCAGATCCAAAAGACGTGAAGAGTCTAGTGCTATGGCTCTCATTTCTGAAATTGAACCAAAAAGCATAGAAAAAGCTTTATCTGATGAAAGCTGGATCGAAGCTATGCAAGAAGAGCTCGAGACAGTTCAATATTAATGATGTCTCGGGAATTGACATCTAAACCAAAAGGTAAAACTATTATTGGAGCCAAATGGGTGTTCGAAACAAGATGAATGAAAAAGGAAAAGTCGTACGAAATAAAGCAAGACTCGTGGCCAAAGGATACACGCAAGAAGAAGGAATAGACTATGATGAGACTTACGCTCCTGTAGCAAGGTTAGAAGCTATTCGTCTATTACTTGCGTTTGCTTGTTACAAAAATTTAAGGTTATTCCAAATGGACGTCAAAAGTGCTTTCCTGAATGGATTTATCCAAGAGGAAGTTTATGTGGAACAACCACCTGGATTTGAAGACCCAAAGAAGCCAGACTCAGTCTTCAGACTGAAAAAGGCCTTGTATGGTTTAAAGCAAGCACCTCGAGCTTGGTACGACAGACTAAGTAAGTTCTTATTACATAATGGTTTTGTCAAAGGTAAAGTAGATACTACTTTATTTATCAAAAAGGAAAACAAAAGCTTTTTACTCGTTCAAATATATGTGGATGACATTATTTTTGGATCCTCTAATGAAAGTCTATGCAAGAAATTTTCTAAGTCTATGCGGGATGAGTTTGAGATGAGTATGATAGGAGAATTAACATTCTTTCTTGGTCTTCAAGTAAAGCAATTGAAGGAAGGAACTTTCACTTACCAAGAAAAATATGCTAATGATCTTGTCAAAAGATTTGGATTGGAAAATTGCAAGAAGACTGATATACCAATGTCAAGTTCTTTGAAGATAGACAAAGATGAAGAAGGGAAGAAAGTTGATCAAAAGCTGTACAGGAGCATCATCGGCTCACTTCTTTATCTAACTGCTTCTAGACCTGACATTTTGTTGAGTGTTTGCATCTGTGCTAGGTTTCAATCAGATCCAAGAGAATCCCATCTCAGTGCTGCAAAACGTATCATTAAATACGTTGCTTCATCTTCAAGCATCGGTCTTTGGTATCCTAAGAAGGGAGACTTTAATCTTCTGGGATATTCAGAAGCAAATCTGGCCGGCTGCAGAGTCGATAGAAAGAGTACCTTAGGAACTTGCCAGTTGCTTGGAAGTAGGACAGTGTCTTGGTTTTCAAGGAAACAAAGCACTGTAGCTCTCTCAACAACAGAAGCAGAGTATATAGCCCTTGGAAGCTGCTGTTCGCAAATTCTATGGATAAAACAACAGCTACAAGACTTTGGGATTGAAGACTCATGCACAGAAATCAAATGTGACAACACCAGCGCAATCAATCTCATCAAAAATCCAATTCTTCATTCAAGAGCAAAGCATATAGAGATTCGACATCACTTCATTAGAGATCATATTCAAAATGGAGAAATCTCGATTCAATTTGTTGATTCAAAAAGTCAACTAGCGGATATATTCACAAAGCCTTTGGAGAAAAATCAATTCGATTTTATCCGTTCCAGACTCAACATTTTGAAGCTCGAAGAAGTTAAAGTCTAGAGACTCTCCAACCTTCAGACTCAGAAAGTTGATGATCATCAGACTCTAATCTCTCAGACTCTAAATCTCTTAGACTCAGACATTGAGGACTATAGACTGTAAGTTGTTATTTTATCTCAACTCGAAAAGGTATGATCTTTCGTTCAGTTATTTTGAAGTCTCCGTGAAAAACGAAAACTTGTCTTTTCAAAAGGATTAATTTTGGCAGTTATTGATTTTGAAAAGAGGTATTCGTACACTTTCCTTGTGCCGATTGAACTTCCCTTTTCAAAACTGAGTTATATATATACAGTTTTCATTTTCAATCTTCAAAACCCTAAAAAACATTCTCCTCCCAATCCGATTTCTACTTCGTGTTCATCTTCGAGAAAGTTGTCATCTTTTCTTGGGAAAGCAAGCAAAGGAATCTTTCAGCGACAAGGAAGGATGTCTTCTTCGAGGAAGTCTTCAAGAATCGTGAACAGGGGACCACAGAGAATGAAGGAGGGACCTACCCATTTCAATCTCACCGAAGAGGAAGAATTATCGAGTCAGCAACAAAGCCCGATTCACTCTCCACCACGTCACTCAACGCCATCTACCCCACAAGGTGCGGGTCAACATCCGGAGGAAGAGATAATCGAGGACGCAGACCCTAGCAATGTCGAAGGACAAGGGACAATTGCCTTACCCAGGTCTGGTGACCAAGATCTTCAGACACATGAATATTGAACCGCCACACACACTTTGTGTTCGACCGTGCGATAAGATGGTGGTAGGTTTAAAGATGTTGACGAAGATGGTCTGAAAGAACTTTCCAAGGCAATAGAGAAATTCAGAGTGAAGACTCCAGTTATGCCTCATCCAAAAAGAAGAGAACTCTCATCTTGGCGGATGAAGATGAGGAGGAAGATCTCACAATCACTGCCTTGATAAGGACCAGACGTTATGTTCCCTAATCAACAGAACATCAGAAGAAACAGAGAGAAGAAGAGAAGCAAGATAAGAACAGAGAAGAAGAAGAGCAGCGAGAGAAGGAGAAAGAAGCTGAAGAAGAAGGAGAAGAAGAGCAAGAAAAGTCTGCAGCTGAATCTAGAGAGAAGGGGAATCAAGATACAGAAGAGCATGATCATCACTCTTCCCCTTTTGATGTCCTAGAGACAGGGGGAGTTGGCGAGCAAGAAAGGACCACACCTCATGCTGCCAATAGTGAAGGTCTAAGACAATCTCCAGCAGACCCAGAAGAATTTCAGGCTTCTCAATTGCCTGAAGAAGGACACGATACGTCAACACCAAGTCTGCAAGACTATATAGAAGCGCCATCGTCTGCATTCACTCAATCTGAGAAAGCAAATGCAAGTACACAGACGGACAATTCTGCAGATTTTCGTCGTATCATGGATGTTCTTCTGGAAATGCGGGGCCAAATCTATGCTCTGGATTGTGAAATTCAAGCCATGAAGAATGCTGGACAAGCATCTTCAGTTACCCTGGAGGACAAAATGAAAGACCTCGCTCTACAACTTCAAGCCAATGCCAAAGGAGAGGAGGTAGCTCAACTAAGGGAAGACTTGAAGAGGCTAGAAGGCGTAGTCCAGTCCATGGGAGATTTCCGGATCGTGCGCATTCCCAAGCGGACTGACTCCTTTCTCACCTTTTTTAATGATGACAAAAAGGGGAGAAGCCATTTGAACCAACCAACCAACTTTCTTTGACTTTAAATTTATTTTTGTGGTTGAATATGTTTGTTTTTGAGTATGACTTGAGTGAACTTGGGTGTGAACTTGAATTTGACTGAATTGGTCAGGATTTTGATGCTTGATCGTTTACATTTATATCAAGTGTTGTTATATGGTATTACTCATGAAAGACTAACCAATTTTCTGTGGATACTGAGTCTGGTTGTTTTGCTAATCTTTATGAGATAGCCATATTGCTTGAGAAAATGTTTTTGCGAGGTCAAAGTGGTTCAAATCTACGGGAAAAAGTTTTGTCACCATCAAAAAGGGGGAGATTGTTGGAGAAATCTTTCCGAATATTTTGAAGCCGACAAAACGTTTCTTTCGATCTAGTCGGATATCTACGGATCGTCTAGTTTAAAGTCGAAGACTCTCTCGATCTCCAAACTCAAGATTCAAGACTCAAGACTCAAGACTATTCTCATTGACAATTCTTTCGATCCAAAGTGTGACGAAGGAAACCCATAGTCGAAGTATATGGTTGAGGATTTAATCCTATCCTCTGGAGAAGATCTCTTGGTTGGATAAATATAACGGATTCTTTTATTCGTATCTAGATCGATTGAAGATCCGGTGGTCGACGAAATATTCTTGGAAGGTTCTATTCTTGGAAACCAAGATCCTGATTGTATGGGCGAACAAGATTGATGGGCTATCGTCAGGTTCCTTTAATAGCTCGAATGATCTTCTTAATTGATTCCGTCCAACGGGTAGATTGGAGGAATTTCTTTAGTAAGTGACAACGGGTATGATGGCATAAAGGAGTATAAAGGAAGACGTTCTAGTTGTTTGAGTAGGTGATCGATAGAGAAATTCCAGTCTGAAACACCTTGATTATTAGTCGATACGGTCGAGTGAAATTGTATACACGTAGAGTGTCTATACTTGGTGATACCTTGAGCGAGTGTGGTAGATCATCTACACCTAGAAATCAAGGAAGATCAACACTGTAACAACTCTTTGTTCATAGTGGAATCCAGCCAATTGGCTGTCAATGCAGAAGAGTGGACGTAGGCTTGAATCAAGCCGAACCACTATAAACCGCGTGTTCAATTCTCTCTTTCCTTTACTCAGTCTTTCGTTGATTATCATTTGTTGCAAATCCTTCTACTATCTAAGTATTGCGCGATTATCAAGAGAAAAATCTTTTATATACCTATTCACCCCCCTCTAGGTACTTGTACTAGCTATATCAAAAATAAACTTAATTAAAATTTGAGGTGTCAACAGCTGCCCCTCTTTGAAGGTGAGCTCGCAGAGGTTGCATTCAAAGACAGACTGATGCCTAAATTTTATCCATGCATGCGCAATAGATTATATTTTATTTGGGACCTATTGTCCTATACAGAAAAAGAGCAATATAACATTACACATACTAAAATAGATAAGAAGATACCTGTAGTTACTTACCGGGAGTGAGTGAGATAGGGTGCGAACCCCGAGTTTTGGCAAGTATCAAGGCGTCATCTTACCTGGTAATATGAGGAGGTTGCTTTTCCAAGGCTCGAACCATTCTTCGGTCGCCTGTTAAAACAATCAATGATTTGTCTAGGACCCGAACCTTTCTTCGGTCGCCTTGACGGGAGACTGCTCCTCTAGGACTCGAACCATTCTTCGGTCGCCTGTTAAAACAATCAATGGTTTGTCTAGGACCCGAACCTTTCTTCGGTCGCCTTGACGGGAGATTGCTCCTTCAGACCCGAACCATTCTTCGGTCGCTGTTAAAACAATTAATGGTTTGTCTAGGACCCGAACGTTTCTTGGTCGCCTTGACGGGAGATCTGCTCTTCCGGGACCCGAACCATTCTTCGGTCGCTGTTGGAGTAATCGTGGTTTGTCTCGGACCCGAACCATTCTTCGGTCGCCGTGACGGGAAATTGCTTCTCCAGGACCCGAACCATTCTTTGGTCGCCTGTTAAAACAATCCATGATTTGTCTAGGACCCGAACCTTTCTTCGATCACCTTGACGGGAGATGCACCGACCTTTCTCAGGGCATCTCATTTGTGGGTGCCTAATTTGTATCGAGGACACCAGTTGGTACCCGACCTTTCTCGGGAGATGCGCTGACCTTTCTCAGAGCATCTGTTTTGTTGGGGTGTCTGACTTCTGTCAAAGACACTGGTTGGAACCCGACCTTTCTCGGGAGGATGCACCGACCTTTCTCAGGGCATCGATTTGTGGGGCGTCTGACTTCTGTCGAAGACACCAGTTGGAACCCGACCTTTCTCGGGAGGATGCGCCGACCTTTCTCAGGGCATCGATTTGTGGGGCGTCTGACTTCTGTCGAAGACACCAGTTGGAACCCGACCTTTCTCGGGAGGATGCGCCGACCTTTCTCAGGGCATCAATTTGTGGGGCGTCTGACTTCTGTCGAAGACACCAGTTGGAACCCGACCTTTCTCGGGAGGATGCGCTGACCTTTCTCGGGGCATCAATTCTGGAAGATACCTGGACATTCACAAGCATATCAAAGAGTACCTGGATATTCACAAGCACTAACCTGAAGGATATTTGGGCCTTTAGAGGCGTCAAAAGGGGCATTTGATTAATCATAAGCATAAACTCTTGGAGGATACCTGGATGTTCGCAGGCATTAAAGGAATACCTGATTGCTTGCGGGTATTGAAAGAGTACTTGAATGATCACAAGTACAAACTCTTGAAGGATACCTAGCATTCGCAGGTATCGAAGGAGTACCTAATTGCTTGCAGGTGTTGAAAGAGTACTTGGATAATTACAAGTATAAATTCTTGAGGGATACTTAGACATTCACAAGTATCGAAGGGGTACTTGATAATTGAAAATACTGAGAACATACCTTGGATATTTGTGAAGGTGTCCCACCTCCTGGCAATTGGGAAATATCGAGGGCATACCTGGGATATTCGTGAAGGTCTCTCACCTCCTGGTAGTGGGAATATTGAGGATGGATCTCGCATATTCGTGAAGGTCTCTCACCTCCTGGTAGTTGGAATATCGAAGACTTGCCTCATATATTCGTGAAGGTCTCTCACCTCCTGGTAATTGGGAATATTGAGGACGTGCCTCGCATATTCATGAAGGTCTCTCACCTCCTGGTAAATGGGAATACCGAGGGCGTACATGAGATATTCGTGAAGGTCTCTCACCTCCTGGTAATTGGGAATATCGAGGGCGTACCTGAGATATTCGTGAAGGTCTCTCACCTCCTGGTAATTGGGAATATCGAGGACATACTTGAGATATTCGTGAAGGTCTCTCACCTCCTGGTAATTGGGAATATTGAGGACGTGCCTCGCATATTCATGAAGGTCTCTCACCTCCTGGTAATTGGGAATATCGAGGACGTATCTTGGATATTCATGAAGGTCTCTCACCTCCTGGTAATTGGGTATATCGAGGACGTACCTGGGATATTCGTGTGGAAATTTCGAGGATGGGTCTTGCATATACGTGAAGGTCTCTCACCTCCTGGTAGTTGGAATATCAAGGACATGCCTCATATATTTGTGAAGGTCTCTCACCTCCTGGTAGTTGGAATATCGAGGACGTGCCTCATATATTCGTGAAGGTCTCTCACCTCCTGGTAGTTGGAATATCGAGGACGTGTATCATATATTCGTGAAGGTCTCTCACCTCCTGGTAGTGGCAATATCGAGAGCGTGCCCCGCATATTCATGAAGGTTTCTCACCTCCTGGTAACATAATCTTGAATGTAGCACGATGCTTACTTGGATAGCCACAGGTACTCAAAAGGGCTGGAACACCTGGGTAGCCACAGGTGTACAAAGTACTGGAATACTTGGATGAACACGAGTACTTAATGATATGATTTGGGACCACTCAGTTGGTCCAAGTGTAAGAAAGCATACCTGGGTAGGCGTAGACACACAAAGCAGTGAAATGCTTGAACAACTGCTATTATTTGGGGACAACTCGGGCAAGTTGAGTGTCATGAAAAGGAAATACCTGGACAACGGTGGGTTCTTGACGATATGAGGATACCTAAACAGCAGTAGGTATTCAATGATAAAGGGATACTTGGTCAATCATAAGCATTAATACTCTAAGGACATCTCAAACAGGTCGAGTGTCAGGAAAAGGGAGTATCCGAATGGTAGCTGGTACTCAAAGACAATGGGATGCTCAAACAGTTGCAAACATCCAAACTCAAGGGACGACTCGAATAGGTCGAGTGTCAACAAAGGAAGCACCCAACAAGTGGTGGATACTAAAAAACAAGGGGGATACCTGGATAGTCGCAAATATCAATACTCTGGGGACAACTCGAACAGATCGAGTGTCAAGAAAAGGGAGTATCCGAACGATGGTCGGTACTCAAAGACAAGGGGATACTTAGACAGTTGCAAGCACCCAAACTCAAGGGACAACTCGAATAGGTCAAGTGTCAATAAGAGAGTACCTGGACAGTGATAGGTACTTTAAGACAAATGGGGATAGAGATATGCTTACCTAGCAATATCTCCGATCTCTGAGAGTATGTCTGCTATTTGCACAATATGCACACATGATTGTATAAACTGTAAATTCATAAATTCAAATGTGATTTATGCATGACAATCTTGTCAGTTTTGTATCATTCGAATTCCATTGGGGAAGATTTTGAAAGACAACCTTCATTTAGAATGTAGATGTCTTGAGCATGCCAGATGAGAGACTTTCAGTCTGAAAGGACTTTCCGCTCACTCTCATGGAAAAGGTTATCCTGACCATTGATGCAGGATTCATAAGGACCGCACTATCTCACTATCATCATGTCAGCAGGGGTCTGAGTATTCTCGCAAACAGTACGACTTTACCAATGTGAGAGGTCTTTGTTGAAACTGTGATGAAGTCTTGGTCAATGGCTCATCAAAAGGGACCATCAAGGTCGAAGCCGATGGACAAAAATACTGCACGATCATCTCCGGGTTTACAAGTCAAGAACCCTGCGAAAAGAGATAGAGTAATCTTGCTCGTACTTCTTCGAGCGATGCTTATATACACATGAAATCTTACGTTAATTGAAGTGCCCCTAGTCTGAAGAGACTTTTACAATGGGAATGTGACGTAGACTCGGCTCACATGTAAGAGGGTGAGAGTTGGTGACTGCTTTGGCATTTGTCACTAGTCTTTCTTGTCAGATGGAGGTTCTATGGGCCACAACAATTTTTCTTGGTTGTATTTTTGACTGGGGGGCATTGACCTTGTTTTTACCAGGCACGCTGCTTTTTTATGCCCCTATTTTATTCCAGTTCTTCATTCATGGGCATTGACCTTGCTTTTACCAGGTACACTGCTTTTTTATACCCCTATTTTGTCCTTGTTGCTTGAGAGCTGATCTTGACAGGTTCAAGTAAACGCCTTTGTTAGACTATTGAGTCTTCATCTTTTGCCGGCGCTTCTGATTATGTTGCTTAAATGGCAGTAGCTTCTGCTTTGCCTCCATGTGAGGGTGAATTTACAGACTCACTCGGGTTGTACAATGAATACAAGTGCGTAAAGAAAGAATTGCTCTTCGTCATTCTAGGGCACTTAAATTAACGTGAGTGTTCATATGCAATAAGGACACCCGAAGACTGATGCAAGTGCGAGCAAGAAAATTTCTATCTCTCTTCTCACCTTGTGATGCTGCTCTGTCTCCGATCTGCCTCAGTGTGGGGTGGTTCTTGACGGGGGTATGAGAGAAACTTCACCAGTGTATGGGGCTCAATGGGGTGAGCGATGGAATGCCTCTCACTATTTTGGTTATTGTACCATTCGCGAGAGAACTCTTTACCTTGCAGCCATGGAATCTTCTGCACTCATCTCACAAGTGTATAGATGGGGGGGATTGTGTGTAGGATATGGCTTGCCTTTCATCATTTTGACGCACCTCATCTAGCATGCTCAATTAATCTTGTATTCTTCACTTAGCTGTCTATTCTAATAATCCTTAATAGAATCAAAGATTTAGACAGACAAAATCGTCATGAAAAATTCACCTGGAAAAAGGCATGCAGCATTTCAAATGTGATGGAGTTTGTACTCTCAGAACAAATGAATGGTTTTGGCTCAAAAAGACCTTCTTGGTAGCTTTAAGGGTCAATAGAATAGTATTGTTAAATTTTGAACATCAAAAGGGTTATTCACACAGGGGTGTCGATGGTTGTCCCTATTGATTAGGGATATGACACATGAATGATTAGCCAAGGATTAGGAATTTGATTGGGCATCTCTGCTTTAGAAGAAAAGATGTACAAGTAGATCAATTAGTCTGGCCAAAATCAAATGTAAGTTGAGGCCTGGAGATTTTCTATCATTTGCTTTGGCGATTACTTAGGACGCCATTTCGTTTAGGAGAGTTTGTCATGCCTCTCATTGATTTATTATCTTTATTTTTGACAGTCAGGTGATCCTGCAACAAACAAGAGGGAATGTGTTAGTCATGAACTCTTTCAAGAGTCGAATAACTGGAATCGATACAACTTTACCCTTCACTGGTTTGCAGATGATTGGGTGAACTTGAAGTGAGAGGGGGACACGAAGTCCTATGTCCCTTGCTTCGTTAGGTCGATTATTCTCTGAATTGGCTCATGGATGACGCGTCCTTTTACACGAAGTCAAGTGAATTCGATACAGGTCATTTCCGTATACTAGCTTGGCCAGTATTGATTTGTCAAATCTAACCATTGAGTTTGGTTCTTGAGTTGCGATGCTCCCTGTCAAATAGGGAAAATATGTCAAAAGCGGGTTCAGATAGTGGGAGTATTGGAAACGATACCAAATTACCCTTCTCCAGAGTTTGTATGTGCTAGCTCCTAAAGATATTTGAATGTCAATGATAGCCCTTTTATCTTGGCATAGTTCAATGTTTCCTTCAGTTGGCCTTCCTCATTTGTGACCATGTATACATGATTGTTGGTTTGATTCATCTTCAACGCCTTCCTTCTATGGAATTTCTTCTTTTGTCTTTAACTATAGCATCATTAGCAGCATTGAGCAAAGTCATGTACTTCAAGCTTCTATGGAATCTGAGATGGACAATCAAAACCTCCAATTCTCTGATGGCAATTACTTCTTGCGAGAGCATGCGTCTGAATAGGAAGTCAAGTTTCTAGGTCCTCATTTTGAATAGGGGCTAGAGACTGCTTCAACTATCTGGATTTCTTCCCCGTTGACAGTAGCCAATTCAAAGAAAGAAAAAAGATCCCTTCCTTGTGCTTCTGGGTTTGTCGAAGCTGGAAGTCCTGTTGATGAAACCACAACATCTAGTTGCTCAGGCACATTGTGGGGAAAGGATATTGCTCTAGCTTGTGAAGGAGTTGGGCATGAGCGAGGTGGAGTGCATAGAGCTTTTAGGGACGGCTTGATTTTCAACCGTATGCCTGTACCTATTACATCTTATATTCTGTTTCCTGTAAATAGAAGAGAGAGAACATCATTTCCAAATTATATTCAGAGAATAAGACTTACCCTCTTTTGGTGTAGGATGATTCTTTCTATTTGCCCCTGTTTTCTTGGCAGGGTGTCTTTGAATTTGGCGAGTTCACTTGATGCGCTTGCTTCAAATGCCCCCTGTCACACTAAGTCAAAGGGGACGAGGATGATCTTCTGAGACATGAAGTGAGTGAGTCAGAAAGACAAACATGAGTAAATTTATCATCTTGTTTTAACAAAAGCTTTTGGGTGATGAAATATTATTTATTTTCAAAATACGTCTTTGGGGGAGAAAAAGCATGATGAAGCCCAACCCTCAGTATTCTCCTTGGATGATATTTTCTTTTCATGGTTGGATAACATCACCAGGCTAGTTTGGAGTACCGCCTTATGCTCTTAAAATATTAGAACTGTACAATAGAGTACTTGGAATGGAAAATACAATAGTAGCACACTAGACAAGATAAGAAACATGAAATTATAAAAACAAGTAAAACCCATGAAAACTCCTGTGTAAAGGAGTGCTTTGATAGTGTTGGTTCTGAAATCAAGCGCCTTTGAGTTCCTCGCCTTCAGTAGACTCGAAGTATTCGCATGAGAGGACCACTTCATTGAAGCTATGGAAATGCAACCCATGCAACCAACAACGATGCTTGCGAGGTAAAGCCCTTATGAATAGCTTTATCATTTCTTCTTTGGCCAACTGAGGGTAAGTTTGCGTCATAAAAGCCTCCCACCTCCTTGCATATGCTCGGAAATCCTCCATTGGTCTTCTTCTGAAGTGAACCAAGTTCTGACAAGGCATTTCAGTCCCAATCTGGCTTTGATACTGAAGCAGGAATACATAAGACAGCTCATTCCAATTTCTCGTGAGGTAGATATCTGCTATGATGAACCATTGTAATGCAGACCCCATAAGACTTTCTTGGAAGGCCTGAGTTGTGAATGACATCGGGCCATAGTACCGACTCATTTCAACATGGAGGTACTGCAAGTGGGCCACGGGGCAAGTCGTGCCGTTATACTTGCGGAGATTAGGTATCCACATCTCTCCAGGGGTCATGATCCTATGAGTGCAAGACGGGCTTGATGTATCCTGGTTAGGCCACTGGTTTTCCCACTGCATATTCATTGTAGTGGTGAATTTTTCTGTTTCAGGAAAGTTGGATTCTATCGAGATTACTCCATTGCTTTCTTCTTGGTCAAAATTTCCGAATGAGGATGAAGTATTGAAGCTACTCTCATGGTCAAAGGACGACCTTAGTACTTCATTAGGATCATAGCGGATAAAAACGTATGCTTCCTCTTCTGACGGACCTTCATCCCCGGATGAGAGTATGAAACAGTTATACGATGAATTGTCAGTTTCATTGTCAAAATAACGCTGGAAGTCCTTGGGATTGTATTCTAGAGGATGGTGGCCTTCAAAGCTGTATTCTTGGGAATGCTCGAAGCTTTGGTGCGGTGGCTCGTCGGTAGATGCTGAATCAATCTGCTTAGGCTTTCTTTTCTTGGCTTCTGGTCCAGACCTTTTGAGTAAGGCTCTTCATTTTGTTAACTTGATTCTGTCAAGGGAAGTGAGAGACATTAGAGTTTTACTGTCTGATTCACTTTCCAAGTTGATAGGGGTTGGTATTCTTTGGACCCTAGCTCTTGGAGTAAGCTTAGGGAGTTGTCCAATTGTGCCCCGCTCTTGAACAGGTACTGAGTCTATGATCTCGTACAAAGGCTCCTTGCCTTTCCTAGTGGGAAATTTTCCAGTAACAGGATGTTGCTTAGCTACCCATTTATTATGCAAGGCTTCATTGACACGTTTCTCTCCTACCTTAGCAACTAACGGCTCCTCGTGCTCCACGATCATCGGCTCTTCGTAGGGCAAGGTGATGTCAGGGGTGACGTCAATATTGTACTCTTGGTGAAAGACATGAATTAGTTCCCTCCAAGTTTTAAGGGGACTAATCTTCCTGACAATGTACCATTGCAAGGCAGGGCCAGTCAAGTTTGATTGGTACGATTGAATCATCCTTCAGACCAGGTAGGCCTGCAAGTAGGTCTCTGGGCGTGAGGTATCAGCATACCTTTCGCATTCAGGTGTTTTGAGTTTTCAGGGATTTCAATGCCGGCGTAATTGGACAGGTCCATGGGATTCTGCTCCTGCAGCTGGCTTAACTTTTTCATGATCCTTTCAAACTGCCTATGGTACTGGCTATTTTCTAGCAAATTTACGGGTGTCATGACAGTGTTTAAGGCAACTATAGAGTTGGGCTCAGCTTGAGTGGATTTCATTTGTCTCGAGAGTTGTTGAAGGACAATGGACATCTGTCCTACACCGTCTTCAATGTTAATGAGGTGATTTTGTACATCATTCTGATCGACCCCTATTGGATGAGGCCATTCACGGATGAGTGGTGGCCGACGATTCATAATTACCTGTCGTTGCGAAAATAACGAATGAGCACGAAAGTAAACAAAAATTGACCCATGGCAATGGTCTAACTGCTTTTTTATTCATTAAAAGAGGATTTTATAGACTGCAAACTTCTGACATCTAAAACTTGAAATTGAAATGACAGAATGAAATACCAGACATTAAACAAAAACCCTAAACAATGGGACAAAACTTTCATAAGATTAACACTAAGGGGCACATGATTCCCAATTTATATGCGATAGGGAGCCTTGCTCTTGTGAGGATGCCTGCTTCCTTGGGCTGGCTCTAAGGTGTGCATCCAGCCCATTCCCAAATCCCTCTCCATGAGCTCTGCTTGCTCGTGCGGGCTACTCTCTCTGATTGAGCGAGGGACTGATGGCTTCCACCTTGTCGGGATGTGATGATTGTGGATGTAGGCCGCAGAGGCGTGGTGGGCTTTTTCTTCTCCCTTAAGCCCTTCAGGTACCATGATCCTTTTGCGATGGCATTTGTCCCAAGTTTCTTCAACGATAGAAATTTCGACTGCGTAGTCACGGCTTGTGTTGAAAAGGACTGAAGGAATTCTCCTCCTGGAAGGCGGTGGAATCTCCTGAAGCGCCCCAAATTGTCGTGCCACCCGATATGGGTAATAGGGAACGGCGCCAGTGCAGCCAAGCAATGGAATCGGGTGGGTGCGTTTGTAAGCAAAACGGGCCCTCTCTTCATGGAACCAACCAGCACACCATTGGAATACCTCAGGAGCTGGGTTTCTTAGGAAGTCAACCCAATTTAAACAGCTTTGATTGGGAATATACGGTCCTAAAACCATAAATTTTTGTAACGGATTTTCGAAAGCATTTGTTTCGCATTTATCGCATGAAGTCTCGGAATTCGCTTAAGTGAGAAAAGAACCAGACTTGTAAAATTTCAGGAGAGGCTCGAATGATTTTCTCCGTGTTGTCTTTAAAACGATTAAAGGACAAGAATGTTTTAGTTAAAATCATTTTGACATAATTCCCCCCCCCCCTCAAGATCTGATCAACTATCCATGCCATCTTAGGACTTATGGCATTTCTTTGATGAGGGAAAATGATGAGCCCGAAAAAGGCCAGGAGGAAAATCTCACTTTTTTGGGTCATAGGCTGATTTTGAAAACAGGCATTCATAAATTCAAATGGACAGGTATTATGGTTGTTTTCAAGAATTTGTATCATAACCTGGACTTCAGTTCTCAAAAGTCGCGCCAACCCACGCAATGGGATGATGCCTGTTGATGGCCTCACAAGCTTTTTCTCAAGAGGCATTCTAGTGATGATGCTGTATTCCTCCAGGGTTGGAGTTAGCTCAAACTTTCCAAACATAAAAGCAAGTGTTCTCGGGCACCAGAAATGTGCCATAGCTTGTATGACTTCGGGATGAACAATGATTTGGATCAGCGATAGGAGATGACCGATTTTGGCTTTCACGCACTCTTGGGCAAACTGATCTAATTGACCCCACCATCTGAAGAGCTCCGCCTTGGGAGTAGGAATGAACTGGATATCGTCTTTCCCCATCGCATATAAATTGAGACTTGAAAAGCTTATCCTAAATTGCCATGGGCCAAATAAAAAGACTAAGTAAAAGTAAAGAAATCACTTTGCTTTTAAATAAAATGGCAAGCACAAAGACATACAGATAGGATGTGCAGCTCGATTTTTAACTCAGAAGGCTTGATGAAATTAAAAGGGTATCCGCCCGTCGCAGTCTCGCGTTAGCAGCATACCCCTTTAACCTCGGCTAAGAAATTCGGGGAAAAGAAAGGCAACCTCTACATCGCAGTCTCGCGTTCGAGGTCGTATCTTTCTTAACACCATCCTAGAAATCCTATGGCAGCCCAGGTCCGGCGGCCGGGTTGTCTGTGCCATGTGTAGTGTTAAAACAGTAAAGCATGCATAGCAATTTATAATCACAAGACATTTTATTTAAAAAGAAAATCTAAGATACTAACCTGCACAAAAGAAAAAAACAAACCCAAGTCAGTAAAGCATTTAAACAAAGATAAAATGGCCTAAGTCCTCAAAAATCTTCCCCAGTGGAGTCACCAAGCTGTCGCGACCTCTTTTTTTTTTCGGCGCCCGCAATCGGGTACGGGCGCCTAAGGAGGCTAATGGCTCGGCTAAAATTAATTATGTCCGGACTCTCCCAAGTCCACCAATTCACGACTTTAATGGTTTAAATTTTTAACTTGTAAATTAATTTTAAAACAGAGTCGCCACTAATCGATTTGGGGTAGGTCGATTAGAAACCCAACCGAAGTATCGGGAGAAATACTCGCTCCTACGCAACTAGAGAAATTAGGATCGGGGACTTGATTACACTAGTTAATCACTAATGCCCTTTCGGTACCTAATTTTGTTTAAACCCTGAGGTTTTTTGGATGTTTGAGGGATTTTTCCATGTATTTTGTGAAGGAAAAAAACATTTTTCGGGTCTTTTTCTCTTTTTTTTTGACATAAAAAGCATTTTTTGGATTTTTGATCTTTTTCTAAAAATATAAATCATATTTTTTTTTTGCTTTTTCTGACTTTTTTGGCTTTTTTGGGAAAATATGGACATTTTCGATTTTTTTTTTTATTTTTTGGAAAATAAATTATTTTTTGATTTTTTTTTAATTTTTTATTAAAATATTATTTTATATTAATATATTAATATATTTTTTAAACAACGACCGGGTCGGGTTCCGGGTTGGGACCGACCCGGTTCGCAACCCACGAGACCCGTTGCGGGCCCGACTCGGATTTTTGATTGTTTTTCCCCCTTTTTTAGAAAACAAGCCTGGCCCAAAAATAAACCCACTTCTCTGAGGCCCATGCGAATTTAGTCCACGCGTGAAGGCCCAACCCGGGGAAACCCTACCAGATGCCAATCCAGCCCGACCCGGCCGACAGCCGCGACCCGGTTTGCGGAAACCTACCCGGCCGCGACCCGCTACTGCCCTGAGCCTGACCCGACACGGCGCTGCCTCGTTTTTTGCTTGGACGCGGCGCCGATGGAGGAACTAAGGCGGCGGCTTGCGTCGATGACGGCAGCGACGACGGTCTTCCACGGCGACGACGACTAGGGCGATGACGAGCGGCTGCTGGTTTCTCGAGAGGGAAGCGACGGCAAAGCTATGGCAATAGGCAGGGACGGCGACCAAGGTTTCAAGCGGAAAAACAACGACATGCGGTGGCTGATACCTGTCTGCAGAGGGAGTACGGCGCGGGGGCGTTGCTGGTTGGCGTCGGGGCCGTGGGCGCAGGCAGTTTCGTCGGTGGCGACTGAGCGATGACGACGGCGTCGAGGAGGGATCACAGCACGATGGTGGACAAATCCGAGCCTCCCCCTTCTGATTTCCCTTCGCTCAGCCCCCTTCTTCGCAGATCCAACCCCTCGCGCTCAAATCTCTCTCACTCCGGCCAGATCCGAGCCTCCACCGGCCGGATCTAACCTCCTCGGACTCGCTCGCCGACGGCCTCCCCCGAAGTCTCTCAGTGGGAGGTCGGCCAAGCTCGCGACCCGATTTCTCTCTCGCTCGCTCTTCAATTCCTCCCCCGAAGTCTCTCAGTGGGAAGATCTCCAAGCTTGCAATGATTTTTCGACGACGGAGGTGCTTCGCTATTTATAGGCGAGGAGGTCCGGTCGACGGAGCTTCGACCGCCGGTTCGCTTCGCGCGCCGAGTGGTTCCCCTCGGCTGAACTGGCGTCCCATCCGAGCTTATCCAGCGAAGCGTGCTCGGCATTGATGGCGCTTGAGATCTATCCTCTCCGGCCGACGTCGGCCTACTCCCCTCGGCTATAGGCCGTCCTTCGTGCGTGTCGCTGGCCACCGCGCGTGAGATGCAGGCGACTGAGGAAGAAGAAGATAGGAGGAAGAAGAAGGAAAAAAAGAAAAGGGGGTGGGGCCAAGTCGTGTGAGCCCACGTGAAGAAAAAGGGGGGCTGTTGTTTTTGTTTTTTTCTTTTTTTATTGATTTATTATTCCGAAAAAAGACAAGATAAATAAAACAAAAAACTTAATTAATAAGATAAAATAAACTTAATTAAAATTTGAGGTGTCAACTGTGACATCCAGATTTTCGGGTTTTAATTTGACTGGATAAATGAGATCTTGTCTCATCGCTCGTCAATTTATTGACGAGTCCGAAATTTCAAGAAAGAAATTATCGGAAGAAAATTGAAGACTAAATAAAATAGAAAAGAAAAGGAAAAGAGAAAAAGGAAAATTTGCATAAAAGAATTATGTATTTCCCTTTCCTTTTTCCTCTCTCTCCCTCTCTTTTCTTTTCTTTCTTTTTCTTTTTCTCTCTCTCTCTCCTCTCCCCTTTTTCCCTTCCCCCTCGTGCGAATTGCCCCCACCGCTCACTTTTCCTCTCTCCTCTTTGACCAGTCAATGTTTATCTCCCCTCCTCTCTCTCATCTCTCCCCTCGACATTTCCCTTCCCCCTTCCGTTCGAGCGAACCGTGGCGGAGGAAGACTAGAAGCCGCAGCTCCGTCGCCGCCCGCTCGCCGCTCGTCCCGCACACACCGTCGCCGCGCCCGCGCCAGCGCCGTGCGCTTGCCGCCATCCCGCCGTCCGCGCGCGCCCGGCCGCGCGATCCAGCTCGGCCCAGCCCTCTTTCGCCTCTGTTTCGCATCGACCAGCCACCTCCGGCCACCGCCTAGCCCCGCCGGACCACCCTCGCGACCCCCTCGCCCTCCGCCGGCTTCCCCTCGCCGCCCTAGCCGCCGGAGCAGCCCCGATCTGCTCCGTTCAGCCGAGACCAGCAAACCCACGGAGTGGGTATCCAGCTGTTCGTGGGCCGTTTTGGGCCGTTTCTCGGCCCCGAACCCGAGCCGTGCTTTGGGGACAATCGTTCCTCGCGTCGCCGCCGTCGGATTGATCCGATTTGCGCGCGATTTGGTGAGTAATCTCACTAATCCCGGATTAGTTGGCTAATTATGCTTTAGGTTGGTTTAGTTTTAATTAATTATGTTTAGGTTGGTTTATTTTTAATTAATTATGTTTAGGTTGTTAGATTAGAATTAATTAGCAATTATTAGTCAATTGTGATGCGATTTAGATCAATTGATTGTGCAATTAACAAGTAGACGTGGTCTACTATTTATTGGGAGTGTCTCGGGAATTTTCGGACCCCTAATTGAGCTTCAATTTGGCGATTCGGGCCTAAGGGAGATTTTTGGCATTTAAATATTAATTTTCGGAATTAAATTAAATAATTATTTATTTTCTGAAAATTCAAGGGAGATGGTCTGGAACCGGAATATTATGCTGATGATCGTGGC
Organism: Eucalyptus sideroxylon x Eucalyptus melliodora; assembly: GCA_016097485.1. Taxonomy (NCBI): domain Eukaryota; kingdom Viridiplantae; phylum Streptophyta; class Magnoliopsida; order Myrtales; family Myrtaceae; genus Eucalyptus; species Eucalyptus sideroxylon x Eucalyptus melliodora. The sequence goes on from CM027833.1 coordinate 37,103,927, forward strand.
GAAGTCCGTTTATTTAATCGGACTTTATTTTAAGCTAAATTGAATTTTTATTAATTAATTTTCGAAATTAATTAAATAATTATTTATTTCCTGAGAATTCAATTGGGATGGCCCGTGATCGGAAAATTATGCTGATGACTGTGGTGAAGTCCGTTTATTTAATTGGACCTTATTTTGAGCTAAACATAATTTTTAATATTAAATAATTAATTTTTGAAATTAATTAATTAATTATTTATTTATTTTTCGGAAATTAAGATTGAGATGGCTGACAACCGAAATCTCGTGCTGATTGTCGTGGCGCAGTCCGTTTATTTATTTGAGCTTTGAATTGTGCCAAATTGATTTAATTGTGGACATTTAGGATATGTTCATAAATTGATTATTTGGGTGAGCATAGGGATACTATATCGGCCTTCGGGCGATATGTCGGCTTTGGGTGAGCAGATATGCAAGATACTATATCGACCTACGGGTGATATGTCAGCTTTGGGTGAGCAGTATACTTTATTATCAGCTTTGGGTGAGCATAGGGTATACTATATCAGCCTTCGGGCGATATGTCAGCTTTGGGTGAGCAAAAGATATACAAGATACTATATCGACCTATGGGCGATATGTCAGCTTTGGGTGAGCAGTATACTTTATTATCAGCTTTGGGTGAGCATAGGGTATACTATATCGGCCTACGGGCGATATGTCAGCTTTGGGTGAGCAGTATACTTTATTATCAGCTTCGAACGAATTATACTATCTAATGGTCAGCTTTGGGTGAGCACTCCTGATTTGATGGGACTTTATAGATAGTATTGAATGTGCCGACCAAGCATGGGTCGTGATAACGTGTAATCGACTAGGTCGATTGATCATTGCTTGATCTGATGTTGTGAATTGATCGATTGATTGGAAATGACCATGAGATGGTCTGATTGACTTGTAATCGACTAGGTCGATTGATCGATGATTCGATCTGAGTGTGACTTGATGTGATTCATTGCTTGGAATTGATGTCGTGGATTGATTGACTGATTAGAAATGACCGTGAGTGGTCTTGGTGGCATTTAATCGACTAGGTCGATTTGATCGATGCTTTGATCGGTAATATGATTGCTTGAGTGCCTATTGTGAATTGTACTGACTTGCAGGTGGGATCTGATGCCAAGGTACGTCTTCTGCCCTATGCGTGTATAGGCAGCCTATAGTATAATAGTTTACTAATTGGGCTTAGTGGGGTAGAACTCGCTGAGACGTAGTCTCATCCCGGTTTGGGGAAAAACATTTCAGACCCCATTGAGGAGCCGAGGAGGAATCGAGAAGGAGAACTCGGAGGTGAAACCCGAGTAGAAGGACTTTTGGAAGAAGAAGATAATACCGGGAGAGATTTTGAGTATGACTGAAGGGATTGAGATTTCATCTTCTTTTGTGAACTCCAATTGATGTGAATAGTTATGAAGTTCTCTAGTTGATGTCATGTACAAAAGTTTGGTTATAAATTTCAATATGAAAAATATGGCCCTGCTTTTCTATCCCATTGTTTTATTGTCTGGGGATTTATAACTGCTTCCGCATGTGCTTAATAATGAAAGGGTCGGCGATACATTATCCTGGGATATCACATTATAAAATCGACCAAGTGAGACGGATGTGTGCGTGCCTGAGGATCGGGGCGTGACATCAACAGTACTTGAGACACTCGAAAAGGCAATAGAAGTGATATCTCTTCTAATTGATCTATACGCGTTAGGTTGAGGACATCTCAATTATTATAATCTTGTCTGCGAATTTCCTTATTCAGATTTGTCTTAATCTTGTTAGGAACATAAGGCATGTCCTTGTCATGACACAGCTGGGACATTCTTAGTAGAATGAGGGATTATTCAGAATTATGCAGTTGCCGTCGTTTAATATGCATTATCCGTGTTGACTTTGTACTGTAATCGCTCAATTAGTTGGTAGGCATCAGGTCCAGCTGCGAGCTTCTTGCCTGTCCAAAAGGTGATAATCAATTCTTGATTCTTTATTTGTTAGTTCCTAACTTCTATTCTCTATAACTGAGTTGACCATTGGTGGAGAAATCACTCCCCCACTACGAATTTACAAGTGCACGTCTGGTCCATGAACGCGCCCTCATTAAAGTACTAACATATTCTTATGAATCTTGAAGACGTTGATTTTCTTCTTCTTCGCCTTGAGATGATAGAGCCCTCCTTTCCTCACTAGAGTGGAGAAACCGATGTGAAGAGAGGTTTGATATACCATGAAGATCTTGAAGATGCTGCATGTCTTGATTGGTTATCTAGCTCTAGCAGTCATTGCTCGCGGGCAACAAAATCCAGGTTCCCTCCCTCTCTCTCTCCCTCTCACGCTCGCACGCATAGTGATGATTGAATCGTGAAGAGTCGAGGCATCAGAAAATGGGATTCTAGAAATAGGCACAGTGATGATTTAATAGCTATTTTTCTTCTCGTTAGTGATCAACCTTTCAAGCGTAAGTCGAAAAAACAGCGACACTAAAATTTGATATAAAAATCGAGCACTGGGTAATTAGGTAGTATCTTGTACTCCAACTTGGAATTTAGCAAAGTTAAGCCTGTTCAAGAGTCTCCAGGAAACATTTCCAGATTCTCCTAATTAGTGGAGAATTAGCAATGCATCATCCTCTAGCTTACGTTATATTTGCAGATGACGTCTCTGTTTTCAAGCTTTTCATGGACGCCTTAATCATCGGAATAACCATCAAAACTTCTTAAGTAACAATTATCAAGCCAAATCTTGCACATGTAATTTTCATTGCTGAAATTTGTATCTAGTTGATACTGTTCTAAAGAAGTCAAATAAAAAAAGTTTAAGGGACATCGCAAAGCATCAAGAAATTTATAATATTGTTTAAATTTCGAATTCGTGATGTGTGGTAAAAAGCAAGTGACAATCTCTGGTTTCCCCTTGATTTAGGTTTCATAAGCATAGATTGCGGAGCACCTAATGATTACCATGATGATCAGCTCAACATATACTACAAGGCTGATGCAGGATATGTAGATTCCGGAACAAACGTGCAGGTGTCTACCCAGGTCATCTACCAAAACAACCAACAACAATCAAAGAATCTCCGGATCTTCCCTAGTGGAGAAAGGAATTGTTATACATTAATGCCAGATGAAGGAAAGGGCAGCACATATTTGGTCAGGGCTTCATTTTGGTATGGTAATTATGATGGCAAAGATCAAACCCCAGCATTTGACCTCCATATTGATGTTAACTATTGGATCACGGTGAACTCTTCGTCTTGGATATACAAAGAGATTATTTACACTCCTCCGAGAGATTACATACAAATTTGCTTGGTGAATATCGGCTTGGGAGTTCCATTTATATCAGCTCTGGAGCTGCGGTTGTTAGATAACTCGACTTACCAGATCAATTCCGGTGCACTTGTAACCAACTGGAAATATAATTTGGGGAGCCTAAGCACATACAGGTGATTTTCTTTGTCATTGCCCTTCAATTTTGGTCATTGACCACATTCATCGGTCAGTAAATGACAAGTTGACGTATTTACATGTTACGAATCATGCATTTTTACATTGTGCAACCGCATGGACTATAGAAAACATGCTGTCAATTACAAACTGATTTTTGTCGGCTTGTTCATCATTTTGCACTTACTGCTATGATTATTTGACTGGCTTCGGTATTAATAGGCATCCGCAAGATGTATATGATCGCATCTGGAACAATAAGACTTATAGTGGAGGTTGGTCATCAGTTAGCAACACAACGGCCATCGTGACAAGTACAAGCAATGATGCCTATAAAGTTCCGCCCGAAGTTTTGATGACCGCCACACAAGTACAAAATGTCACTGATCCTCTGAGTCTGTTTTGGACCTCAGAGAACTCCACCACTGTCTGGTATATATACTTCCACTTTGTGGAATTGCAATTGCAAAAGGGTCAATTCAGAGAACTCACCGTATATGTACAAGACGAATTCGTGGAAACTGTCATGCTTGAGAACCTAAAGCCAGTGACTGTAGCCTCATTGCCCATAAGTGGACATAATTTGAACTTGACTATTAGTGCGACGGCCCGCTCTAGTCTGCCACCACTCCTCAATGCGGTCGAGTTTTTCACTGTGGCACAGCTCCCAAATTCACCGACTTTTCTTGATGACTGTATATTTATATCTATGCTCCCACTTAATTTTTTTTTGTTTCGATAATCTTTGATTTCCTTATGATTGTAGCTATTTATGTGGTGGTTTAGTTAATGCCATGTATGACGTCAAGAAAACATATGGGGTGATCAGAGCTAGCTGGCAAGGTGATCCATGCATTCCTACGCAATACACATGGAGCGAACTGAATTGTAGCTATGATAGTTCTCCAAGAATCATCTCATTGTAAGTCCACGAGTACATATTTTCCTTGAAAACATGCTGCATACGAACCACAAGTCACAAAAGATAAGTTTTCTCAACAACAACTATAGTACAGGTTGGTAATATGTCATGCGACTGAGGAAATGATTTCAATATCAAGTCACCATATGAACGCCTTCCTTATAGAAAATGTAAACCGGTGGTATTTTATTCTTATAAAGTTAGCTGAGAATGTGCAGGAACCTGAGCTCCAGTGGACTGAAAGGACCGATAGCTACATCAATCTCCAATTTGACAGCAGTTGTATCCCTGTATGCATTAGCAGTTTTTCTTCATATTGTTTACTTAATTTGCTGAGAGAGAATGCAGAACACTAAGGCCAAAAAAAGCGACTGACTTCTTTGCCACTAGCATGTTGTTCATTATCTACCATATCCCATTTTATGCATTTCAACAAGTATATGCATATGAAGTTTCTTAGTAGTTTTTTGGCTTATTTTCAGGGATTTATCCAACAATTCATTAATTGGGGCCGTGCCAGACTTTTTAGCTCAAATGCCGAGCTTGAAAGTTCTGTGAGTCACTGAGCTTTTGATGGAACTATTATGTGTGGTTATCTAGCTTGAGTAAATGGCCATCAACTTCTAATCATGAATACTCGCAGGAATTTAAGTGGAAACAACATGAATGGCTCTGTTCCTCAAACTCTGTTGAAGAAGAAGGCAGATGGATCGTTGCTATTAAGGTTCGCTCATTGCCACACTATCGTAACTCCGCATTTAATCACTTATTATTATCTATAAGATCTGCTTCTTCTTTCTACGTTTGTTCTCACTCTGAAGAATGCAAAAGATGAAAGTGGTACTCGGTTTTTCATTTTCTGTTTGATCAACTTATGCATGTAATACATGAGGGCGGGATATCCATGAATTCATGCGCTAATCTTTCGGCATTGACAAGTACTGCTGACGTTTTTCTACAGCTTAGATGGAAATCCAAATCTTTGCCAATCAGACAATTGTCAGACCAATGTGCAGCCAAAGAAAAAGGGCATCTCTGTTGCCCCAATCATTGCATCAGTTGCAGCCATTCTGGTCTTGGTTTCATTGGGAGCTCTTGCAGTGTTGTGGATAATCAAAAGAAGACAAATCCAAGGTAACTCTCTTGCGTATTGCATGTGCAAGAAAAATCCAAAGTTCTTACATGGGATTTTGTCAGTCCGGGTCATGTTTCGAATCCCAAACTGGTTAACCGGTCCAATTGCTCATGGCAACAATTGGGCCCAGAAAAAGTGAACATGATAATCATGCTTCTATGCTCCACTGTTCAATGTTAAAAAACTGTGCACACGTTCTCTGTTACATCTCAGATAGATAAAGGCGTGAATACTTCCTTTCGTTGAGGTAACTAGCTTCGCTCTTTCAAATTTCATTTTTCATGACTCGGTCTCTCCTTATAATAAGTCATTACATACTTTTTCAAAAAGGTTCTTTTTGTAGTGAAGGCATGTGATGTCAAACTGAAAATCATGATCCGCTGCTGTTGAGATTATATAATTTCCTTTTAATTTCTCCAGACGTTACTACTATTACTACAACTACCAACTCTAGCGAAGGATATACTGGGACATTAAAGTTGTCAAAAAATCGACCTTTTACATCCACTGAGGTCACAAGAATTACTGATAACTTTAGAACAGTAATTGGAGAGGGAGGATTTGGGAAAGTCTACTTTGGCAGACTTGATGATGGCATTCAAGTCGCGGTAAAAATGTTATCTCGATCATCAAAGCAAGGCTACAAGGAATTTCACGCAGAGGTTTGAGACATTAGTGTAACTAGAATCGATGTTGCATGTTTTTGGTTTTTTGGATGTTCAACTAATAGCAAGCTCTAATACCTTGATGTGCAGGCACAACTCTTGATGGTCGTTCACCACAGAAATCTAGTTTCACTTATCGGATATTGCGAAGAATTTGAAAACATGGCACTGATTTACGAATTCATGTCCAATGGAAATGTTCAGCAACACTTGTCAGGTTTGTCTGATATTTCCATTTACAAATTCTAAACAGATAAAACATCTGTTAGACTCTCCCAATGTGACAGCAAAGACGTGTGTCCAAATATATTTTATCTCAACACTGTTCTTTGATAGTTTAGGCTTTTGCATTAATCGGTCATGTTACAAATTTATTAATAGCATTATGGAGATGAAATTAACTTTCTCAGTGAATGAGGACAACAGTGAACAAGCTTTTACATATTTCATGATTGGAATACTCCTTATTTCTCTACTTTCAAGCAGCACACAACCCTAATGTTTTGAGTTGGAGCGAGAGACTAAAAATTGCAATTGATGCAGCTCAAGGTACATAAAGTAGATTGATGAAATCTTTGTTCACATTTCCACAAGTTAAGCTACACAATACAAATCATTAAGTTTTCCTTTTTGTTGGTGGTGCAGGGTTAGAGTACCTGCACAATGGCTGTAAACCTCCCGTTGTCCATAGAGATTTAAAGACGCCCAATATTTTACTAAACGAAAACATGCAAGCGAAGATTGCTGATTTTGGATTATCGAAGGCATTTGTAACAGAGCAAGATTCTCATATTTCGACTCGCCCAGCAGGAACGCCCGGTTATCTTGATCCGGAGTAAGTGACTCAAAATAACATTTTATTCGTGCATGTTTATGTTGGATACATATGTGTAGGTACTTTCTAAAAGGCAGTTTCGGCTATTATTGTACTAATCAAAGAAACAATTCCTTTTGAATTCTTAGGTTTCATACATCCGGAAACTTGAGCAAGAAGAGCGATGTATACAGTTTTGGCATAGTTTTATTCGAGTTAATCACTGGCCACCCCGCCATTATAAGAAGTCCAGAGGGCAGCATGCACATACTTCGCTGGGTAACTCCACTCATAGAAAGAGGGGACATCCAAAGCGTTGTCGACCCGAGGTTAAATGGCCAATTCAACATCGGTTCTGCATGGAAAGCGGTTGAAATAGCCATGTCGTGTGTGCCAATGACAGCTGTTCAAAGGCCGGACATGAACCGTGTTCTGTCGGAACTAAAAGAATGCTTGACGGTAGAGATTGGGTCAGGGAGAAGCCAAAGAATGGGAAATAGTAAGAGAAGAAGTGAGTCTTTTGAGATGACCTCAACTGAGCTTGATATTGCACCAAATGCTCGTTAACTGTACTTGTATGTAAGGTTATCACGTCCAGCGTTCTTGTGTAAGTTGTTGATTGTTGGGTCGTATAGATTGAAAAATTATGTACAAAGTCTGAGCTTGTGACTTTAAATTGTCATATTGTTGTATGGTGGGGTTGTTGCTTTTCTACCTTAGAATTATAATGAATGAATATCGAGTTTAATTCACTTTGCCCATCTTTATAAGCTTACAAACCGTGCAGTTATTCTGATGTTGAAAGGCAGCCTTGCTCAGTTATCCATGTGAACCCCTGTACAATGAAATAAAGGAACTATGTATTTCTTTCATTGTCAAACTATTTGTATTACAGACCGAAGTCATCGTTTGACGATCTTTGAGAACCACAACCACCTAAGTTCTGGGTTTCGCTCGAACATCCATAGAAACAGCTGGATCCTTTAAGCTTCATGTTTCATCTTCTGTCAATCTTGAGAGTTGTAAATCGATTCTTGAAAACTTCTCGGTGCTAAGAAATTTCAGCAAGATGTCTGTCGACATCAGTTGCTAGCAACTAAGTATGCGAGTGTCGACTTAAACCAACAATCTGTTCCTTTAGCTGATTAAGTCAGAAATCAATCTATCCGCAGCGACTTGCCATTTATGGTGCACAGGCTTTAAACTTGTAGAATAATTGAAGAAACTTTGCAGTTCTCTTTCACGGGACATGTCTGAGTCAAGGTCATGACAATTACTTGCCATAAGCGTTATCTTCACAAAAAAGTTGCAATCAATCTGACGAGGACTCAAATTGACCAATATCGACTAATGCAAATTGCGCCATATTTTGCTGGTCAATATTAGCACAAGTAATAATAACAATGATCACACTTGTATTTAAGTTTTTGCCATTATCATAAGAAAAACAGGGAAAAAAATTTACCAAGACATCAGAATTTATAAACGTGAATATTGATGATGTCAACCCCAATAATTTATATTGAGTAAACGGCTTTTGTTTACGATTTTGGACTGATACATCTATAAATTATAGGGACACGTACTATTTTATGGGTTTAATTGTCCAAAAAGTTTTAAACCTATTGTTCATCAGCCCATTTAATCCTAAACCTTTCAATTATGCTAATTTCGACGATTTGCCAATTTAGCTTAAACCTTTCGATTGTCTCAATTTGGTCCTAATCCTTTTTTAAATTTGTCAGATTAGTCATAAACTGATTATTTGGATAATTGGCTAGAATGACTAAATTGACAAATTATTAAAAGGTTTAGGACTAATTAAAAAAATCATAAAATTGTTAAGGCTTATAATGGTGTAATTGAAAAGTTTAGGATTAAATTGGCGAATCGTCAAAAAATTTATGACTAAATTGATATTATTGAAAGGCTTATGACTGAATTAATTGCCGTACAATAGGTTTACAACTTTTTGTACAATTTTCCCTATTCTACGTATATTAAAGACCCCCAAATTGAACCCACAAAGCTAAAATTCTTTCTAATTCATAAATATTGGTGTGTGGATTAATCACACGACACGAGTTATGCTCAATCTCATATACTATCAAGGGCATCTTTCTGTATTTGGGCTCAATTCATATCTTAGGAACGATGGTAAACATAATTGAGATATCTCATGATGCCAAAATTTGCTTACGTACGATGGACTTTTCTGTTTAAAAACAAAATGAATCTGACGTATGAAAGTGTATTATCAGTGTTGGTCAAATAATGGAAGCTTAGAAACATTGGCAATGTGGCTGAATCGATCTATTCTAAGGCATGGTCTATTGCCTTACTAATTATGTGATCATATGCCTCTATGTACATTTAAGTGTCAATTATCACCCATGCAATACATTTCTCTGAAGAAAAATATAAGCTACATATAATTTTGGAAAATGAAGGTGCTTAAGGATGAGCCAACGTCTTAGTATTGGATTACATTGTACCCTCCGGGCGTTTGAAGCATGGACGATTTGATCTAATTGATGTGAAACTTTCTTCTTTGAAGATGACATCTAACCACATTAATTAGATGTTTGATCAACACGAGTTTATATTAAATATTCAATTTATAATTAGTGAATTTGATCGATCAACATAAGATAATTTTTATCAGCATAAATTTCAAACAATTCTCATTGGACGTAATTTACAAATACGATAACTTAACTTTATAATAGCCATTTCAAACCTCCTGGAATTCATTTTATAGGCGGTCTCAATTTTGTACAAATATTTGGACAAAGCGCTCTACATGTTTTTTTAAGGACATTAACCCCTTTTCGATTCAAGTTAACCAAAAACCTATTGAATTCCTCTTCCGTCCAATTAGTTCTTAGAAAAAAAGCTAGGTAAAGTTATTTATTGTTCCTAATTACCATGGATAAAATATTAACACCTCCAATAAGTTTGAGCTTGCATTTAATGCAATACTAAAGTAATATTTGGTTTTTGGGTGTACCAAAAAAGGACATGAAAATTAGTCAAATTAATTAAAAAATAGTACCAACTGAACCTGAACTTCTTAATAGTAGACCCTTTGGTCAAGAGAAGAGGATAAGCTCCATACATGCTGCTATCGCAAGTTGGTTGAATGAAATATTATGTTATTGATATATGTTACTCCTTACGCACAAGCATGGCCTATTATAACAAAGTATATATATATTCTCTCCTTCATCAATTGACCCAAACAAAATTGACACAATCTTAAATGTCCTTTTCATGTTTCATCCTCACATTCTTTTAATTTTTCTCAAACACCCTGTAGCATTTTATTCTTGAGATATTTATGAATATTGGCAATCTTTTAGTGCTATATAAAATAAGCTTAGAAAACATTCGTGCTCCTATCAGCATCCGCAAGGATACCTAAGTAATGTGACATAATCTTTACAAGGTCAAGCGCATGTATAAGTCAATGGATGTGCAAGATTGCGAACCGAGTCTCTTTGTTAACGGGAAAAGTGCCAAAAAAGTCCTAAACTTTTTGCCTTTGTGCCAATTTAGTCCTAAACATTTTTTTTGGTACCGATTTAGTCCTAAACATTTTTAAGTTGTGCCAATTCAGTCTTTTCTGTCCAATTTTGACCGGATTTTGCTTATCGGATGCTTTGGCGACGACGTGGCCCGATCGACGCCGACATAGACAACTTTTAATAATATTTTAATATTTTTTAATATATATATATATATTGTCTTTTTCCTCCGGCCGGTCGCCGAGGTCCGGCAACAGGCCAAACGCAACCACTGGCAAGGGTGAGGCTAACCTTGCTGGATCTGGCGAGGTCAAGCCTCACCCATGGCCTGATTTGGTGAGGCGGCCATGGGTGAGGCTCGCCCTCGCCGGATCTAGGAGGTCGAGCCTCGCCGGCCCTCGCCCATGGCCGGGAGGCTCGACCTCACCGGATCAATTGGGGTTGGCCTCGCCCTCGCTGGTGGTTGCTTCGGCCGGTCGCCGGACCTCGACGACCGGCTAGAGGAAAAGACAAAAATAATAAAAAATAAAAATAAAAATATTAACAATATTAAAAATATTTGAAAAAAATAAAAAAAATGATTAAAAGTTGTTTACGCGCCGATCATGCCACATCAATCGGCCGGCGTCTAGTTAGTAAAATCTGGCCAAAATTGGTCGGAAATGACTAAATTGGCACAACTTAAAAATGTTTAGGACTGAATCGGCACAAAAAAAAAGTTTAGGACTAAATCGGCACAAAAACAAAAGGTTTAGGACTTTTTTGGCACTTTTCCCCTTTGTTAACTCTCTATATCAATGGCTTTACCTAGGCTTCATGTTGCAATGTACTTAGAAATCTCTCTCTCTCTCTCTCTCTCTCTATGTATCAATGGCTTTACCTAGGCTTCATGTCGCAATGTACTTATAAATCTCTCTCTCTCTCTCTCTCTCTCTCTCTCTCTCTCTCTCTCTCTCTCTCTCTGAGGAAGACAAAGCTGGCAAAATCGTACTTGTGAAAGAATAATGAAGACTCGATCTGTGTCATTTCTTTGTCTTGCTCTCGGACTTTATGTTCGAGGACAAGACAACCTTGGCTCTCTCTCTCTCATGTATATCATTTGGTTTCAAGAAATTAATGTAAACTAGAGTGGCTTGCCTCAACCAAATCTTGTACGGGAAGCAATTGTATTTTCGTATCATCAGTTTTTCCAATAAGCAATACAATTTTATCTAATATGCACAGAACATATCGTCAATTTTCCCTTCACACACAATTCTAAATAATATCAATATTTTCTCTCCAGTGTTTTTATTCTATTTGTCAATTAACCATTCAAGATAAGGTCATTAAACTAAACAAAGGCCGATATTATAAGTTTTTTACCTTGAAAAATTCAATTAATTATTTCATACCAAATAAATCAGACAGGTCACATGTAAAGCGGCCTTCTTGCTTCTCATTTAAATTATAGTCCCCACCTAGTATAAAGAGAGTAATTCACAGTTTTATAAAGTCTCACACTTATTGCAAAATCTCTTGAGAGGTTTATCTATAAATAAAATTAGTTTCAAAAAACATTGTTCTCAAGAAAAACTCCTCATCTATTTCTTCTTCTCTTTGTGGGTTATTTTTAACAACCTACTTCATAAACATCGATTGTGGCACACCGAATGATCACCACAATAATGTTCTCAACATATTCTACGAGGCAGTACTGGATTTGTAAACTCCAGACAGGTGTTGCAAGTCCAATAATCTCATCTACAACAACATGCAACAATTAATGAACTTGAGAAGCTTTCCTAATGTTACTAGGAATTGCTATACTCTTCAACCAAAGCAAGGCAAGAACGAAAAATACTTGATTAGGGAAACCTTTTTCTATGGGAATTGCAGTAGTAAAGGAATGGCCCTAGTGTTCGATTTGCACGTGGACACAAACTATTGGGCCACGGTGGACTCACCAAACTATACGTGGAGCAAAATCATTTATGTTGCCCCAAGAGATTACATACAAGTATGCCTAGTGAATAAGGGTACGGGAAAACTTTTCATTTCAGCCATAGAGTTGCGACTTTTGGACAGCACAACTTACCATATTGATTCGGGTGCTCTAGCGACCAAATGGCGAGAGAATATTGGATCCACCATCACATATATATGATCTTTTGTTTTCTTATTCCAATAAAAATATCCAAAACTTAATTTTCTTAATATATATTCTATAATGAATCGACTTGGATTGCACGTGTCGAATTTCTGAAAAGAAAACTCGGAGAGTGAATTTATACATGGAGTCGTCTTCTCACTAATTAGTCGGTCACTTTGTCTTTCAAATAGGCACCCGCAAGATGACTATGATCACATTTGGGATGCCCAAGAGTATGATGCTTTCACATCGATTACCTCCACCACGGTCATCGACCTAACAAGCTGCAACGATGCTTATGTTGTTCCAGCCGAAGTGCTGATGTCCGCACAAAAATAATACAAAGTCCGGTCTTTCATGTCCATTTATTGGTCGTCCAAACCCGGCGAAACGTGGTACATCGTCTTACACTTCGCCGAGATCGAAGTTCTTCGACCGGGCCAAGTGAGGGATTTCACTGTGTCCATGGAACTTGACCGCCATGCTCAGACCACAGTACTCGACCCCGGTGACTGTTGTTTCGCAGCCCATCACCGATCAAACCGAGATCAACTTCACTCTCGCCACCACGTCCCAATCCACCCTCTTGCCAATGATCAACGCCCTCGAGATTCTCAACACTAATGATCTACCGATCTCTAAGACGGCACTCAATGATGGTAATTTTATGCATGCCTCGTTCCAGTTTTCATGCGACACATACATTTTTCCATCTGTATGATTCATCTATATTAGTTAATAATCTCGTTCCATTAGGAAAAATCGCAGTCAACATGACTGTCGACATAAAGAAAACATATGCAATTGTACGAGATAGCTGGCAAGGCAATCCATGCGCTCGTCAAGATTATTTGTGGAAAGGATTGAGTTGCAATTACGGTAGTCCTCTGAGGATCACCTCATTGTAGGTGCAACGATTTAAGTTCGACCAAACTTGAATCTTGAAGCAATTGGTCAATCTTTGTTGCCATATTGATTGAGATCTCTTTTAACAAATGACAAACTTTGGGTAATGAAAGTGGCATTTGCACAGGAATTTGAGCTCCAGCTTGTTGAAAGGGGGTGTATCCGATTCCTTTTCCAATCTCACGGCTTTGGCCATCTTGTAAGTTTGAATATCTCCTAATATATCTCCCAATATATGCAAATTAGGATTTTGATCTTTCATCATCTATAGTATTCAAGCTACACACACTTTCGAGAACACAGAAAAGAGTACAGATACACGTGCAGAAGAAAAAGAACACTTTTGATATGTAAAAGCTACCTCTGTGTGAACCGAAAATTATGCTAACATCGGACATAATAAAAATGAGGTACAAACATCTGAAGTGCCAAAACTTGGCACGAAGGATTACTTAAGTGCCAAAAGTTTAGAAAGCAACATTTAAATGCCAAAATCGGAACAAAATGGATCACTCAAGTGTTATTCCGGCCAAAATGCCGACGTGGCGATTTTCCGGTGAAACAAGTGCAAAACGGCGTCGTTTTGCACGCTGACTAGCTAGATAATATAAAAACGACGCCGTTTTGGTGTAGACATGGTAACAAAATTAATATAAAAATTAATTAAATTAAATTTATTTAAAACATTTAAAATAAAATAAAATTATTTAAAAACTAAAAATTAAAAAAAAAAAAAACAAACAAACAAAAAAGAGAGAGAGAGGTAGGCGGCTGAGAGCTAAGCCCTCATTGCCGCCGCCGAAAGGGCTAGCGGAGGAGGGGGGAGGGTCGGCCGGCGGCGAAGACCTACGAGCCCTCGCCGAATTTGGGTGAGGGCTGCCGACCCTCCCCCCTCGCGCTAGGCCTTCCAGCGACGGCGAGGAGGTGGCGTAATGAGGGTTCAACCCTCAACCGCCTGCCCAAATTTTATTTTTAATTTTTTTTAAAATTTTTAGTTTTTTTAAAATATTTTTATTTTATTTTTAAAATTTTAAAATAAATTTAGTTTTAAATTAAATTTAATTAATTTTTATATTAATTTTTTTACCACGTTAGCACTAAAATGGCATTGTTTTGCATTTCCTTCACCGAAAAATCGCCACGTCGGCATTTTGGTCGGATTGGCATTTAAGTGATTAATTTTTGTTCCGATTTTGACACTTAAGTGTTACTTTCCAAACTTTTGACACTTAAGTATTCCTCCATGCCAAGTTTTGATACTTGTGGTGTACTTTGTTCTAATAAAAATTCAGTGAATAAATATCCATTTGCATACAATCACCTACACATATAGCCTCTCAGGAGGGATGATTCGACAAACATTATTTGCATCTGTAAAGCCAGATCAAATCAACTTGTCGCTCATCTGCTTATTCAGAATGCCATCTCTTTCATTGAGGGATTTATCAAACAACGGTTTGAGAAGTCCAATACCGACATCTTTTGCCCAAATGCCAAGCCTACAAATCCTCTGAGTTACCAAGACTAGGTATAGTATGTTGCTTCTCGTTTGGTTATGCAAGAACTCAGTAAACATGAACAGGTCATTATCAACTAAATGAGAGTGTTAATATGCGTTTTGTTCTCTCCATTTGCAGAAACTTAAGCAAAAACAGTATAAGCAGTGCGATTCCTCAAGCCCTTATGAAGGAGGTGGCTGATGGAACGTTGAAGTTGAGGTACATGACCCAAGACTTGAAGTTAATTTTAAACTGACAATAAAAATTCTAATTATTTATGTTTCCTAATTATTAGCTAGTTTAAGGCCAAAGTAAAGGAAAAAAAACCCAAAAAAGTCAAGATTTCTTCCCGGTTATCTTAATCTTTTTTATGGATAACTTGTTCAATATTACAATGTGGAAGGAAATCCATATATGTCTCAAGTACATGTGTCCGAGCCAGATCCCAGTCCTGGCGCAAAGGGCCCAACAGAGAACAAGAAAAAATAGATTGTGCCGGTTATTGTATCTGGTTCATCCATTTTTTCCCTAATTTTCGTGTGCTCTCTCGTCGTCATAATTTGGAAAACCACAAGGAGAGGACGAGGTGACTTTCATTTCTGTTTTTAATTATAACCTCTATCCGATGATCACTTATGGTAATCAATTAGTCTTCATTTGTCTAGTTAACGCAAGAGAGCCAAATGAGGGTGCATTCAAAATGATAAAGAAACGACCATTTCGATACGACGAAGTCCTGCGCCTCACTGAGAATTTTAAGGTAGTGATCGGAGGAGGAGGATTTGGGAAATTCTATCATGGAACTCTTGATGATGGCTCCAAAGTTGAGGTTAAAATGCTCTGCCAGTCTTCACGGCAAGGTCACAAGGAATTTCGCCGATGTCAGAACATGAAAACGAATTGATTTTCTATGAATGGATAACGCCATCCAGAAAATTATTATTACTTTTTTTGTTGCGCCCACCGTTCTATTTACTCTTAACGAGTTTACGATTCTTCTTTTTTTCTGTGCTGAGTGCAGGCACGACTTCTAATGATTGTTTACCATAGGAACTTGGTTTCTCTAATTGGGTATTGCGATCATGCTCATGGCATGGCACTAATTTTCGAATTCATGTATTATGGAAACCTCAGGCAACTTTTATCAGGTACGCGGTACTATAGCAATATCGTGTTTCCAAATTGGTTGCTCAATGAATTATATATAACAATTATAACGGACGTTCACAACTAGCAAGGCAAATATATAGATTACTAGTAGAAGTGTAACCTGTCTCCTTAATGTTTGCAATACGATTAGGTTCGAAAAGCATTCATTGAGGTGACTTTCTTGCGCTTATTTCTTTATGTCTACAGAAGATATTATGAATCTCTTGAGCTGGTCACAAAGATTGAACATTGCAATCGATGCTGCTCAAGGTAAAAATTAGACGAAGCAATAATGATCGATTTGCTTTCATTAGACAAAACATGCGAAAGTGCATGGCAATCTGGTATTATCCGACTTGATGCAGGTTTAGAGTATCTGCATAATGGTTGCAAACCGCCTATTATCCATAGAGATCTTAAAACATTGAATATCTTATTGAACGAGCACATGCAAGCAAAGATAGCAGATTTCAGGCTATCCAAAGCTTTCGCAACCGATCAGGACTATTACATTTCGACTAGCCCAGCCGGCACGCCAGGTTACCTTGATCCCGAGTGAGCGATCTCAAGACTATTAACCTTGAAACTAGACCTTATCATTAGTACAGTGATTTTAACAGTATACGATTATCACAGCTTGGGCTAAACTTGTGCCTATTAGGCTCCACAAGGCACTACCCTAGGAATAAGGTAATTTAGTTGAAGCAGGCTTGAGCAATCTCTTCTCCCTCTTGCGGAGCCTCAAATTGTTAAATGAATTTATGTGATATATAACAAATAAGATGACTTGGGCATCGGCTAAAGCTCGATCTTCAGCCCGACCGATTGCTGGGCACCTGTCTCAGTTAGGCAATTGGGATTAGGCCTGATTCCAACATTTTAGCAATACTTAAGAAAAGCTTTAGCCCACAATTTGTTAGTATCTCTCATGCCTCCGGCTCTCCATGGTTGTGCTGAACAAATCTCACTTTCCGACTTTCAGATTTCAAATGTCTGGCAATCTTAGTTGGAAGAGCGACGTGTACAACTTTCGGATCATACTGCTCGAGCTCATTACCTGCCGACTGGCCATCATAAGGAGCCTGAAGAGCAGCACCCACATCATCCAATGGATGACTCCTCTCATAGAACAAGGGGATCTATACAGCATTGTGGACCAGAGGCTCCAAGGCCTGTTCAACACTGCATCGGCGTGGAAAGCTGTGGAGACAGCAATGTCCTGCGTGAGTCTAACTTCGATGGGCAGGCCTGACATAAACCATGTCTTGTCTGAGCTCAAAGAATGCTTATCTCTTGAAGCCAATGCTTCTGGGTCCTTTGAGTTGACCTCCTTGGAGATCGATCTAGCACCGCGTGCCAGGTAGGTCGCAGAATTAACCTGTTTCGGTTTTGGCTCACTACTTACCGGATCCATGATGGTGAAGTCGGATTATCCATCGGTCCAGGGTTTACTTACCTAAGGTGGCTTTTTTCGTCATCCAAATAAATGAAAAAACATGTAAGTTTTTATCCTGATGACCCGCTTCTTGTTATTAATTTGTATTTGGATGGTACTGTTGTGGAAGTGTAGTGAGGGTGTCCAGTTGTAATATGCTCCAAAAGTGCTTTCTCTGGATCTGTGACTGTAAAGAATACTAAATTCTTTCATCTGAGTAATTCCTATGAGCTTGTGTACTTTTGTATCCTCTGCATCCCATAGATAATTATCTCGACTTCTAACTTTAGAGTTAATCAAAGTGCAAAATAAGTAAGTTTTATCTATTCAAACCTAACACTAGTTTTGTCGCCCCTCAATTGTTTCTTTCCGTAGGGTTGCGGCCACATGAAAAATTAAGTAGCTTTAACTACAATCAGGTGTTAAATGTAAAAGATGTATGAAGAGCCATATCAATAAAAGGGGAGAAGGATATTAGAAGTGCCAAAAGTTTTATACAATACTTATTTTAATGCCATTTTTTTTTTTGATCACTTAGGTGCTACTTTAAAATAAAAAATAAAAAATAAAAAATAAAAAAGACCACTTAAGTGTCAACTTCAATACGAGTCACTGGAAATCCAAATGACCATTTTATTATTTTTTAGTCTTATGTGACTCATCGACATGCCCAATCAACATATAACCCATAAACAATGCTATCTAAAAATTGTAAATAGTAATCATTTAAGTAACAAATTTTGTTTAAAGTGATTACTTCAATACCGGTCATTATTAAAAAGCGATCACTTTTAGTGCCAAACACATCACGTGGAAATGCCATGTGCATTAGATTTTTTAAATAATATGTCAAGTTATATAAAAATTCTAATTATAAAAGCCACGTATTATTTTCGGCCAATTGGCACTTAATAATAATTTTTTCTTCAATTTGCTACTTAATAGATCTAGTGGAAATTTTTTATATTAAAGTTAGCGCTGCACATAACTTTTGACACTTTTAGTATTTCATTGTTTCAATAAAAGTACATTTTTTTTCCTTTCTATCCTCTTTCATCAACTCTATTTCTACCATTCCATATTTACACAAAGGGAAAATAAGGCAGCGTTTGTTTGTGTTTCTTTTTTTTTTTTTTAAACACTTTTTCTGTTTTTTTGTTCTTTTGTTCCCAGGAACAAAAAAGAAACAGAAATAAGAAACACAAAATTTGTGTTTCTTATTTCTGAAACACATTTGAGAAACACTTTTTTTTTTTTTTTTCTCTTATTTTCTTGTTCTTTTTTCTTTTGGCCGGCGGCCTCGCCCAGCCACGGCGAGGCCGAGGCTCGCCGTCCCCCTGCGAGGCCGAGGCTCGCCGTAGCTAGGCGAGGGTCGGCCTCGCGCCGGCCTGGGCGAGCTCGATCTCGCCCAGATCCGGCGAGGCCGAGCTCGCCCAGCGGCCGGCGAGCCTCGGCCTCGCCAGATCTGGGCGAGTCGGCGTCGCTTGGCGGTGGCCCGGCGAGGCCGCGCCTCGCCCGCCGCTGGGCGAGCTCGGCCTCGCCGGATCAAGGCGAGGCCGACCCTCGCCGGCCGGTCGCCGGCCATGGCCGAGGCCGGCGACCGGCCAAAAGAAGAAAAAAAGAAAAAAGGAAAAAAAAAAAAGAAAAAAAGGAAAAATAAGAAAAAATAAAAGAAATAAAAAAATTATCCAAATTTACCAAACATGTTTCTGTTTATTTTTTATTCTCGGAACAAGTTTACTAAACGCTTTTTTTTGTTCAAAAATCGTTCTAAATGTAAATGTAACAAACACTTTTTTCTATTTCTCGCTCCCTAACAATTTTTAAACAAACACAAACAAACGCACCTTAATTCTCTTCCTATAGCTTTTTATTCCAATCCCATAGATGTCGGGAACAAAAAGTACTTTAGTTATATGGTATCTATATTTTCGTCTTTCAAACTGCGCATGGAGATACAGATGCGGTTTGCATGCAATTCAGTCAGAAAGGGCACAATATTAGAACTTCACGACTCAGATAGTGTAGAGTAGGGAAGCGTGGCTCTGTACCACTTGTTGGGTATGGTGACATGGTTTTGACATCAAATGTCGGGTTAAGAAAGCTGTGATGTCCCATCATGAGTGTAGAGATTGGTGGGCGCAGTAAGAACATTATTTCATGAACCCAGCAAAGGCAACTGCAAGTTTTAACAGATTCGGACTCGATGGAAACGAAATTTTTTACTGAGAATGCACTCAATAATCAAGACCAATCGTGCGCCGAACAGAACAAATTCGGATGGCCCCCTTAAACAAGTCAGAATCTGAGACTAAACTGGACGGACTTTGTTCGGGCATTTCTTCGAACACGTAGTGGGCAGCGAGCTGGAGAGCGAATATGGACTTCCTCGAAGCTCGAATGCACACCCAAACTCAAGAGAAATCAGGGAGCAACGTTCAAACTTAAGAGAAACCGACTCATTCGGGTCCGACGCCGGGGAGGACTAAGGAAATCCAGCTTGCTTAGCCCTTTAAAATCAAGCGGGACGCAGCAAAAAAAAAGAAAGAAAAAGGAACGAGCACTCAATCGCGGGCCCCTACCTGGCTCGGCGAATCGAAACCATAACTCAACTCACCAACGTCGGAGGACGTGGAAGAATGGGGGAACCGCAAGCTCGGTGGCGCCGGCTGGGGACGCCGGTTCGCGTCGAGGACGGCTGGACGACGCTCAGCCGGATCTCTCTCCCGACCGCCCACCCCCCCCCCCGGCTCACGTCTTGCTTTCCTTCTCTCCCTTTAAGCTCTCTAGCCTGCGCGCATGGTTTCCTGCTACGCCAGCTGTTGCTGCCGGTCTGCCCCCGACCACCAACTCCGGTGCAACGCTCGCGCCCGCCTTCCCTGTCTCTGTCCTTGGTCCTCGTCGTCCTCTTCCGTCAAAGCGTGAAGTAAAACGGGGAAAGAAAGGGAGATGGGGGCCGGGCCAGGAAACAATAGGGAAGTGGGCCGGCCCAGGTGGAGAGAGGAGAAAAAAGGAAGGGAAAGGAAGAAGGGGCCGGGCAGGCCCAGCCCTGGCCACTACCCTTTTTTAGTTAAAATCTTTTGATATTTTCTATAATTTTTTTTTTTACTGTTAATGCCAATGCTTCTATTTTTAATGAATTTTTTTTTTTTTAGGAATTAAAAATTAATTCCTAATTTTCTATGCAATTAATGAATAATTAAAAGGGTCCGCCAAAATTTTGCTATCAATAATATACCTTGAAGGTGCTCTTTGAATCATCATGGTAGGAGAGCAAGCAATTTCGAGCTGAGGTTAGATAGAATGATTCAATAGGATGCTTCTTTGATAGCTCGATCCCATGCTACGACAATGTCAATATGAAATGCAATGTCAATATGAAATGCACATTCATGATATCGTAGGCACAACTCTTAATGAGTGTCTACCATAGAAACTTGGTTTCCCTAATTGGATATTGTGATGACTCCAAAAATAAGGCATTAGTATATGAATTCATGGCTAACGAAAATCTATAACAACACTTATTAGGTACTTTATCATATTCTTGTATGTTTATGTTTTCTCTAGAATAATCCTACAAAACGTTCTTCTTTTTTAAACCCAATGCGAGGATGTCGATTTAATAGGGGCCAAGCCAAATGTTTTGACTTGGGATAGGAGACTACAATTTGTTGTAGACATAACACGAGGTATACAAATAAGATGTGCATAATTGTGAATTTTTACCTTCTTCGCATTTGCCATGCTTAAAGCAAATTTTGAAAGAATTGCAGGTTTGTATTATCTCCATAACAATTGTGTCCCGCCCTTCATCCATAGAGACATCAAGGCTTGAAATATCTTGTTGAACGAAAACGTGCAAGCCAAACTATCCGACTTCACTCTTTCAAGAGCTTTGGCAGCTCAAAATGGCACTTACAAGTCAACCAGTCCTTTGGAAACTCCTGCCTAACACCGCCCAAAAAAAAAAAAAAAAAAAAAAAAGTAACAGCTTAAACTCGATATTGTTGAGATGGTTCTCAATTTCTGTATGCATAGAAAATCCGATAGTCCGTGTTCTTATTGTATGTTGTGCAGGTATGGACCATCCGCTTATGAATTAAACAATAGAATTGATGGCTACAATTTAGAGATCATGCTCCTTGAGCTAATTTCAGAACATCTAGCAATCAATAAAAGTGGAGATGCAAATAGCATGCCCATATGTGAATGGTCGATTCCGAAGTTCAAAAGTGGATATATACGCGGACTTGACGATCAAAAGGTGGAAGAAAAATTTGACATCAACTCGGCTGAGATAGTACCAAAGGTTGCGAAGTCTTGTGCTCAAACAGAACCAGGTGCAAGATTGGACATAAATCATGTTTTGACAGAATTGAAGGGGGCGATTGAACTGGCATCCAAGCCCAATAGTATGCGGACAGAGGAGAATATAGGAGCGACCTCCTTGGAAGTTGAATTGGATAGTGCAGCCGCTTGAATTGGATAGTGCACCCGCGGCAGGGTAGTGCATTTTACCCATTAGTATGGGTCAACGTCGGTTGTTAAACTTTGGCAACTCCCAATACTAAAATCAAGTCTTCCTATATTTCAAATTTGTGTCTATAAATAAGTTTGTGATGCCCAAAGGCTATTCCTGTTTGTTTCATTATAAGTGTCGCCGGAGCACTATCTTTCAATTTCATCAACTTTATTGATGATCGTAAATCGTTCACATCATTTCTAAATTATAGCTAATAACTTGATCAGCTAGTTACTAGTTACATGAATTTACAACCGTGATTCATAATCTTACAACCAACATCACATGTTTACCACGAACAAAATATAAGTCCATTTTCCAAGACCGGTTTTAGAAATGCCCCTAAGAAAAGCGACTGTTGAATGAGAAATTTTATGTAATACGGGATATCGTCTATACTATCTTAAGCCATGAAGCTAAATCATGATGGTTGTGCAAATTTTGTGTCTTCAACTCCTTTGTGAATCTAATATATATGTATACACAGGCAAAAAAAAAAAAAAAAACACTTATAGTGCTAAGCGAGATAAAATAACTTTTAGAAAAATAATGAATGTCTTTGACAAAGTATTTTTACTAAGCATGTGAAATGGGTGGGTATGAAGACTAATAAACAGTTGGTTAAAAAAGAGCTAATAAAAAGTATATACAAGCGCACAGCAACTTCTATAATACTCTTGCTTGCCGTACCATATTTCCATCGACTTATTTACGTGAGAGCCATTTAATAATGAAAATTATAATTTCATTATAATTTGTTTGGCCCCTAAATTTTCATTTATCATTATAAGTCAAGATATTATGAATTAAAAATGCGTTCGAAGAATTAATATCATCAAGGTAACTAATTGGTCTTCCTACTATTTTGCAATCTAATATATATGTATGCAGAAAATAACTTTACAAGTAACTAAAAAATGGAAAAAAATGTCTTAAAATATTTTATTATTCTATGATAAAACATTTTTATCAAACATGTGAATTGCTTGGGTAAGGCTAATAAATGGTATGAGCCCACAAAAACTTCTATCATACATTTGTTATGCCATATGATAAGACAATTAGTCATATAACTAAAAACGAATATATGTAAAATTGATAGATAACATCACAAAATATATTGTTGTGTTATGAAGTACATCAATAGTGTAAAATAAAAAACTATGTGGTGATACCTTCACAATTTTTTCACCTACTTACTGTTTTCTTTTGGAAAGAAGCTTTCTGCATCCAAAGAAAAAAGAGAGTTAAATCTCTTTAAAGAATAGCCAAAATGACCATACTGTTCTCGCCAGATGTTAATTGGAATGACTCATGTTCCACATTTATTACCCACTTTACTTTTGAAAAAATAAGAATTCCAGGTTAGGCAACAAGTAATAAAATATGAGAGTAAAACAAAACATAAAGTTCATTGAAAGGAAGAAAAAACCGAAGATGAAATTACACTCACATTGTTTGTTGACGGTTTGTATCTGTGATAATCCACCAATTTGTATAGACTAGAATATGTCTAAAGAGTGAAGTTTGAAGATACATAATATAGAAAAAGTGATTAAAAACTTCTTGATTCATCTATTCAAACAAAATTTCTTGGCATAAAATCATACAACGTTTTTATCCGATTAAGCATTTTGAATTATTTGAGAACTCAATTGTGTAGGAGTTGGTGGAATATGAAAAGCAAAAATCAGATCATCATCACATTGCCAACATGAAATGACTCTTGATGACCTATGTTTTCATGGAGAAAGTATTCTCCGACACACTTTATTTTATCATACAACAACCTAATAAGTGGGGAAAAAGTGGCTTTAAAAAAAGTGAGCCAATTTGTATCCACTAAGTTGATCGTTGTTCTACCTTTTGTTTCATTTATCCAAGTGCAGGTCAAGTCCCCTCCTTTATTTACGAGTGAAACATCTTGGCAACTCTCCATGCATACATTTCTCTTCTTGGTTGTCGTACGTCGTACATTGTGCAAGTCCCATTACCATCAGCAGAGAAGGGAAAAATTCACCAAATTAATTCTAAACATATTGTACAAATATCAATTCAGTTATAAATTTTACAATTTTATCAATCGAGTCATAAAACTCTATGCGAAATTCCAATGTAAGTCTTTCCGAATAATTTGTGTAGATTTTCCAATGTAGCATACATGTCATTTGGAATTTCATGTTAGTTCCTCAATACATGCTAAATTAGAATTCACATAGTCATAGCATTTAAGTTTAATTATGTTCATGTTAAACAAGAAAAATGCAAAGAGTAAATTGGCATATGTTGTTCATATCTAGAAATCATGTCCAAGTCATGCATACATCAAATGGTTCCTTGGTCTTCAATTAATATTTTGTAAAACATTCGTTGGAAGCTTTGCTTAGCACATCAAAGTTTTTCCATCTCGTAGAGTAATTTAATAATTGTTCAAATTATTGAGTGTTAATTATTGTTTGTGGACCCACATGATCATCTCTCACATGTTAATGGTTAGGCTTAATATTGGCTCAAATTACTTGCAAAATATTTTTGAATAAAGAGAAAATGTACCGAAATGGCGTTATATTTACTTAGCGTAACCAAGTCCCCATATACATGAATATCCAGTTCATGAATTGCTTGAGTTTCTAATTGACCCATAATGGATTAGTGACAACTTAAAATTGAATTGATTTGCATGGTTAGATGATTAGATTAACCCCCTCCCCCAAGTTGCAATTGGTATGGTTTGAGAGAGTCCACGCTAAGTGTAAGCTTAGTAATCCATTAGCTTTCCCTAAAAGTTTACCCCTAGGAATGTTGCACAGGGAAAAATAAAAAGAAGAAAGAAAGAAAAATGCTCCAATGACCCAACCATGGCTTGGAAAATAGCATGTGAGATGCACATGCTTGTTGCCTGGTGAGGATTTAGCTAGCTAGTGCCTTTATTTGAGATTGAATTAGTCATTTCATGCTTGAGATAACATTCATTTTGAGTTTTCTTTTAAGAAAACAACCTTGCTTCATGCTTTTATTTAAACATTTATTAACTTTGGATGACTCCACTTTCATATTCTTTTTTCTCTTTTTTTTTTTGAAAGAAAAATTTTCCATGACAAAAATCTCTTTTTGAATGGTAAAGGCATACATATTACAACAATCAACATTTTTTTTTCTCGACGAATGAAATGGGTTTTGGCTTCTTTTCAATCTATAAATGTGAAAGCAAAACTCACTTTTCCTAAAGCAAAAGTCATCACTTTTTAATTTCTTTAATTTGCATTATTGAAGCAAAAGTCATTTTTTATTGTACTTGATGGTGCATCCTGTAATTAGTCCAATGCTTTTCTTGCTCAACCTATAAATAAAAGCACTAAGGAATTATTTTT
The DNA here is from genome assembly GCA_016097485.1 of Eucalyptus sideroxylon x Eucalyptus melliodora. Taxonomy (NCBI): domain Eukaryota; kingdom Viridiplantae; phylum Streptophyta; class Magnoliopsida; order Myrtales; family Myrtaceae; genus Eucalyptus; species Eucalyptus sideroxylon x Eucalyptus melliodora. Next base: position 37,129,485 of record CM027833.1, read on the forward strand.
GGGCCCCCAAAAGAAAAAGTAAAATAATACGTGAATCACGTTATAAGTTTTGCGCTTCCACAATGAAAGAGATTGTGTCCCATGCCCATGAATTTGAGAAAACAAAAAAAGAAGAAGAAGAAGAAGAAGGGATTTTCGCTTTAAAATAGTCTAATCAATTCACTAATGCTCTAACCATGCTGTGAAAAGTTGTGCATTGTCATCATGATTCGTGATATAGATCATGATGATATAGATTCTGGATTGGCTTTGTAGATTTTTTAGGATGCTGTTGTGTTTTGTGTTAATGCATATTATCTCAATGAGCCTATTAAAGGGTTTGTTGATAAGCATACTAGTTTTAGGATTATTCTTGTGGGTTGGCCACCGCAATATAAATGGGGACCTAGCCAATGAGTAATCTTGGTCGCCTTGCTCACGAGACATTAAGCAAGATCATGATTAGATATTTAAGCACAAGATTGGTTAATGGAACGACTATTTACGTGTGATTTGATGAGATTGATCAATAGATTGGATTATTGATACTTATTATAATACTATTGATGAAATGGGTAATTCTACTATGAATATACTTATGTTGAAGTATTATATAACTCATTTTGATCTTTAAGTTTGTTATATTCTGGATTTGGTGTAAATGAGTTACGTTTTTGTGTATTAAATGTGTATGGTGGATGCTTCATCTGCTTAGAAGAGACACAAAATATCAACACAAACCACAAGGGCATCCCATGGCAAAGAACTATGATTCTCCCTTGGCTAGGTCTCCACTTATATTGTTGGTGGCCAGCCCACAAAGATATTTAACATACCCATAAATTCTTCAATAAGCTCACAGAGACACCGAATGTTAACACAAACCTTAAGTTTGGGGTTTGTTTGTGAAAAAAAAAAAAGAACTTGGAGTAAATGTGTCACAATAGACATAATTTAAGGCTTTGACGGCTTATTCCCTTTAGTTTATTAGAAAGCCCATTTTTGACCACGTCAACAAGAAAAGCCAAGTATTACATGAAGAATACATCATATCATATATGACTAAAAATTAATAATGACCTTTCTTCTTTAGATGACTCCCACATAGAGAATAAAACCTTTGTTTAATCATAAAAAGAAGCACCAGAATTTTGATATTTTTAATTCATTTAATGATAGTTTAATAATTATTACTCTGTCAATATGAACACAAAAATGAAAACATTTCATTATCACAAATGAACTAACTGTGGATGACCCCGGTTTCACGACAAGAATTTCTTTTTGAATGGAAATGTCATCCGACAAATTTATATTATGACGACCAAGATTGTTTTTCTTGACGCATGAAATGGTTTTGGCATCTTTTCAATTAGGAAATGTGAAAGCAAAACTCACTTTTACCAAAGCAAAATTTTTTGCTCATTGATGTCTTAATCGGAGTGCAATGTGCATTATTGAAGCAGCAATCATTTGTGCATTATTGAAGCAGCAATCATTTTTTTGTTGTTCTCCATGAGGGAATCCGTCCACCGCCTTTTCTTGCTCAAGCCAAAGCACTTTTCTTTTAGCCCCCAAAAGAAAACTAAAAATTATCTGCGAATCCTATGGCAAGTTCTTGGCTTCCATAATGGAAAACATTGCATTCCATGTACTTGGACCGAAGAAAACTAAAAGCGATTTTCGCTTTTCAATGGTCTAATTAATTTGACAATGCTCTGGATCTTGCTATGAATGGGTTGTGATCAGGATTACTCTTCCCCACGAGGAACGGCATTATCTATGGGGCATCGTGTATGCATATCTAATCAAACTTATTATTTGGGATTTTTTTCCCGCTGGTTTAACATAGAAGAATCTGACCATTATTGGTTGTTCTCGTAAAAGGAAATATGAAAAAATGCGTAGAAAGGAACATGTGTAATTGTCATGGAAAAAAAAATCCGTATTTCCTGTACGTGAAAAAAATAATATTTGAAAACTCTCTTAGTGTAAAAAGAAGCATGAGAAATTATGGATACTTGATTAGTGACATAGAAGTACATGCCACCTCTTGATCAATCCATATTCCATTGCCGTAAATAAAATCCATGGTGCAGGGTTGGTGTGAAACGTGAAAAATTGACATAGAAATCATAATCACAAATGGACAAGTCGTTGATGACTTTAACACCCTCATGTTACATTCCTACTTTCTTCTCACCACCTAAGTAACGTCATATTCGAAACAAGGACGACGACCTCGGTTTCTGTTCTTGGGCAGCCTTTAGTGCAAAGATTATTCAAAACACGTGTTCCACAAAAAATCATCTTTTTGGTTGGAAAATATATCCCAAACAACTTTAATAATGTGATAGGACAATGCAGGATTCTCTTCTCATCAATAACGTGAATAGTAAGTATTATTGACCATGGGGTCTACATTGTGTTCTTCCATCAATTCCATCGATTCAAGTGCAAGTCAAGTCTCCTCCATTATTTAAGCTAAAAAAAAATCTTAGCAAATAAATTGCTTTCTTTGCGTGGGATTGTATGTTTTGTGGGTAAATGTAGATTCCATCTCCATTGCAGAGAATTTTTTATATGTAGGATAATATTCTCATCAATTCCTATTACTTGTCAAATGTCAGATTTTGTTAATTTGAAAACAAAGTTGAGAAATCATAGTTATTTGTGTTGATACAAAAAAAATGCTCAGCTTTTTTATTATCATCGATAAATGGCAAGTTCAATCGATCTCGTCAATGAAGATTATTATATACCTGGCACCTCCTTTCAACTACACCTGAGAAAGCCCCAACATATCTGAATGGATGTAGCTCATTGTACCTTGGTCATGTGAACTATCGTGCTGAACTGCACTCTATGCTACTTGCCATGAAGGTGCTTTTGAATCATTGTGGCAAGGGTGCAAGCATTTTCAAGTAAGGGTGAGATATAATGCTGCAACCATTTGCTTATTTAGGAATTTGCCCTTACACATCATAAAGCCATTCGCGATATTGCAGGCACAACTCTTAACAATTGTTTACCATGGAAACTTGGTTTCTCTAATCGGATATTGTGATGACGCCAAAATGATGGCGTTAATATATTAGCTTATGTTTAATGGAAACCTACAACAACACTTACCAGGTACTTCATCGTATACTTGAATGTTTTAATTTTTTCTAAAATAATTTCACAAATATATGTTTCTTTCTCGTGTATGATGCGAAGATATGCTTGATCTATAACAGGGGCCATGCCAAATGTCTTGGTGTGGAGTAAGAGACTGCAAATTGCTATAGATGTGGCACAAGGTTTATAAATAACATATCCATTATTACCTCAGATTGGCATTATTAAAGAAGATTTTGCAAGAATTGCAGGTTTTGATTATCTGCATAATTATGGTTTATACTTCACTTCTCTAATGACTTGACGGAAGAAAGGTTAAATATGACATTGATAAAGGGGCTCAAGAACTCGAGGAGATTCCTTATCTATGACCTGGAAATCATCTTCTCATCCACATTCTGATTGTACTATTGCAAGAATCAATCATTTGGGTTGAACGAGAAAAGTTGTGTTTGTTGTTTTGGAATCGTCCTCTCTGAGCTAACTACAAGCCATCCGGCAATAATGATAAAGCAAGAAGGAAGCGTGAACATACTTCACTGGTTGATACCTAAAATTGAGAGTGGAGATATACATAGGATCATGGATCCACGGCTACGAGGGAAATTCAACACTAACTCGGCTTGGAAAGCGGTAGAGATTGCCAAGTCTTGTACACTACCAACTGGCGCTCAAGAGATGGACATAAATCATGTATTGGCAGTATTGAAGGAATCATTGGCAATTGAATTGGCATCTGCAAAAAGCCTAAAGGATGGTGACCAAAAAGACGCGATCGTGTAAGTCTTTCAAAAGCAACTGCATTCTCACAATGCACCTATGGCAAGGTAACTTGGTCCACCAGTAAACTTTTCACTTTTGTTGCAGAATTCCTCAGCAGCTAGTACTGAACTCCAGCCAACTTATAGTTCGAATTTATCCCTGAATGCAGATTTGGATACCGATAAGTTGTTCTTGTCTCTGTGATTGCATGTGTCGATGGAGAACCATTTTCGATTTTTTCCTCCAAAGTTTTTATGTGCAAGGAAGCCTTAAAAGTTATTTTATTTTATTCAATCACGTCCTTCCATCGTTTATTGTTACTTCCTCCATTTCATAACGAACATGGCATATAAATTTTTTTATTTAATCTCACTGACCTACACGAATACATAATTTCCATTAGGTAAAAAACGAAATCAAGAAAATTAAACAAAAACAATGCGAAACGTTTTCTCTATTGGCACTACGCATTCTCTAGTATGCATAAAATCAGACAACGTATTCGTCTGATTAAGCATTTTGAATGATTTGATAACTCAGTTGCGCAAGAGTTGGTGGAATATGAAAGCAAGAATCATATCGTCATCACATAGCTAATATGAAATGACTCTTGATGACCCACGCTCTCATATTCCACATCAAAAAATTTGTTTTTTCATGGCGAAAGTATTCTCCGACACACTTTAGATTATCGTACAACAGCCTAATAAGGGGGGAAAAGCAGCTTTAGAAAAAGTGAGGCCAGTTTGTGTCCACTGAGTTGGTCGGTGTTCTGCTTTTTGTTTCATTTATCCAAGTGCAAGTCAAGTCTCCTCCATTATTTACAATCGAAACATCTTGGCAAGTCACCATGCACATGTTTTTCTTCTTGGTTGTTGTACGTCAAACACCGTGCAAATCCCATTGACATCAGCAAAGAAGGGAAAAATTTATCAAATTAATTCTGAATCTGTTGTATGGATTCCAATTCAGTCATAAATTTTCCAACTTTATCAATCGAGTCATAATCCTCTATGGTCAATTCCAATGTAAGTCATTCCAGACAATTTGTGTGGATTTTCCAATGTATCGTACATGTCTTTCAGAATTTCATGTTTGTTCATCAATGCATGCTAAATTAGAATTCACGTAGTCATAGTATTTAAGTTAAATTATGTTTGTGTTAAACAAGAAAATGCAAAAAGAGTTAATTGTCATCGCTCGATCATATATAGGAATCATGTCTAAGTCATGCATACATGAAATGATTGCTTGGTCTTTAATTAATATTTTGCAAAACATTCATTGAAAGTGTTGCTTAGCACATCAAGGTTTTTTCATCTCCTCGAGTATTTTAATTATCGCTTAAATTATTAAGCATTCAATTCTTGTTTGTGGGGCCGTATGATCATCCCTCACATGTTAGTGGTTAGCCTTATAATTGACTCAAATTGCTTACAAAATATTTTTAAAATAAAGAGAAAAGCTGCAATGGCATCATATTTACCCGACGTAACTAAGTCCTAGTATGCATGAATATCTGGTTTACATTGCTTGAGTTTCTAATTGACCTATAATGGATTAGTGATTACTCCAAATTAAATTATATTGCATGGTTAGATGATTAAATTTAAAATGCCAAAGTTTCAATTGAGATGAACTTTTGAGAATCCATATTAAGTGTGAGCTTAGTAATCTATTAGCTTTCTCTAATGATTCACCTTAGAGAATCCATGCTAACTGTGAGCTTAGTAATCTATTGGCCCACCAACCACTCGGGTTTGCCCCAGTGGCCACCCTTCCAACATGGAAAAGGACAGTGAGGGGTTCGAATCCCCACCTTTTCAAAAGGGGTTGGGGTAGGGATAAATTAGTTTCAGGAGTGGGTTTCAACTCTCACATCCTGCAATGAGGTAAGACAAAAGTCAGAGAGTGAGCGTTAGAGTAGGATTTTAATAGGACTGACAAAAAAAAAAAAAAAAATCTATTTGGCCCACCAGTAGACCTTTCACTTTTGTTGCAGAATTCCTCAACAGCTACTACTGAACTCGAGCCAACTTATTTTTCGAATTTATCCCTGGATGCAGATTTGGATACCGATAAATTGTTGATCTTTGTGATTGAATGTGTCGATGGAGAACCATTTTCAATAGCTTCCTCTGACTTTTTTATGTGCAGGCAAGCCTTATAACTTACTTTATTTTATTCAATCACGTCCTTCCATCATTTATTGTTACTTCTTCCATTTCACAATGATGGCATATAACTTATTTAATTTAATTTCAATGTCCTACAAGAATACATAATTTCCATTTGGTAAAAAATGAGATCAAGAAAATTAAACAAAAATGATGCGAACCCTTTTTTTTTGCACTGTGCATTATCTAGTATAACTATCTAATTTAGAATCACGCGCGTTGCACTTTTAGGTTCCAACAAAAGAGAACGAATATATGACTTAAACCATCTACCTTTTAAAGGATCTTAGATGTCAGAGAGAGAGAGAGAGAGAGAGATTCGCGTCTTTAAAACTTTGTTATTTAATATGTTAATCATGATCAACTTATACTACATGAAAAAGAAATGTGTAGTTGAGAGATGAACTAAAGTTTTTAAGGTCAATTAGAGAACATATAGCGTAAAAGAGGGAAATATGAGAGGTTTAAGTAAATTGTCTTATTTTATTTTCAAAGTTGGATGAAACAGAGAGAAAAAATTGAAATAAATATTCAATTCATGAATAGGCCGCTTAACCAAAAGCATATCTGTGAGGTCTGAAAAGGAAAAAGAAAAATATTATTCAAGATGGCTTCTACTGTTCAAAACATACTGTTTGATATACAATTATTTCCTTGAATTTTTCTTTAAACAGAAACTTTTCGCTGGTAAAAGCAAGAACATAATTAACCAAGTATGAGAATAAACAAAAAAAGTAAAACTAAACCAAAATCGAAAATCATGCGCTGCGCTGAAGTACCTCTTTTTCTTTGCAAAAATAACGTCAATTTACTGTCTAAATTCATTATGTATTATATACAATATTTTTTCTAATAATTTATCCATGTAGTGATTCCATGTCAGTACGAATAAAGTGTAAGATTAAGAAAAAAATTGAAAATCCTCAATTCGAGACATTACCACTTTACTGTTCAATTCCAAATTGTCTCTTATATAAAATTTAGTTTAGGACATTTCCAAATAGGAATTCAATACCAAGTGTGAGATTTTGATAAGAATACCGTCAACTGTTCTAAAATCTTAAGTTATTAGATGAATAGACATAATATGGCCTTTTTGCCTAGTACTAAGGCGTGGAAATATTTAATTGAGAAGACAAATAGGCCCTGGGAAGATTCAAACTCAAAATCTTCAACTCTAATATCATATGAGATTTTGGTAGGACCACTATCTATTATAAAAACTTAAGTTATTAGATGAATACATGATTTATTATTTGTATATTTTAATACTAGGCAACAAGTAATAAAATATATGAGAGTTAAACAAAACATAAAGTTCATTGAAAAAATCACCATCAGGCAACAACATGATCAATCAAGACAATAAAACTTTAAAGAGAAAATTACGACATGAAATTACAAAATCGGAGAATTCAAGCTCCTTCTTCTTCTCCCTTTGGCCCTCTCGCAACTTTGTTGATCTACCATAAGAATTGACAAAAGCATTACTGATCTCTGTTAATTCACAAGACAAGGGAAGAGTCAGGCAATCAAAGCCAAGATTATAATGATAATCACATAACCATCATCATTCCAGCTAGGACATTGTCAAGAGCAACTGCAGTAATTAAATACTGAAAGAGATATGGTTTAATACAAATCTTGAAGAGAAGAAGATATATGGTGACTAGATGTTAGGAATCCATCAGAACGAAAATGTCTTTGTTCGTCAAATTAAAGCAAAACTTAGCAATGATAATGTTGTTTTTCTCATAAAAAACGATGGACCAAAGATTCAGTCAATTCCATAGCCATTTTATTTTCTTTCTTAGTAAGAAAACATCATGTGTTAGCACAAGAAGAATACATCAAAAGGGACTCGAGATAACAATCAACCTTCTTCTGCGGATGACCTCCACAAAAACTATGAAACCTTTGTTTAAGCATATAAAGAAGCACACGAATTTTAATAGACTTAATCCATTTAATGATTAGATCAGGTTTAATGAGAGATCTTTATCTCACATCGTTTGTCTAGATGGTTTATAGGTTCTTGTGTTAAGACTTTCTAACACACAGAAATCAAATTATTAACACAAGTCAACCAACTTTTGATCACCCCTCTTATCTTCTTAGTATTTTCTTCTCCTTTTGAAAATGAAAACCATTTTCCACGATAAGAATCACCATTTTCCACGAAGAATCTCTTTTTGAATGAATCTCTTTTGAATGGAAAAATCTTCTCCACGAAGAATCTCTTTTTGAATGGAAAAATCTTCTCCTTTTTTTAAAAGGAAAACCATTTTCCACAATAAGAATCTCTTTTTGAATGGAAAAATCATCCGACTAATGTATATGACAACAACCAAGAATTCTTTTGTTTCACGAATGAAGTGGGTTTTGGCATCTTCTCAACTTAGAAATGTGAAACCAAACTCATTTTTTATTGAAGCAAAGTCTTTTCTTTTTAATTTCTTTAATCTTAGTGCGATGTGCATTATTGAAGCAAAAATCATTTTCTATTGATCTCGATGTGGGACATCGTGTAAGTAGTCCAATGCTTAGCGATTGAACTGGCATCCAAGCCCAAGTATTCGGACGGAAATCAAGAGGAGCATATAGGAGCGATCTCCTTGAAAGTTGAATCGGATAGTGCACCTGTGGCAGGGTAGTTCATTTTATCCATTAGTATTCGTCGACGTCGGTTGTGAAACTTCGGCAACTCCCAGTACTAAAGTCGTCTTTCTATATTTTGAATTTGTGTCAGTATATAAGTTTGGAATGCCCAGAGACTATTCTTATATATGTCATTAGAGGAGTTGAATGAGTACTATCTTTCAATTTCGTCAACTTCATTGATGGTTATAATTCATTCACATTGTTCCTATGATTACAACTAGTAACTTGATCGGTAGGTTACTGGTTATACAAATATATAACTACGATTTAGAATTTTGTGACCAATATTACATGTTTACCACAAACAATAAATAATTCCATTTTTCAAGACGGAATCTTAGAAATGTCCCCAAGATAGGCAACCATGGAATGAGAAATTCCATTTAACATGGGGATATCGTCTATACTAGCTTAAGCCAGGAATCTAAATCATGAAATCAACTAAGTGCACTTGATAATGTGAATAGATAGGTAGAAGTTGACGTGTGAAGTCGCAATCAGTCAAAGCGTTTTCTCATTAACTATAATTATAATGAGCAATATGAGTTTTTACTGTTATTAGAACGATGAATAGGTTTAATGCCTAGATGAATGAAATGAAAAACAAAGCATTTTGTGATTGCAACACACACAGTCAACTTCCTCCTTTCCAATGGAACAAATAAACTAAACTATACGAAGAAAAACATACATTAAACAATGGCCCCCTCTTTTTCTTTGGATAAAGTGATCATCAATTTCCATTTTTCACCTCTATAAAGGAATGATTCTACTATTGCATTTTTTAAAAATGGATTTTTTTTTTTTTTTAGCATTGATAGATTTCTGAAAGAATTGGTAAGTGATAAAAAAATCATTAATATAAACATTACTTGTCATTTGATTCCCCTTCTTATTGGTATCTTATCGATATTTTTATGTAATTATCAACTCTCTTCGACAATTTATAGATTATCAATTTTAATTTTCTTTCCTTACCAATGCTCTTACTTGTTAGATTCGATACACAATAATAAGGAAATAGAATAAAAATGAGAAAAAGAAATCGAAACTCAGGGTTTTTATCATGGTTCAACTTTAAACTAGGACTACGTCTAGTAAGAGATTCCACTATAGTTAGCATCTCGCAACTTCCTATTATATCACTCTCAATTACAAGCAAAAAATATTATATATAGGCAACACGGTAGCAATTAAGGAATCCAGCCCAAATTATCAATAAAATATGAAGTCAAACTATAAAATCCTTTTGGCATTGCGAAGGCGTTGCCCCTCAACCCTTGTCGAGGCGGCCCCCCGAACCCTTACCTGCTCATCGATGCCTTCATGTTGATGGAGAGTATAAATCACAACCTAACACCACTTTTTTTTTTTTCCAATTACATCATCAATAATTTTGGTTTACCAACTCTTGTTCGAGTTGCTTTACCAACATTTAGTTTTTATTTATTTACCAACTTGTTTATAAAGTTCTCACTTTCATTTGTCTCAATTACCAAGTTTTTAGATATATCAACCCTTTTAAGATATTATTAATCTCCATTAAAGTGATTATCAACTTTTCTCTTTCTAAGTTTGCTACCAAAGTTATTTTGTCTTTTCTTAAATCACAAGCTGATATTTCGATAAAAAAAAGTTAGTAAATTTAGATGGAAACTATTAAACATTGAAAAATAACTCAAATGAGAGTAGGTAACCCAAAATTACTTGGTAATTTGGGTTGATAATTTTGCATAAAAGTCAATAAACTTGAAACATTCGTGAGTTATGTAGATTAAAGTTGGCCAGTCAGTATAGAAATTCCTAATTTGCAAATTATATAAATAATCATTATTTCATCAAAGTGTTGGCACATTACCAACAAGTTACCCATGAAAAAAAAAGTTATCGATAGATTTTTAAGCAACATTTTTTCGACACACTCACCAATACCTATTGAAATTTATTGTCACTAAAAGAAATCCATCTTTTCTGCACATGAAAAAGAAACAATATTGGAAAATTCTTTTAGAATAAAAAGAAGGGTGAAAGTCACCAAAAATCTTAAACTGCATTCACTTTAACATTTTTATCCTATATTTTTTTTGTGACACTAAAAATCTAAAACTTGCACTTGTGTGACGCGTTAAAATTTATTTGCATTGATGCTGGAAAGCACACATTGTTGACATAGCACTCATATGACTTAAGTAAAATAAAAACGATGTTCTTTTGGCAGAATAATTATTTAATGAAATCTTGATATAAGGTAAATGTGTCACATTATTATTATAAAAAAAGTTTAGATAAGTACGTCATATTGGGTATAGTTTGAGGTTTTTGATGTCAAAAAAAAAATTAGGGTAAATATGTAACAATAAATTTAATTTGAGATTTTTTGTGACTTTATTCCTCATACGAAGCATGGGAAATTATGGCACTTGATTTGTGGCATGGCAGTAAAAGCCAATCCTTTCCCTAGTCACCTCAAGATCAATATGTATTCCATTGTGATGCGTAAATCCATCATTTGGGGTTGGTGTGAAGCACCAACAATTTGAAAAGAAATCATTATCACGAATAGACAAGCCCTTAATGACTTGACCGCCCTCATATTATATTCCTACTTTCGTCCTATTAGGCGCGTTTTGGTAACGTTTACGTTTAAAAATTGTTTTAAGGGGAACAGAAATAGAAAAAAGTGTTTCTGTTCCAGGGAACAATTTTTGAACAAAAAAATGTGTTTGGTAAATCTTTCCGAAAATATAAAAAGAATAGAAACACGTTTGGTAAAATTTGTATAATTTTTTTTTTCTTTTAATTTTTTAATGTTTTTATTTTATTTTTCTATTTTCTTTCTTATTTTTTTATTTTTCTTCTTTGGCTGGTCGCCGGCCCATGGCCGGCGCCGTCGGCCGACGAGGGCCGGCGGCCTCGCCCGGCCCACGGCGAGGCTCGCCCCGGCGAGGCCGAGCCGGGCCGTGGGCCGGGCGAGGCTCGGCCTCGCCTTGGGCGGGGCGAGGCTCGGCCTCGCCCGGATCCGGCGAGGCCGAGCTCGCCCGGCCGGCCGGCGAGGCTCGGCCTCGCCGGAACCACCGCCAGCGACGCCCGACTGGCGGTGGCCGAGCGAGGCCGAGCCTCGCCGGCCGGCCGGGCGAGCTCGGCCTCGCCCGGCCACCGCCAGGTCGGCGTCGCCTGGCGGTGGCCCGGCGAGGCCGAGCCTCGCCGGCCGCTGGGCGAGCTCGGCCTCGCCGGATCTGGGCGAGGCCGAGCCTCGCCCAGCCAAGGCGAGGCCGAGCCTCGCCCAGCCACGGCTGGCTCGGCCTCGCCGGGGGCCGGCGAGCCTCGCCGTGGCTGGGCGAGGCCGCCGGCCCTCGTCGGCCGCTCGCCGGCGGTCGCCGGCCATGGCCAAGGCCGGCGACCGGCCAAAGAAAAAATAAAGAAAAAAGAAGAAGAAAAGAAAAAAATAAAAAAGAGAAGTATTTCTAGATTTTGTTCCAGAAACAAGAAACAAGTTTTTTTTGTTTCTTGTTTCTGTTTCTTTTTTGTTCCTGGGAACAAAAGAACAAAAAAACAGAAATTTTTGTTCCTGGGAACAGAAATAAGTGGCAACCATGCAGGCCCTTAGTGTCCGAAGAACTTTACACCAGTTACGAGGACGACGACCCAGGATTTCTGCGCGTAAGAATCTTTCACTTTAAAAAGTTGAAAGCGATAAGCGCCAAAAAGCTAAGACACGACAAACGAAACTTCTTTCATTAGTCCAAATAAATCAGAGAAATCCTTAATGGCCCAGGAAGGTAACTCTATTGTTGTGAATTCACATCATGCTGGACTTAGTGCAAAGATTATTCAAAACAAAGAATCAGATCATTATCATGGTAAAAATTTAATATAAGTCTGATTTTATCCTACTCTCATGTTCCCCACCGAAATCCTTTTGGTCAGAAAATATATGTCTAAACAACTTATAATGTGATGGGACAATGTAAACTTTTGTTCTCATCAATAACGTGATTCACCATGGGGTCTGCATTCAGTGTTCTTCCATCGATTCAACTGTAAGTCAAGTCTCCTCCATTATTTAAGTAAAAAAAATATCTTGAAAAGTAGATTGCTTTCTTCGTGTGGATCATACATATTGTCAGTAAATGTCAATTTCATCTCCATTGCATAGATTTTTCATATCTAGGATAACATTCTCATCCATTCCTGTTAATTTGTCAAATCAACAGACAATATGACAAATTGTTGACATAGTATATAAACTAAATCATGTTCATGTTAAACACGAAGAAATTGACCATAGTATATAAACTAAATCATGTTCATGTTAAACAAGAAAAATCCAAAAAGAACTGATTAACATCGTATAATCATATTTAGACTAGTGGTGACTCCAAATTTAATTGTTTTGTGTGTTTAGATGATTAAATTAAAAACCCCAAATTTGCGATTGGTGTGGGCTTGAGAGAGTTCATGCTAAGTATAAGCTTAGTAATCCATTAGCTTTCCCCGAATGGTTCACCTATGGGAAGGTTGTGATAGGAAGAAATAAAAAAGAAGATGGAAAAAAAAAAATGGTCCAATGCCAGACCTTGGCTTGGAGTGGCATGTGAGAAGCACGTGCTTGAGTCTCATATTCTTTTTTTTTTTTCTTTTTTAAAAAATCATTTTCCACGGCAAGAATCCCTTTTTGAACTGAAAAGTATTTATGCAAAGACAAACAATTTTTTCTCAATGAAAATGGGTTTTGGCATCTTTTCAATCTAGAAATGTAAAAGCAAAACTCACTTTTACTGCTCCAGCAAAAAGTCTTTTCTATTTAATTTCTTTAATGTGCATTATTGAAGCAAAAATCATTTAATATTGTTCTCGAAGGTGCATCGTGTAATTAGTCCGATGCTTTTCTTGCTCAAGCCATCAATAAAAGCACCTGGGATTTTTTTTTTTTGGCACACCCAAAAGAAAAGTAAAAATTGTCCGTGAATCATGTGGCAAGTTCTTTGCTTCCATAATGAAAGAGATTGAGTCTCGTGCACTTGGATTGAAGAAAACTAAAGTGATTTTCGCTTTAAAATAGTCTAACAAATTCGCCAATGCTCTGGATCATGCTGTGAAAAGTAGTGCATTGTGATCAGGAGAAGTCTTCCCCATGAGGAAGGACATTATCAATGAGGTTGCCGTGTGTGCATACTAGTCAAGCTATTATTTGGGATGTTTTGCCGCTGGTTTAACTTCATACATAGGAGAATTTGACCATTATTTGTTGTGCTCATGAATAGAAAATATGAAAAATGCGTAGAAAGAAATATGTGTAATTGTGTAAATGAAATAGAAAGTAAATTCTCTCTTTACATTCTATTAGAATCCAATATGATATAAGTTGCGCCTATTTGCTGCAAGGAATAGATACTAAATAAGTCACTCTTATACACGGATCATCTAGAAATGATAATATCAGCGGACGAACTTTCAAATGCACTCCAAAGTACGTCATCCTTTCTAGGGTTGTCACAATTAGTGATTTATAAGGACTTCAAAATAAGGATTAAAACATGTTTGAATCGAGAACGCGTTGTTAGGTCGGGCATCTAAGCAAAATGGGCCCCGACAACCGGACACTGTGCTGGAAATTGCCATTAGGACTGTTAGATCTGTTGAGCGTCCAGTCAGTCTTGACCAGCCACTCGACCATGGGCAGCACCCTAACCACTTTGAGTGTTGGGTGTTGACATGGACATGCGACACGCGACGGACACGTGACAAATAACGTGACGCGACGTGACATGACACGACACAACACGCAGACACATTATTTCTAAAAAAATAGAGAATTTCAACATATTCTGACACTTTATGTATTAAATATATTTTTATATATAAATGCATAAATAAATAAATAAATAAATAGAGCATAGAATTAATTTACACTAAAAACATTAATTCAATAATTCTTAATATCATTCAATTATTTTAATTTGACAAATTCAACTACATTCCATTAAAATAATCCATAAAATTTGAAAGAAAAAAAAAGGTAATCCATATTCCACTATTAAATCTAGGGATATATGCACTATAAGTCCTAAAACTTATTATCAAAGTACAATTGAGTCTTAAAACTTGTCAAATTGATGTAGTCAAGTCATTCCATTAACACTGTCAATTTATTTAACTGAAAAATTTATAAGTAGTATTTTAAAATTAATTAATTCATCCTATGTAGTATTTTCTATTACTTTTTTCTTTAAATCTTATTTAGAGAACAATATTTTTTTTATAAAAAAAAAGCTACAATAATTCTAAAAAAATTTGAAAAAGAAAAACGCAAGGTTGGCTGCTTGGTTAGGTAGGCCACTATCATTGCCGCTGCCATCGTCAAAGGGGCCCGACGAGGTCTCGGCCTTAGGCAGCAATGGGGGGTGGCCTGTAGCAGAGGGGGGAGGTGAGGCCCAGACAAGGATTGCCCAGATTTGGATGACGCCTCAACTAGGGTTGGTGAGGTTCAGTCTATTTGGGAGAAGCTGGCCCTCGCCTATGGCTAGCGAGCCTCCCTAGCCCTAGGCGAGGCCTCGCCGGCCCCAAGCGAGAATTGACGACCTTTGCTAGGCCTCGAGGGAGGATGCGGCATCGCCCAGATCTGGGTGAGCCTTATTGGCCCTCGCCTGGCTAGCGATGGCCTCGCTTGGGCTAGTGGGGGCCACCCCCACTTCGCCACCTTGCTAGCCCCCTCTCACAACAATAGTGGTAGCAGCGCTAGTCTACCCCTTTTTTTCTTTTTTTCTTTTTTTTCATATATTTACATTTTGACCACTTAAGTATTGAAAAAATTTTAAAATTGACTATGTGCGTGTCGGAATTCTGAACTTGTGTGTCAGAGTGTGTCGGGAAGAGTTGACCACATGTTGGATTTTTCGACACTTGTTGACCATATGTCAGAGTGTGTCGAAACGTGTTAGAGTGTGTCAGATATGTGTCAGAATGTCAAACATGACACGAAGGCTTCTAGAGAGTACCGGCGCTTCTTAGCACCTAGTTAGTTATTGGTTGGATGCTTACCTAGTGGTTGGACTTGTCTAAGTGCTAGGTAGGCCATCCTCTCGCGTGGCTCGATCATTTTATCCATCTTAGAGTTGCTCGGCAAACACTTCGAGTGTTCCGAGAAATGTCGAAATCATGACAATTTCAATTTAATATGGATTGATTAATTTCAAGCCATAATCAACATATGCCATTTTCTCAAAACAAACTTTCGACTTCAATTTAAATGCATTCCTTGTTAGAGCAAAAACGTGAAAACTGAAATTTGGCAACTTCGGACCGAAGGAAATGCTTCTCATAGCTCTACAAAGAAACAAAAAATTAGTTTTAAAGTTGGTTGAGGTGAAGGAGAAATGCCCATGAAATAGGGAAATTGTCCAAAAAGTCATAAACCTAGTACACTTTTACCAATTTAGTCATAACCTTTTCAATTGTGTCAGTCAAGTCAGAAACTTTGTCACATTTTGCCAATTGAGTCTATGTGATTAATTTTGATCGAAAATCACTAACGTGAATGCTAGTAGTCATGTAAGACAGTCGGCGCAAGCAATTTTTCTTATAAAGAATTGACTTTGTAAAATTTTTCTTTTCTTTCTTTTCCTTTTTTTCTATCAAGTCCAGTGAGGATCGCTGGCTGATCCTTGCTAACCATAATCGAGGTTCGACCAACCCTTGCCGCTCACAGGTGAGGGCTGTTTGACTTTCACTGACCATAGGCAAGGCTTGGCAACCTTTATCGATCACTATGTGAGGGCCACAAAGCCCTCATTGGTCCTGGGTGAGGGCTTCATGGCCCTCTCCAAACCCTCGATAGTGTTGGGTGTGGGTTGCAACCCTTGCCCACGACTAGCGAGGGCATTGCGGCCCTCGCCTAGTGCATCGTGACCCTCGCTCAGTGGCAAATGAGGTTCGACTAGCCCTTAGCTGTGATCGGCGAGAGTTAGTCAACGACCCTTGTTGGGCTTGGAAGAGAAAGAAAGAAAGAAAGAAAGAAAGAAAGACAAAAGAAGAAAAAAATTAAAAAAATTCAGAATTGTGAAAAATAATTATAAACATTGTTCACATTTATATCAATTGTGTCACGTGGGATGGCCAATGTTCGTGTCAGTAATTTTTAGCTAAAATTAGTCAGATTGACTCAATTAGAAAAATGTTAAAATGTTTATAACTTAATCGACATAATTAAATAATCTTTGACTGGATTGATAAAAATGTAATAAGTTTATGATTTTTTAGAAAAATTTTCTCCATGAATCTTAGGTTGATTTAAAATCACAGGATGGAATTTATAAGTATTGCTCCACTTGTTATGCGTTGAAGAGACTTACCGAGAGACGTGCAAGTAACTTAAGTCGAAAAAAGGGCACTATTACGTTCTTTTCTATCCTGAATGGCCCATAAAGCGGCCACTCCATCTTTGGGATCGTTGTCCGTGATGAGCCTCGCGATTGAACCTGTCGGATATGATGTAAATTGATTACCTAGTGCACGATGATGATGATGATGATGACGATGACAACAAGGACGACTATATAGTCTAAGGGTTTATGACATGATTACTCCTCCTTGAATTTGATACGAAAGAAGCTTTCCACATCCAAAATTAAAGTTAAAATGTGAATAATAATATAGTATAATAACGACAGCCATGACGTACAAAATGATGTAAACCGCGATGACTATAAGCAGTAGGAATGTCTATGACATGATTAGGCCCTGTTTGGTAAAATTTATTTCTATTCTTCGGAATAATTATTTCTGTTCTTTTATTCCAAAGAATGAAAAAAGAATAGAAACCTATTTGGTAAAATTTTTGTTCCCGATTTAGAATAGAAACAAGAGTTAGAAAAAAGTAACTTCTTATTCCTAGTAATAATTTTTCGAATCTATTTTTTTCTCTCTTCTCTCTTCTTCTCTTTCCTTTCTTCTTCCTTTTCTTCTTTTTGGCCATTCACCGGCCTTGGCCATGTCTGGCGCCGGTGACCTCGCCTAGATCTGGCGAGGTCGAGCTCACCCAACCATCGGCAAGGCTGAGCCTCGCGTAGCCATGATGAGGCTTAGCCTCCCTAGCCGACGCGAGGCACCAACTCACTAGGCCAGGGTGAGGCCAACCTCACGCCGCTTGGGCGAGGTCGAGGCTTGTCGGTGGCCTGGTGAGGCCGAGCCTCGCTGTAGCTAGGCTAGCCTTCAATGAGCTCGCCGGACCTCACCCAGTCGATTGCCGGCCATCGCCAAAGAGAAAAAGAAATAGGAAAAAGAAAAAAAAAAGAAAAAAAAGAAAATATAATAAAGGAATTAAAAATTTAAAAGAAATAAAAAAAATATAAGAATCCTACCAAACATATTTCTATCATGAGAATAGAAATTTTGGGAAGTTACCAAACACATTCTTTTGCTCAGAAATTGTTCCCGAGAACAAAACCAGAAAAAACCATTTCTAATAAAAAATTGTTTCCCAAAACAGGATCGTTATCAAATGCATCCTTAGTCTCCTCAAACTTTAATTGGAAAGAAGCACTCTCCATGCAAACAAATAAAAGGTAAAATTCTCTTATTGAAACTCAGGTTCATGCTTAGCTAGTTTCCATACACACACTCCCCTTCGACGACTCAAAATCTCGAGTTCTGTAAAATGTAGGGCATACGTCATTATCCAAACTAAGTCAATATGTTGAGACATCTTGAACACAGCTCACATTTAAATCATATATATATTCACGCGTATGTAAATTTCATTTTTTTTTTTCACGCGTGATGGAGAAAGTAAAATTTTGATCATTAATGACAAAGACATACTGTGGGAGTCTTCGTCTCCTTTCATGACTAAAACCAAATCTTTTTTAAAATAAAAAATATCTAACTCACTCGCCTCCATGAGCATTCTGATACATATTTAATAATTTATATACTAAAGCTTGAGACTATCCATCAATCAAAATTCTAAGTCTTATACTGCACCAATAATCTCATTCAGAAATTCCAACCTATAGATGTGGATTTATGACACCTGAGTTTTATGAAAAATTTAAGCATAAGTACAGCATTGTCTTACCGTATCATTAGTTATAATAAATGAGGGTTTCAATTAAATTTAATTATCCCTGATGGACTGTTTTCTTTTCCTGTTCACACCTGGGTTCCTAGTACCAGTGGTCCTTGTATAAATGTTGCCGCATGCATGATCTTCTAGACAGCAACGCCATTATTGCGAGCTCTCCCTCTCTCCCTCTCTCTCTCTCTCCTCTCTCTCGAAAATGGAGAGATCAACTGTGCTACTGATTTTGTGTGCGTGGTTTGCTTCTCTAGTTCCGGGAATAATGCTGCAGGTTCAAGCTCAACCAGGTCTCTCTCTCTCTCTCTCTCTCTCTCTCACACACACATATATATATATATTTGAAAAGCTTATAAGCTAACTGAGACGCCAATCAGTACCAGAATTTGAAGTTTCTTCCGTCTTATCTCCTGGAAAAATAACCATGATATTGATTATGACCTTGTTCGCGCTGATTTTGGTAAGCTATATAGCAACGTTATATGTTTCGAGCTAGTTTACAGCATGTTTACGTTGAGAGAATTCATGAACCCTTGTAACGGGTTCAAGACCTTCAAATGGTTGAGCTATTGAGAGATCTAGAATATATTCTCTGACGTTCAACTACAACAAACAAGACACACGACTCAGCCTATGCACCAATATCTACCATAAAGGGGCCAAGCCATAACAAATTCAAGAAATAACAGGTTTATGAGAAAATTGTTTAGGAAGTCCTAAACGTATTGCACTTTGGTCAATTCAATTACAAACCTTTTAATTTTGTCAATTTTATCTTAAATATTTTCACGTTTTACCAATTGAGTTCATCCAACTAATTTTTGTTGGAATTCACTAATGTAGATGCCAGCGGTGCCATGGACAATTTTAAATAATATTTTTATTTTTAAATTTTATTATTATTACTATTCTTTTTGTTCTTTTTTTCCCTTTTCTTCTTCCTATTTTGTCTATGGCTGATATGCCAATATGGCTAGCCATTGGCCATGGCTAGGTGGGTTGGCCTCACCCACCACAAGCGAGGCCAAGCTCGGTGAGGGCGAGTCCTAGTAAGTGAAGCCCAAGGCTAGGTGAGGGTTGACCTCACCTAGGCTAGATCTGGCCGGGCCGGCCCTCACCCAAGCCAAGGCAACCTCACCTGGCAACGCCTTTGCTCAGCCTCACTTGACGAGGTCACCTAGCTTGGGGGAGGTTTGGCCTCTCTAGATTTGGTCTGGTGAGGCTAACCCTTGTGTGTCTCGCCTAAGCTAGGGCAAGCCTCATCGAGGCTCGCCCTTGCTGACTATGCCTTGCTTGTGGCAAGCAAGGCCAACCTGCTCAACCATCGGCAAAAGAAAGAAGAAAAAAAGAAAAAGAAAAAAAGTAACGAAATTCAAAACATATTAAAATATTATTAAAAAAATCACGTCATCGGTGCTCCTATGTGGCATTAGTTGTCCTATGTGGTATTATCAATGTCTATGCCAATGATTTCCTATCAAAATTAGCGAAATAGACTCAATTAGCAAAAAATGAGAAGGTTAGGACCGAATTGAGTTTATACCCTTTTTGACAATTTTCCCATAAGTTTACTTGTAGGAAAAATGGAGAAATGATAAATTTCTTGCAAAATTGCATGTGAAAACAGATAATAAAGTTTTTATAACATGATTGATCTTGTCTATTGTATTTCTAATTGAATTGGCCCATCGATTTAGTACTTTTTATGTTGGGATAGTGTCTTTCATATCTTTCATAAGAGCTCGAAAAACAGTGATATGTTATATTCGGTACAGAAAAATCAATTTAAAAGGAATAACAACGGAAGGCACTGCACCTACAATTAACATAAGAACCTTCTTCTTCTTCTTCTTCTTTTTTTTTTTTTGGTAATTAACATGAGAACTTACATCAATTGTTTTCTTTCGCTCTCTTTTCCCCTCTCCCTTCTCTTTCTTCCTTGAAGCTGGAGCCTGGCTGCGGCCCGTGAGCCTTAGCACATGCTCAACCTCATTACCTCTCTCTCTCTCTCTCTCTCTCCTCTCTGCGCATATGCTTAGAGACGGATCATGGTGGAGCCAGATCTGACTCCATAGATTAAGAGAGATAGAGAAAGATAGTGTATTAAAGTTAAGATATTTGAATCATGATAAGTTTTTTAAGTAATTTCATATGATGATAATCAAGAATAACATGAATGGACGTCACCTGTCTCTCGGCTGCGGGGCAGCAGCAAAACCTTTTCTTTTCATTTTCCTTGTGAATATAAAGGGAGGAATCATAATTGCCTCAGTTCTACTGGAATCGTCATTCCATGTGCCATGCGAGGGAATGTTCATTTATTCCATTTCAGGCTCACAAACCAAGAGAAAAATACAGATATTTTTCTCAATATGACGATATATTCTGATATACAATAAAATAGACATTAACAAAATAATTCAAGTTATTTGTAGTTAGTATGATTTAAATTCATTAATTCTAATTTTAGAATAATGTCCATTAACTTTTATAATTTTTAAACCATAATCGCGTTCCAATTTTTTAGAATTTTACTTTTAAATATATACAATTATGTATTATAGATTCTTGATTTAATCCATTGTAATTCTGGTTCCATTTTATTACCACAATATTTTTTTCATAACCCGACAAGATTCCATATCCACATTTCTTTTATTAGAAGCAAATAATGAGATTAGAGTCCACTTCATTCTTCTGTTTATCATATCAATCACAACACGATCCATTACTGCTTTTATATTACAGAACAAAGAGAGTCCTAAACTTTGACTGATAAAAAACAAGGTCTTATCTGTTTTAAAAGATATATAATTAGAATATGAATTGGTCTCAAAACGAAAACATTCGAACTATTATTTTGAGAAGTCATAATTCCAACTACAAATTATTCTATTTTCATTTTTTGGGTTTCAAGGTTTCATAAGTATCGACTGTGGAGCACCAAATTCCTACAACGACGAGGAATTCAACATAGATTTTGTGCGGGATGAAGGATTCATAGACTCTGGAGAGAACATGCAAATATCCACGAAGTTCATCTATGGGAAACACTATCAACTGTCTAAGAATCTGAGGAGCTTTCCTAATGGAATGAGAAACTGCTACACCCTAAGACCGGACAAAGGCAAGGGCAACACATACTTGATTAGGGCATCATTTTGGTATGGAAACTATGATAAGAAGAATCAAACTCCTATATTCGACCTATACATCGATGTTAATTATTGGGCCACGGTCAGTACTTCCAATTATGTGCGCTACGAAATTGTCTATGTGCCCCAAAGGGATTACATACAAGTGTGCCTCGTAAATATTGGTAAAGGAGTGCCCTTCATTTCAGCATTGGAACTTAGAACTTTCAACAATTCTCTCTATCAAATTGAATCAAGATTTTGGGAGCTTTCTGGCAGATATAACATCGGAGGCTTGACCATCAGGTGAGTTCTCTTTTTTTCTTTTTTTCTTTTTTTATAAAAATGAGCAAATGTAAGCATACGTTATCTTTCTTGCATAATCTAAATATGTCAAGAAAGATTAGAATTTAACTTTAAAAAGTGTTAAGAGATATAAAAGAACATCATTGTGGTTATGCATATTAGTTCTCAATAATTATTTTTACACAGAACACTTGAGCAAAAACTAGTGATCGAAAATATTTTTGGATTTACGGACTTTAGATGCATTGAAGATCAATGAAAAGCCTTCATCGTTTGTGAAATTCTTAAGAGTGCTCAAGTATTATCAAACGTCTCTGTTCAAGCAATGTACACGCCACCTTATTGCGTGATACTGACTCGTAAGAAATACCCGAACTGGACCGAACCTCATCTTCCGATTCGGGTAATAGGTAAAAAGATAAAGTTTAGGGTAACATCTTCCGTTTGGACCCGAACCGAACTGAAAAACATTAAACCAAATGCTTTCTTGCTCCCAGAGAGAGCAAGACCCCCTAACAGAGTCTCCCTCCCCTTGTGGTCTGCACCTTGACTCTATCTTCTTCATGTGCACCGCGATCAAAATCTTGGTCTCTCTCTGTTTCGCTGCCATTCCTCTTGCCCTCGCACTATGTCGTCACAGTGAAGCTGGTCCTTGATTTTTTTGGTGAGGCTTTCCTCGCGCTCAACCTCATACTCGTCTTGCTTGTGACTTCCTCCTCCCAAGTGGAAGGTCTCTTCGATCTTGTGGATGATTCCTCCCATTTCCTTTATTATCTCTATCTCTCTCTGTATGGTTTGACGCCATGAGGGGGAATGCGGGATTTGATTTGGGTCTGGTTCTGCGTTGATCGGGGGAGGTGAGTTCTCAAATGGAGGCAAATTCAAAGATGATCAAGATAGGAAATAGCCTGGTTTCTCTTATATGTGGACAAAGCTTTGAGGCGTGCATCTCGAAGGATTCAAGCGATCTATCGACAATGTGTGGATAGATGAAGATAGGCTATAATCCTGTAGCTTCTACTCGAGGAAGACAAGATAGAGAGAATGAATGGACAGCATCTCCCAGTTCTGATGATCAAGCTTGATTGAAAACTGCGGGTGGCTGCATTGGTATTCTTGCAATCAAAATCTATTAATCTTCTTCCAGTTGTCGAAGTCTCCAATTTCCTGTAAAGCAGAGAGAAAAAGAGGATGGTTGCAGAGAGGGGGGGCAAAGGAAGGGAGGAGAGAGAATCGGGGTTTACGTTGAGGGGAGATATAAAAAAAATAAAAATAAAAATGAGGAACCGACTTGAAATGTTTTCGGTTCGGGTCTCATGTGATTCGGATGGTGGGAGGGGGCATGTTTCGGGTATGTTCGGGAAACATGGAAACCGCAACCGTTGACACCTAGAAGACAAAAGGGTCGATTTATAGTGGGGGTGCTCTAATGTAAATTATATACTTAAAATTAAAGGACTTTCTCTATATTGAGAGGCCAATGAGCTAATATAATGGGTGTATTTAAGGATCTTAGGGAGCTTATCCCAACCCTCTAATGACCGTTAGGTCCAGGCAAGAATAAGTCTCCGCCGTTGTATAGCCATATGATTTTGTGTGTTACGATTTACGACAAATAGTTAAGGAATTACGACAAGTTACAACTAGAGCATTTGTCCCTGGGGAACGTAGAACTCCCTTTGTGTCAGTTTTTTTAGTATGAATGATTAAATACTAGGGACTTCCCTTTTGATTAGTAAAAGTTATAGGGAGTTCGGAGGCCAAGTTAGAGATACTGGCCTCGAAATTGGATTGGTGGCAAGCGCATTTGAAAATTTCATTTGATAATTGGCATATGGAACATGCTACGCGGGACATTGCATTGGCATCACAGGAATTTTGTGAAAATGTCCCACTCAGGCACCCGGACGATGTCTATGATCGCATCTGGCAAAGTCAGACCTTGAACTGGTCCATGCTCAACCCCGGGAACGGGACGTCTGCCTCTGAATTGTCCAAAAACAACGACGCGTATAAGGTT
This sequence comes from Eucalyptus sideroxylon x Eucalyptus melliodora, assembly GCA_016097485.1. Lineage (NCBI taxonomy): Eukaryota > Viridiplantae > Streptophyta > Magnoliopsida > Myrtales > Myrtaceae > Eucalyptus > Eucalyptus sideroxylon x Eucalyptus melliodora. The sequence goes on from CM027833.1 coordinate 37,153,719, forward strand.
CCAGGAGAAGTCCTCCTCACTGCTGAAACGGCGAATAATGGCACTATCTTTTTCCCATCAAACAACTCGACGAATAGATGGATTGGGTACTTCCATTTTGCTGAAACCCAAAGCTTGCTGAGCGGCCAGCAAAGGGAGTTCACGGTTTCTACAAGCGATGGCCAATTCAAGGAGACAGTCAGGCTCGAGTACTTGAAGCCGGTGACTGTAATTTCCACTCCGGTCACAGGGTCCATGATCAACTTCTCATTCCAAGCACAGTCTGGACATCCACCACCGATCATCAACGCCTTGGAGATCTTTCTTATCCGAGAACTTCCGAATGTACCAACAGCCCTAGATGATGGTAATATTTCATGCTTCTACATGCTCTTGTGCTAGTGCTACGATAAATAATGTGAAGTACAGCCTTGGCATGAAAAACATTTAAACGGTCTTGGCTAACTTGGCCTTGATATTAAATTGCTGGATTGAAAGGAAGAGAAATCAAGTATTGAAAGTAACCATTTATCAAAAAAGTATATATTCAACTCAACACTCTAGAGATTAGAATAGTACACTCGCACTACTCTAGGACACTCTTTAAAATATAGACGTCCTAGGACACCTTACATGCAAACTCTAGGAAGCTAATTTCTTATGCACACTTGCCTTAATTGTTCCAGTGAAAGGGGGTTTGCGAATATACTGGAGATGGATGGGGATTGTTAGACATGATGTTATAAGACAGTGGTTTTAAAAGGGGTAAGGATAAGCTAAATTTTTTGTGGTCATTCAGAGTGCACAGTAGAAATCTATGGTGAAAATTTAATCTATAGATGATTGTGGACCAAAAAATTTTGGAGGAGATAGTGAAAAGGTTCTCTTCAAGTGAGCTTTGAATTATTTAAGTTGTTGATTAACAGGCTATTCCTTGCTCAGCATAGATTTTCACTGTAAAATCAATCCAAATTGCACATGAAAGCTGCTTTCACCAATTCCTTAATGTTACAATTCTTTAGAGAGAAAAAGACGAAATTCAATGCATGACTTCGATCTGCTCAAAATCCCCATCTTTCGATCATCCTTCTCTTTGATGTTGTTGCACTCTAAACTACAGTCAAAGCTCTCACCAACACCAAGGCAGAGTATACCGTGAATAAAGATAGCTGGCAAGGAGATCCATGTGTACCAAGCAAATTTGCGTGGTATGGTGTGAATTGTAGCTCTGGAGATACTCCGAGGGTTATTTCCCTGTAAGTCTCCTTGCACTATTTCTTGTAGGATGATGCTAGTGTAGCTGGGAAACTTTAAAAGAATTCTCTTTTCTTCTTGAAGAATTGAAGGCTTTTCCTCATTCTTCTTGAGAAATTGGAAGTTTGTTTCTCTATATGACTCCATTAATCTATAAAAACTCCTTCATCAGTGTGTGTATAAAATTGTGTGTATTGAACCAGCATTACTACCTTTGTGAACATGGTAATGACACAACTTCCTCTCGTGTGATTGATTATGGCCAGGAACCTGAGCTCTAGCAATTTGAGGGGCAACATCTCTTCTTCACTGTCAAATCTATCGGAATTGGAGTCCTTGTAAGTATTAGCCTTGTGAGGCCCTTATTGAGGTGATGGTGTTTTAGGATTGAGTGCCCTTTAGACCTTCGTTGTATCAATCTTGCGTTTAAATGTCCGCTCAGAACAAAATTGAGAAAAAGTATCACCATTGTGATTTAGGTAGTGTTTTCAACTTTACATTTCCATGGGGTCAACTTTTGTTGGGAAAATTTAGGTAGTGTTTCAAGGGCGCAGATTTTATAATTTCTGTTTGAATGTGTTGGGAGATCCTAGTTCTTGCTATGGAGCTCGTTTTTACTTATTCTGAAGAAAAAGTTGCTTCAGAGGCTTCAAGAAGGAGCCTTTTTGCTGGAGGAAGTTTATGTGGAACATCGATTTTAAAGCAGTGCCGCAATATTTTTGGTCTCTTTGGCTCAAATGTTTGTTGTTTTTCTTATTCATATTCTCAAAATTTTGGATGAGATCTATTAAATGGTTAACTACCCAGACTTGCTTTGTTTCAGAGATCTGTCCAACAATGAACTTACAGGAGCCATACCGGAAACTTTGGCAAATTTGCCGAAGTTGAGAATTCTGTAAGTATATGTGCCTTGGTGGCGCCCTGAAGAATTGACAGAGCATAAGTCTTTATACATGGTTATGCTTTGTAGGAATCTAAGCGGAAACAAGCTAAATGGTTCACTTCCCGAAGCTCTTAAAAGGAGGGTTACAGACAAGACATTGGACTTGAGGTTTCTCTCTCTCTCTCTCTCTCTCTCTCTCTCTTCAGGGGATAGCAAGACTTTTATATGAATATGTTTTATTGTGATTCAAAGCAAATGAGAAGGCCTCTTGTGATCAACATGTGGGCAAAGCAGTCCGAGAAACGTAACTTTACCTACTTACTTTTTGTCGCAGGCTTAACAACAATCCCGATCTTTGCTGGCCAAGTCCTTGCCCAAAGAAGGAGGCTAAAACTGAAAACTCCATCTTGGTCCCAAGTTGTTGCATCAGTTTCAGTCGTAGTCGTAGTCATCTGTTTGATAACTATTTGTTTGATCAGAAGGAAACAGATAAGAGGTAACTTACGATTCTACTTCTCATCCACGGCATAGTTACATGAAAATACAATTGTCTCTGATTAGTCTAATGCTCTCTAAGGATTGATGACCATCAAAGTGATTGTTTCTTAGCATATGGAGAGCTAGGTGCCAAAACTTCAAACCTCGCCTGGATTTTCACTTCCCATAGGTTGACTTTTTTAGGACCCAAGTGGAGTTATCTTAGGGAGATTTTCCTTTGAAGTCTACCTGGAAATCTTCGAAAGGTTGAGTCTATTACTCATTGGTAATATATTGGTTATTTATTGAAGGAATGGTGAAATTAAGATCTTTCAATTATGGCGAGATCACAAGGATCACTGGAAACTTTGGAACAGAGATTGGTGAAGGAGGATATGGGAAAGTATATCTTGGCACTCTAGAGAATGGAACCAAAGTTGCGGTGAAGATGCTCTCGAAAAAATCATGGCAAGGAGACAGGGAATTTCAAGCTGAGGTACAATGCAATAAGATGCTCATTTGTAGACTTGTTTCCAAATGATTGTCCATAAAAATTGTTGTAAAGGACACTTATGACATTGCAGGAGAAACACTTAATGATCGTTCACCATGGAAACTTGGTTTCTCTACACGGATATTGTGATCACTCTGAAAACAAGGCATTAGTTTATGAATACATGGCTAATGGAAACTTGCAACAGCACTTACATGGTACTTTATCATGTCCTCTTGTATAATTTTTTTTCTCTAGAATACACTGGCAAATATATGTTTCTTTCTCATATATAATAAGAAGATACACTAATTTGACAGGAGACAAGCCAGTCTTAACTTGGAAACAAAGACTTCACATCATTGTAGATGTAGCAAAAGGTACTTAAAGGATATCGCCCAGTGTAGTTTGTTCCCCTCCTTTTTTGAATGATTAAATGGATCTTTTGCAAGAATTGCAGGTTTGGAGTATCTCTTAAATGGATGCGACCCGCCCATTATCCATAGAGACTTAAAAGCGACAAACATCCTGCTGAATGAAAAAATGCAAGCGAAAATATCTGACTTTGGTCTCTCAAGAACATTCACAGCTGAGACTGATGCTCATGTGTCAACTCGTGCTGTTGGCACTCCTGGTTACCTCGACCCTGAGTATGGTCTTAAACTTAGTCTCATTAATATCCTATATAGTCCTTGTATGGATAGAAAATTTGGCTCTCCCTAAGATTGCATCGTAGACTCATGTACTTGCACACGGCGTATACAACTTTATTGAAGAAAAGTTTAGCATTGATAAATGACTCTAGAGTCCAAAAAGCAATATATTAGGACCTAGAAGATTTATCCTTAGCCGTGTTCTCATATGTCTTGCAGGTATCATTCGACTGTAAGCTTAAACAAGAAGAGTGATGTTTTCAGTCTCGGAATCATACTCCTTGAGCTAATCACAGGACATCCGGCAATGATGATGAAGCCAGAAGGAAATGTGCACATACTTAATTGGGCAAATTCCCTTATTGAAAGTAAAAATTTGCAGAAGATCATGGATCCAAAGTTAAAAGGAGAATTTGACAGCAAATCGGCTTGGAAAGCGATACGGGTTGCAGAGTCTTGTACAAAACCAACTGGAGATCAAAGGCCTGACATAGATCATGTATTGGCAGAATTGAAGGATTGTTTGAAAACAGCACTGGAACCTGAAAAAAGTCCAGAAGATGGGAAGCAAAATGAGAAAAACAAGTAGTTCTTTCAAAAGGACCTCCTCGAGAGTTCATTTAGCCAGTACTTCACATAGAAGCGTGTTGGGTATTTAGTGTGTGTGAATTTATGTTGCTAAATTTCTGCAGCCATCAAAATGGAACTCCAGTGTGGTTCATATTTCAAACTTATATTTATGTGTCAATTTGGATATTCAAAAGTTGTTCTTGTCTCTAGTTATTCTATTATGTTTATGAATAGGCCCTTTCTTGATAAAAACATGAGTATTCGTAGCTTTTGTCATTCGGGGGAGAAACTATGTACTTGAGGAGACTCATCTATGTTGGATTTGGATTTGGATTTGGATTTGGATTTGGATTTGGAACTATAAACTAGAGTCTCGTTTGTTGTTATTGCTTTTATGACAAATGTATTATCATGGATCATTTCAGAGATGAGAGGTGAAACAGCTCAAAAGGACTTTCTCCCTCTTCCCATCGTAAATACACTCTTATTTAGAAGGCCATCAAAGTGGCGCGACCTCTTTGAACCCTTCTGTAGACACTAGGCTAATGGCTCGCTAAGTCTAGGCTTAGCCCAAGCTCTCTCAAGCCCATTAATCCGCAACTTATAGTTCGAGTATTTTAACTTGCAATTAAATTTTATTTAGGAGTCATTATTAATCGATTTGTGATGGGTCAATTAGCAATCTAAGTAAAAATATTTGGAGAAATATTATAGTTATGCATGACTGATTACACTTGTTAATCGACTGATGCCATTTCGGTATCTAATGGCGTAATTGAGATAAAGGAAATTTGAAAACACCAATCCATATGCTTTCGCATACTTGAGCACAATTTCTCTTCTCTTTTCTTTTTCTTTTTTTTTTGGTTCATTTTTGAGGATTTTCACATATCTTAAGAAAAACCACTCAAAGATTATTTTTTTAAGCCTTTTCTGAATTTTTTGGAAAAATGAAAAAAAAAATTGGGATTTTTCTAATTCTTTTATTTTTATAAAATTTTAAAAAATTAATAATATAATATAAACTGACTCGGGTCGGTTAGACCCGCACATCGGCCCGATTCGGATGGACCCGGGTTCACGCCTCCGAATGGCCAGAGAAGTGGGGCCGCCTTTTGTCCTCTCTCATTTTCTTTTCATTCCCTTTTTTTATTTTTATCTCTCTCGTCTCTTCTCCCCCTCGCCGTTATCGACATGGAGAGAATAGACTCCACCTTTGAAGTGGAGATCCGCAGCGATCAATACGCTAGGCCCCGAGACCCGAGTACGCCCGCAAATAAAGCTAGAAACTCGTACGAACCGAGCTACGGATGCCCGGTCTCGGTGTTGGAGAAATCTTTCCCGAGAATATTTTGAAGCTGACAAAACGTTTCTTTCAGTCTAAGTCTGGATGTTCGGAGACCGTCAGTTTAAAGTCTGAAGACTTTGTTCTCTCGAGACTCAAGACTCAAGACTCAAGACTCAAGACTCAAGACTTAAGACTCAAGACTCAAGACTTAAGTCTATTCTCACTGACAGTCTTTCTAATCCAGTGACGAAGGAAATCCAAAGCCGAGGTATATGGTTGAGGATTCGATCCTATCCTCCGGAATAGATTCTTTGGTTGGATAATCATTTCGGATTCTTTAATTCTTATCTAAGATCGATTGAAGATCCGATGGTCGATGAAATAATCTTGGAAAGTTCTATTCTTGGAAACCAAGATCCCGATTGTATGGGCGAACAGGATTGATGGGCTATCGTCAGATTCCTTAAATAGCTCGGATGATCTTCTTGATTGATTCCGTCCAACGGGTAGATTGGAGGAATTCCTTTGGTAAGTGCCAACGGCTATGATGGCATAAAGGAGTATAAAAAGGAAGTCGTTCTAGTTGCTTTAAGTGTGTGATCGATAGAAAAATTCCAGAGTCGAAGATCCTTGATTGTTAGTCGATACGGCTTGAGCGAAATTGTATACACGAGTGTTTATACTTGGTGACACCTTGAGCGAGTGTGGTAGATCATCTACACCTAGAAATCAAGGAAGATCAATACTGTAACAGCTCTTTGATCATAGTGGAATCCAGCCAATTGGCTGTCAGTGCAAAAGAGTGGACGTAGGCTTGAATCAAGCCGAACCACTATAAACAGCGTGTTCAATTCTCTCTTTCTCTTGCTCAGTCTTGCGATTGACTTTTAACTGTTGCAAATTCCTTAACTGTTTAAATATTGTGTAATTCTCAAGGAAATTTTTATAAACCTATTCACCCCCCCTCTAGGTTCTCATACTAGCTATGTCAATTGGTATCAGAGCTCGTGTTCTTACTTTGTTTGAAGTGTTTTACTTCAGAGTAGAAGATCCATGGCTAGTATGCTAGCACCAGGGCTGATGGAAGGGCAAAGCAATACGAGACCACCCTACTTTGATGGAAAAGATTACAACATCTGGAAAAACAAGATGAAAGCTTTTCTACGATCAAAGGATCCTCTGGAATGGGATGTGGTGGAAAAAGGAATCACTCCTACTTCTTTGCATCGATGTCGAAAGAGGGAAAGAAACTGTTGAAGCCAGGCGGAATGTCTCAAGAAGAGATAAACAAGAGACAAGCACTCGATGCTAAAGCAATTTATTCTTTATATTGTGCCTTGTCACCTACTGAATATAACAGAATATCTTCTTGTGTTACAGCAAAAGAAGTCTGGGATAGATTACATATCACTTATGAAGGGACAGACCGAGTGAAGGAGACCGGATTAACATTCTCCTTGGTCAATATGAAGCCTTCAAAATGAAACCAGGAGAATCTATAACGACATGTTTAGTCGTTTTACGAGATATTGTCAATGGTCTTGAGAACCAAGGACAAAAAATTTCTGATCCCATGAAGGTGAACAAGCTTCACGTGGACTCTCCAAGGATTGGAATCATATAAAGACTTCAATAAGAGAGACGCAAAGAATCATGCCATTATCTCGTAGATTTAGCTGATTGGAACTCTTCGAGTCTTATGAAGTGGAACGAATTAATGAAGACGAAGATCCAAGAGGTAAGAAATCTATTGCACTAAAATCTAACGATGATTCTGATGATGCAGATTCTGAAGATGATATGGATGATGAGGAGCTCGCACTCATGATAAGAAGATTCAGAAAACTGAATAGAAAAGGCAGAAGGTTCATTCCAAAGAAACAAAGTTTTCAGAGACAACAGACCAAGTCTGTTGATGATGAGGAACCAAACAAAGATGTAGTTTGCTTCGAATGTAAAAAGAAGGGACACATCGTAGACCGTCCTCTTTCGAAAAAAGAAAAGAGGAAAAGCTGAGAAATCTCGAAAAGCTCTTAAAGCCGAAACTTGGAGCGATACGAGTGTGAAGAGAGTGATGAGGAATATGCCAACCCGTGTCGATGGCGCAATCGGACTCGGACTGGATCGACTCGGACAGGTGAATTTGAGGTAAGTGATTATAAAATCCCCGTCAAAGTCTCTAAATACATTGATGAATTATGCTTCAGCTCTTAAGACTTCTCTCAAAAAGATTTCCGAACTTAAAAAGGAGAACTCGTTTTAAAACAAAAGGGAAACATTTTGGAAGAAAAAGTGGAAAGTTTAAACTTGAATGTTTCTACCCTTAAAGAGAATGAAGAAAAACTTTCAAAAGAAAATGCTTTTTAAAAACTGATTTATCAAATATTTCAAAGAAATTTTCAATAGGGTCCGAAAAACTTGAAAAAGTTCTTTCAGTCCAAAGACCTTACTTCAATAAGTCGGGTCTAGGTATGATAGCTGAAACAATCCCTTTGATTGATTTTCCGAAAGTAAAAGAAAGAATTAAGAAAAGACCGTCGAGAGAGGCTTACAAAAATCATTTCAAGAAAGTCTTTGTAAAGTCGTAGGTCGAAATGCTCTAAGATGTTCAAAGTGTAACAGTCAAGATCATTTTGAAAAAGAGTGTCCTATGGTTTGGAAGCTTGTTAAGAGAGTATGGCCTAATAATGCTCATCCTACTAACACCAAAGGACCCAAGAAAATTTGGGTACCAAAGAAAGCTTGAGACTCTCTTTTGAATGCGGTCTCTCCAAAAAGAAGGTAAAGTGGTATCTTGACAGCGGATGCTCAAGACACATGACAGAGACTCAAATTGTTTCATAAAGCTTATTCAAGTAAATGGTGGAAAAGTTTCATTTGGAGGAAATAGCAAAGGAAGTATTGTGGGTTTCGAACTGTGAAAATTGGAAATCTCACAATAAGCAATGTCTCTCTAGTGGAAGGACTCAATTATAATCTTCTCGATTAGCCAATTGTGTGATACCGGTTTCAAGATCTCCTTTCAAGAAGGCATATGTTCTGGAATTAGTAAAGATTCGACTCGTCTTTCATGGGTCGAAGGCATGGAAACATCTACCTCCTTGATGTAAAGCCAAATGAAGAACAATGCCTAATCTCAATTCAAGATGAAGCGGTTCTATGGCACAGAAAACTTGGCCATATCAACAAGAAGCAATTAGCCAAAATCTCTTCAAAGCAGCTTGTTCGAGGTTTACCTAACTTGCCATATCAAAAGTCCGACCTATGCACTCCATGCATTTTGGGAAAGCAGGTAAGAAATTCATTTAAGCAAATGAATCATGTATCTACTAATCATGTATTACAGTTGCTTCATATGGATCTCTTCGGACCAACAAGAACCCAGAGCATTGGAGGTAAGAAATATTGTCTAGTAATTGTAGACGATTACTCTCGCTTTACCTGGGTATATTTTCTTGCAAGTAAGTCGAAACCTTTTCGTTCTTTGAGAAGTTTGCAAAAAGGGTTCAAAATGAAAAAGGATGTGCCATTTCAAGTATAAGAACAGATCATGGAAGTGAATTTGAAAATCAAGATTTTACAAAATTCTGTGATAAATCTGGTTTTAATCACATGTTTTCCTCTCCGTATACTCCAGAGCAAAATGGAGTTGTGGAAAGAAAGAATAGATCTCTTCAAGAAATGGCTAGAACTCTTTTAATTGAAAGTAAAATTTCTTCACGATTTTGGGCTGAAGCGGTTTCAACTGCATGTTATATCATAAATAGAGTCTTCCTAAGACCTATTCTTGAAAAAAAACCCCCTATGAATTGTTCAAAGGTAAGAAGCCTATTGTTTCATACTTTCATGTATTTGGTTGCAAATGCTTTATTTTGAAAAATGCAAATGATCGAGTTGGTAAGTTTGAAGAAAGATCGAGATGAAGGCATCTTCCTTGGATATTCTACATCAAGCAAAGCCTACAGAGTCTATAACAAGAAAAGCCAGTCTGTGGAGGAATCAATGAATGTCAAATTCCAAGACTCCACACAAGAAGAATCCAGCCAGATTCAGCATGAAGAGTCTGAACCTGCTCAAGACCTTCCAAAGTCTTCAACTCAAGAAGCATCTCAGACTCAGGAAGTCCAACATCAAGATGCTTATGAAGATTCAAATAAAGAAAGAGATCATCAACCAAGCAAATCAACCAGTAACTGGAAACACAAATCCAGTCATCCTAAAGATCTCATTATTGGCGAAATCAATGAAGGAATCCGCACCAGATCAAAAAGGCGTGAAGAATCTAGTGCTGTTGCTCTCATCTCAGAAATTGAACCAAAAAGCATAGAAGAAGCTTTATCTGATGAAAGCTGGATCGAAGCTATGCAAGAAGAGCTCAGACAGTTCAACATTAATGATGTCTGGGAATTGACATCTAAACCAAAAGGTAAAACTGTTATTGGAGCCAAGTGGGTGTTCAGAAACAAGATGAACGAAAAAGGAAAAGTCGTACGAAATAAAGCAAGACTCGTGGCCAAGGGATACACGCAAGAAGAAGGAATAGACTATGATGAGACTTACGCTCCTGTAGCAAGGTTAGAAGCTATTCGTCTATTACTTGCGTTTGCTTGTTACAAAAATTTCAGGTTATTCCAAATGGACGTCAAAAGTGCTTTCCTTAATGGATTTATCAAAGAGGAAGTTTATGTGGAACAACCGCCTGGATTTGAAGACCCAAAGAAGCCGACTCGGTCTTGACTGAAAAGGCTCATGGTCTAAAGCAAGCACCTCGAGCTTGGTACGACGTACTAAGTAAGTTTTTATTACGAACGGATTTGTCAAAGGTAAAGTAGATACTACTCTGTTCATCAAAAAGGAAAACAAAAGTTTCTTACTCGTTCAAATATATGTTGATGACATTATTTTTGGATCCTCTAATGAAAGTCTTTGCAAGAAATTTTCTAAGTCTATGCAGGATGAGTTTGAAATGAGTATGATGGGAGAGTTAACATTCTTTCTTGGACTCCAAGTAAATCAAATGAAGGAAGGAACTTTTATCCATCAAGAAAAATATGCGAATGATCTTGTCAAAAGGTTTGGATTGGAAAAGTGCAAAAAGACCGACATACCAATGTCATGTTCTCAGAAGATAGACAAGGATGAAGAAGGGAAGAAAGTGGATCAAAAGCTGTACAGAAGCATGATCGGTTCACTTCTTTATCTTACTGCTTCTAGACCTGATATTTTGTTGAGTGTTTGCATCTGTGCTAGGTTTCAATCAGATCCTAGAGAATCACATCTCATTGCCGTAAAACGTATTATCAAATACGTTGCCTCATCTTCAAGCATCGGTCTTTGGTATCCAAAGAGGGGAGACTTTAATCTTCTAGGATACTCAGACGTAGATCTGGCCGGTTGCAGAGTCGATAGAAAGAGCACTTCTGGAACTTGTCAACTGCTTGGAAACAGGACAGTGTCTTGGTTCTCAAGGAAGCAAAGCACCGTAGCTCTCTCAACGACGAAGCGAGTATGTAGCTCTTGGAAGCTGCTGTTCGCAAATTCTATGGATAAAACAACAGCTACAAGACTTTGGCACAAGACTCATGCACGGAAATCGAGATGTGACAACACCAGCGCGATCAATCTCACCAAAAATCCAATCCTTCATTCAAGAGCAAAGCATATTGAGATCCGACATCATTTTATTAGAGATCATATTCAAAATGGAGAAATCTCGATTCAATTTGTTGATTCAAAGAGTCAACTAGCGGATATATTCACAAAGCCTTTGGAGAAAAATCAATTCGACTTCATCCGCTCAAGACTCAACATTTTGAAGCTTGAAGAAGTTAAAGTCTAGAGACTCACCAACTCTAAGACTCTGACTTTAAATCGTGAGACTCAAACATTCATGGCTAAAGACTGTAAGTTGCTATTTTATCTAAAAGGTACGAATTCTTGTTTAGTTATCTCGAAAAGGTACGATCTCTCTTTTAGATATAATTCGAAAATTTTTCAAGGAATTAATTTTGGTAGTTATTGATTTTGAAAAGATGTGTTCGTACACCTTCCTTGTACCGATTTAAACTTCTCTTTTCAAATCCGAGGTACATATATATATATACAGTTTTTCTTTCTTCGCCCAAATCTTCAAAACCCTAAAAAGACACTCTCCTCCCGATACTGTTTCTTCTTCTTGTTCATCGTCGAGAAAGTGGTCATTCTTCTTGGGAAAAGCAAGTGAAGGAATCTTCCATTAGACAAAGAAGGATGTCGTCTTCAAGGAAATCATCAAGAATAGCAAGCAGGGGACCACAAAGAATGGAGAAGGGACCGACTCACTTCGATCTTACAGAGGAAGAGGACTTATCAAGTCAGCGACAAAGTCCGATTCGCTCTCCTCCACGTCATTCAGCACCTCCTACCCCACAAGGTGCAAGTCAACATCGGAAGAAGAGATAATCGAGGATGCCGACCCGGTAAGAAGAGTCCAAAGACCCTCCTTTATCTATAAGCTTTATCGTGCGTTGAAAAGCTCCGGTTCTTCGTTAAAATATATAGATGACTTCCTTAAGGACAAAAATTATGGAAATGAGTATCTTTTCTGGGAAAATGGAGGAATTGGGAGTTGCTCCGAAAGGAAGGGCGGAGGAGGCTCTTGCGAACATTCCCCGAGAGACCCTCGTTTGCCGGACAAAATCTGATTGACGGGAACGATGACGACAAAATGTTCCTTGAATTTAAACCTAGAATGGGTGTGGCAGCAAAGGTGAAAGGAAATCGGATGGATTTGTTTAAATCCAAGGATCAGGAAAAAGTGTATTTCAGGCTGTTGAAAAGAGGGGTGATAAACCCTCGAAGTGTCGATTTTGACTTCCTGGACTCCATCAACGTGAACTTAAGAGAAAAGTTGAATTTGCTTCAACTTGAGACTTTTTGCTCGACTCTGACTGGGTATGCTCAATCGACCGCTTATTTCTATTCAAATCTTAGCTTTTTGGATGCGAATAGGATTTCATTCGGTGTTCGAGATCAAGTCTACGTGGTAGATGTGAATATGTTGGCGGACATTGTTGGAGTTGAACAGGACGCTATCTCCCAATCAAAGTCTCACCTGCTCGTACTACTCGGATCTTGTCAAAGATATGGATGTAGAGAAGAAAATTACCTACTCGAGGATGAATGCTATCAACATCGTGCTTCATAAGATTGTAATCAACCTGTCTCGGACCAAAGTCTACGTCAAAGACTTCGTGTCTCTTTTACGAAGCAAAGTTGATGTATGCGATCAACTCGGGACGAAAGTTTTCTCTCCCTCACACTATCCTCTTCCATATGTACGAGCATTGTCAAAAGACAAAGGACAATTGCCTTATCCTGGTCCGGTGACCAAGATCTTCGACATCTCGAACATTGATCTGCGCACATACTTTTTGTGTTCGACCGTGTGATAAGATGGTGGTAGGGTTGAAAATGTTAATGAAGATGCGTCTGCAAGAACTCTCCAAGGCAATGGAGAAATTCAAAGTGAAATCTCCAAATCCGATCCGCTTCAAGAAGGAAAGGAAAGGAGGCCATTGGTGCCCCATCGAAAAAGAGGAAAAGAACTCTCATCCTTGAAGATGAAGATGAAGATGATGAAGATCCCTCTATCCAAGCTCTGACCAGAACCAGACGTTCTGTGTCTCATCCAACAGAACTTCAGCAGAACAGAGAAGAAGAAAAGCAGAACAGAGGAGATGAAGAACAGAGAGAGAAGGAGAAAGAAGTCGAAGAAGAAGAAGGAGAAGGAGAAAAAGAAAAGTCTGCTGACAAATCTGGAGAGAAGGAAGATCAAGAGCATGATCATCACTCTTCCCCTTTCGATGTCCTAGAGACAGGGGGAGTTAGCGAGCAAGAGAAGTCTACACCTCATGCTGCTGTCAGTGAAGATCTAAGACAATCTCCAGAAGACCCAGAAGAAGTTCAGGTCTCTCACTTGCACGAAGAAGGTGATGCATCGATTCCAAATCTGCCGAGACCATTCAAAAGCGCCATCGTCTCGCATACACATCATCGAGAAAGTCAATGCCGGTACACGTACGGACGATTCTGCAGATTTTCGTAGCATCATGAATATTCTTCGGAAATGCGTAGCCGGATATATGTTCGGATCGTGAAATCCAAGCTTTGAAGAGCGCTGGACAAGCATCTTCGCTCTCGGAGGATAAATTCAAAGACCTCGCTCCGCAACTTCAAGCCAATGCCAAGGGAGAAGAGGTAGCTCATCTGAGAGAAGACCTGAAGAAGCTCGAAAGGGTAGTCCAATCCCTTGGGGATTTCCAGATCGTGCGTATTCCCAAGCAGACATGACTCGTTTCTCACCCTTTTCAATGCTGACAAAAAGGGGGAGAACCAAAATTTGAACCATTTAAAAAACTTTGACTTTTGTGGATATGTTTATTTTTGAGTATGACTTGAGAACTTGAACTTGGGTGTGAATTTGACTGAATTGACTGTGAATTGTGATGCTTGACTGGTTGCAATGGTTGCATTTATTTCAAGTATTGTTATATGGTGTTTCTCATGTAAGACTAACCAATTTTCTGTGGATGCAGAGTCTGGTTGTTTTATTAATCTTTATGAGTTAGCCATATTGCTTGAGAAATGTTTTGCAGGTCAAAGTTGTTCAAATCTTCAAGAAAGTTTTGTCACCATCAAAAAGGGGGAGATTGTTGGAGAAATCTTTCCAGAATATTTTGAAGCTGACAAAACGTTTCTTTCAGTCTAAGTCTGGATGTTCGGAGACCGTCAGTTTAAAGTCTGAAGACTTTGTTCTCTCGAGACTCAAGACTCAAGACTCAAGACTCAAGACTCAAGACTTAAGACTCAAGACTCAAGACTTAAGTCTATTCTCACTGACAGTCTTTCTAATCCAAGTGATGAAGGAAATCCAAAGCCGAGGTATATGGTTGAGGATTCGATCCTATCCTCTGGAATAGATTCTTTGGTTGGATAATCATTTCGGATTCTTTAATTCTTATCTAAGATCGATTGAAGATCCGATGGTCGATGAAATAATCTTGGAAAGTTCTATTCTTGGAAACCAAGATCCTGATTGTATGGGCGAACAGGATTGATGGGCTATCGTCAGATTCCTTAAATAGCTCGGATGATCTTCTTGATTGATTCCGTCCAACGGGTAGATTGGAGGAATTCCTTTGGTAAGTGCCAACGGCTATGATGGCATAAAGGAGTATAAAAAGGAAGTCGTTCTAGTTGATTTAAGTGTGTGATCGATAGAAAAATTCCAGAGTCTGAAGATCCTTGATTGTTAGTCGATACAGCTTGAGCGAAATTGTATACACAGAGAGTGTTTATACTTGGTGACACCTTGAGCGAGTGTGGTAGATCATCTACACCTAGAAATCAAGGAAGATCAATACTGTAACAGCTCTTTGATCATAGTGGAATCCAGCCAATTGGCTGTCAGTGCAGAAGAGTGGACGTAGGCTTGAATCAAGCCGAACCACTATAAACAGCGTGTTCAATTCTCTCTTTCTCTTGCTCAGTCTTGCGATTGACTTTTAACTGTTGCAAATTCCTTAACTGTTTAAATATTGTGTAATTCTCAAGGAAATTTTTATAAACCTATTCACCCCCCCTCTAGGTTCTCATACTAGCTATATCACCCGGCGAGCCCGAAACAGGGCATGGGCACAAAAACCAGGGCGGTCGGCCCAGAGTCCCTACCCGGCTCCCGGCGTCGGACGTGCCTCCGAGCCGGGTCAACCAAAGAACGATAGGAGACGACGCACCACCCACCGTAGGTTGGTTCGGAAAGGGGCAGGGCGAACGCCGGCGAGCCCCTGGCCGTACTCGTCGCCGGAGGACGCCGCTCGCTCACTCACCCTCAATTTCTCACTCGGCTTTCTCTCACCGCTCACCCCTTCGATCTCCTCTGTCTGCCCCCCACCCATTCTCTCCCACCGAAGACTCCCATTTATAGGCTGAGAAGGCCGGTCGGGGGAGGCGCTTCGGCCGCCGGTCCTTGGCTCGCTGACCGGCCCCCCTTGGCCGAACCTTCGATCTCCTCTGCTCCTGCTCTGCTGCTGCCGCAGCGTACTCGGGGCGCGAGTAGGGGTGAGCGGTTCCAGGTTCCGGTTCGGTTCCGTCTGGAACCTAGAACCTACCCTCGGGTACAGGTTCCTCAAATTAGGAACCTGGAACCTACCCGTCGAACCGAGAACCTGGGAACCTACCCCCGTCACGGGTTCCGGGTCGGTTCCGAGTGTTCCAACAGTTCCGCGTTCCTTTTTTTGTTTTTATTTTTATTTATAGATTTGAACTATAACGTATGCGCATATTACCAAAAAAAAAAATTATAATGTACGCGCACGTTACCAAAAAAAAAATATAACGTACACGCACATTATCAAAAAAAAATTATAACGTACGCGCACATTATAAAAAAAAAAATATAACGTACGCGCACGTTATGAAAAAAAATATATAGCGTGCGCGCACGTTATAAAAAAAAACTATAACGTGGGCGCACGTTACCAAAAAAAAAAAAATAACATATGCGCGTGTTACCAAAAAAAACTATAACGTACGCGTATACTATACGGTAACTTCTCACATCTTAGGAAACATACCAATGCCAACAGTTTTTTTTTTTTTCCTATTATTCATTTTTAGAGTTGAATTATAATATACGCACTCTAAAAATGAATAAAAAAAAATTATAACATATGTGCATATTATCGGACTCTTCAGCACTGTCGCAATAATCCTCTAACATCAAAATCATGCCATAAACTTATCAATGGTGAGATCACAACAATCATTTAAAGGCTCATAAACTCTTTGACAATATAGTTAAAGCAGCACAAAGTCAATAAAAAACCTTGCTTGAATTCTCTACCGCTAAATCCATTGCCGTTGCGACACCACCAACTCTATTTATCAACAATAATCTCCGCATTAAGGCCAACCATATCTGAAAAAAGAAAAAGAAGAGGTTAAATAAAATATCCACTTATCAAATATACAAAAAGAATTATAATATATAAAGATATAAACATTACTTACCTAATTCAAATTGTTCTGCGTTCTCGATACACTCTTCATCACCAAGCGGTACACGAGCGGCCCTCAACCAATCTTGAGTGCAAATCAAAGCTTCCACTACTTTAGGAGTTAAAGAACTTCGAAATCCATCAAGCACACGACCCAATGTACTAAAAGTTGACTCTGAAGCAATGGTTGTTACAGGAATGGACAAAATATCTCGAGCCATCAAAGAAAGGATCTTATATTTTGAACCATTAGCCTTCCACCAAATCAAAATGTCAAGACCGAGATCCTTTTCATTTTTTTCTTGAAGATACTCATCAAGCTCGGACGTATTATCATCGCACCCCTGTTCATTCGAGTATAAAAACATTTTCTTCCAATCTTGAGCTTCATGCATCTTTAGTTCTTCACTACCACCCGTATCGGGTTGGGAAGTGGAACTACTACTACTTGCACCCAAATTATGGCCACCAAAATCTTGATCATTTGAAATAAGAGAAGATTGCTCATAAAATTCATACAAATGCTCCAATGTATTCTTCACCTTGCAATGCATCTCTTCAATCTTCAATTCATCATCATAAATTTGTCCATACAAGAATCTCACATAATTTAACTTGGCTCTAGGATCTAACACAACCGCAATCAACACCATAATATTCACTTTATCCAAGCTTCCATAATATTTGTCAAATTTTTCTTTCATTTTCAAACCCATAGTTTGAAGCTTAGGATCCGAAGTATTGACCGCATCTTTCAAATATCTATACAAAATAGCTATCCCTTCAAAATAATCATTTGAAGTAACATATGAAGTCCCAGACATCTTCTTGGTGGCATCATAGAATGCTTTCAGAAAATTCGAAAGAATAATAGCATTTTCCCAATCATCATCCCTAGGAGTTTCATGATCTAGCTCACTTACAAAAGATGGATCGTGATCTTCCATCCTTTCGAAAGCTTTTCTGAACTTTATGGCGATGTCCAACATGAGGTAAGTGGAGTTCCATCTAGTGGCAACGTCAAGAACTACCGAACCCTTATAAGTGATATTTTCTCTCTCAATGCAAGATTTAAATCCTTGGGCTCTTGTGGGAGAACTCCTTACATACCTAACCACATTTCGGATACGTGCAATGGAGTCACGTACCGTAGTCAAGCCATCTCTCACAATCAAATTTAATATATGAGATGTACATCTCATATGCAAAACACTACCATCTAATATCAACGACCTTTGTTTGGAAAGTTTATCCCTCAAATAGCCAATTGCAACATCATTCGAGCTAGCATTATCCACGGTAATTGTGGACACCTTTTTTTCTATTCCCCACTCCTCAATGCATGTCTCTACCATTTTCCCAATCTCCCTACCCCTGTGACTATGCATCACCACAAAATTGATGATTCTTTTATGCAACTTCCAATTTTCATCAATAAAATGTGCAGTGAGACACAAATAATTCAGATTTTGATTGGAACTCCATGTATCAGTCGTGAGTGCGATCCTAGAATTAATCTTTTCAAAATAATTCTTCAAAGAAGTTCTTTCACATAAAAACAATTTCATACAATCTTTTGCTACTGTGAAATGTGATATATGTTTGAAGAGAGGTTGTATCTCACTAACATATTCACGAAATCCAACATGCTCAACCAAGGAAAAAGGTTGCTCATCAATGATGATAAACCGAGCAAGCATGTGCCTAGCTCGTTCTTGATTAAATGACCATGTCGATAAGACGCTACCAGTACTAGAATCTCCTCCTGCCTTACCAGCCGTGTTGACATTACGTGGTACAAAGAATTTCTGCCTCTTATCTAGATTACGAGGAAACCTCTTACATGTGTTTAAGTGCTTCCTCATTGCAGAAGTACCATTAGCAACACGATACTTAAGCATAGACCCACAATGAATGCATTTCACTTGATATATTTTTCCATCCTTATCACTGATTTTCGAATAATGATTCTAACATTCAGATGTATATTTCTTATCATGAGAATCGGATACCTTATTTGTGGCACTCAAGGTAGGGGGTGCATCTTCTTCAATTTCATTGCCGAAAACTCAAATTCCATACCCGGAGTCATCTCCTCACGTCCCTCCACCTCCATTGGCGTGTTATCTTGATACATTAATTCCGCACTACACAACAATAATATAATATAATTAGAAAATTCAAAACATAATGTGAATTGAGTTATAGAATATGCAAGCAATTGCTAAAAATCAAATCAATACACAACTTTAGGACTATATCATATTATCAATACAAATGCAAAAGATTTATTCAAATATGCCCTTATTTGTGGCCATACAGTTGTCCCAGCATGTGTTTTAAAAACTACAATCGGAAGAAATTCATATCCAAATCGCAACAACGGATACAAAAAAACAAGACAACGACGACAGAATGCAAGACACGAAAAAACATATGCACAATCACAATTCTAATAAAGAATGCAATACAATTCTAAAGAGAATTATCTGTGCGCTGCTACATCCTATTGCATGGACACTAACGACAGTTTGGAGTCTCAAACCTGCTCAGAAAATGTATGCTCAAACGTGCACATCCCCTGTATTAGAGAACAACCACTCGTCGAAATTAGAAAGACATTTAGCCACATGTATTCAGCACTAGTTCTCTCCAACACTAGAACGGTCATGCAAGGTTTTCTTTGCCGTGTCAATGTGTAAGATCAATTTTTAAATCTAGGTCTGCTTACTCCATAATCTTGAAGACTGTTATTATAAGTTTGACATAAAAATGTTGAGTCATGCTGGTAGTGCTTGATGGGTCATGTTATTTGCTTGATTAAACTGAATATCTAATTCCGTTGATGCATGTTTCATCTGCTTGGGTGCTTCAGGCATGCCAGGTCTGTCTTACCCATTCTGCCGAGACAGTCTCAAGAGAGTCGACTCTGGTGACCTGCGGAGGTCATACTTGGACATGGATTGTGTTTGTAGTTAATACATCATTGTGCATATGTTTATTCATCACATTGCTAGTTGCTACCCGTTTAGAATTGTATTGCATTCTCTTTTCCAGAAGAACCCACAACGCAAAAACGGAGTTTCAGCTTCCAATAAGGAAAAAAGCTTGCATTACAAAGCGCAAACCCAGCCCCGCGGAGGTAGAACCCAGAAATTCCGCAAGCACCCGAAGCGTTTCGGCAATCAGATAAACACTCACTTGCAATCGATTACGAAACAATCAGTCCCACCAAGCAGTGCGCGCGAGCCGGAACTGAAGCGCAATCACGAACGCATGCTCAGTTGCACAGAGAGAGAGAGAGAGAGAGAGAGAGAGAGAGAGAGAGAGAGAGAGAGAGAGAGAGAGAGAACCCGGTGCCGAATAGAATGGCGAAAAGTGGCTTCTGGTTTGTTGTTGCAGCAGGGGCGTCGGGGCTTCTGGCGCGAGCGGCGTGGGTCACGAGCAGGGACGTTGGGCAACGGCCGGTCACGAGCAGGGACTTCTGGCGATTCGCGAATGCGGGTGTCGAGGCTCGAGCGACGTCGGGGACTGGCGTCCAGCGGCGTTCGGTGACGGTGGCTGGCGCTGAGCAGAGCGAGGGGCGTCGAGCGGCGTTTGGCGATGGTGGCCGGCGCTGAGGAGTGAGCAGGGACGTCAGTCGGGTCTTCAGGGCAACGACGACTCAAGTGTCGCGAATGCGGGCGTCGAGCGACGTCGGGGACTGGCGTCCGGCGGCGGTGGCCTTGAGGGTGAGCGGCGTCCAGCTGAAATCGAAGGACTAAGTGAGGAAGATACAGAGGACAGGAGGCTGGAGGCTTGGAGTTGGAGCGCCCGCTCTCGTCCGACGGCGGTGGCCTTGAGGGCGAGCGGCGTCCGGCGGCGGTGGCCTTGAGGGCGAGCGGCGTCCAGCTGAAATCGGAGGACTGAGTGAGGAAGATACAGAGGACAGGAGGCTGAGTGGAGGCTTGGAGATGGAGCGCCGAGCGGGGGGGGGGGGTTCCTTTTGGAACCCTAACCGGTTCCGAAACCGGTTCCGCGGCCGGTTCCGGTTCCGGTTCCGCGCCGGTTCTGGTTCCGGAACCGGATTGCCGGTTCCGGAAAAATGGAACCGGGAACCGGAACCGGTCCTTTAAGAACCGGAACTGGACCGAGGTTCCGGTTCGGTTCTCCGGTTCCGGTTCTACCCGCTACCCGTGCTCGCCCCTAGGCGCGAGGGAGAGGAGAAGAGAGGGGAGAGAAGGCCAGGCCGGGCTGGGCAAGCTGGGCGAGATTGGGCCTGGGCCCGAATGGCGAAAGGAGGGGAAAAGGGGCTGGAGCAAAGACCCAGCCCTTCAGCGCTCGCGGGCCCTCTCTTTTAAAAAAAATAAATAATTTTTTTAAAATATTTTTATTTATCCAAAATGCAGTAAAAATAAGGGAAATTAAAATAAAAATAAAACTTAATTGATGAAAATAATATTATTGCCCATATGATGTGAAGATCCTTTTCGCTAGGATTGAATTAATCCCTAATTTTCTATGAAATTTAATCATAAACTTAGTCAAAATTTATGTGCCAATATATAGAAGTCAATGATGATAGAAAAAAAGCCACAACAAACTCTAAATTATGTCAATTTCAACACATTTATCTTAAACTTTTTTTTTTTTGTGATATACTTACTGTGACACATTTATCCTAAAAATTTTCGCACGACATAAAAAACCCCAAATTTATACTTATGTAGCACATTTACCATTTATTAAGAGTCTATAACATGATTTTTTTTTAGCTAAAATAATGTCGTATTTATTTCACTTAAGTCACGTGAGCGACATGCTTTCCAGCATCTACGTAGACAGAGTTTTAACTATGTTAATTGACAGAACCTTAACGAACGGTAAATGTGTCATACGGGTATAAGTTTATGATTTTTCATGTCACAAAAAAAAATTAAGGTAAATATGTCACAATGGGCATAATTTGGGATTTTTTGTGGCTTTTGTCCATGATAATAATGGGAATTACATCAACTTTTTTCACCCCTCCGTGGCGGCCTCAAATCTTTTCACAATCTTTGATGGAATGGATCAAGTCAAACTAAGCCTGGATCGATGTTAGCCCTCGGCTAAATCCTAAGGAGTACTTGAGACACTCGAAAAGGCAATAGAAGTAATATCTCTTCTAATTGATCTACACATGTTGGGTTAAGGACATCTCAATTATTATAATCTTGTCTGCGAATTTCCTTGTTCTGATTTGTCTGAATTCGGCGCCTCCTAGAGCTTGTTAGGCACATAAGGCATGTCCTTGTCATGACACAGCTGGGACATTCTTAGTAGAATGAAGGATTCTTCAGAATTATGCAGTTGCCGTCGTTTAATATGCATTATCCGAGTTGACTTTGTACTCTAATCGCTCAATTAGTTGGTAGGCATCGGCTCCAGCTGCGAGCTTCTTGCCTGTCCAAAAGGTGATAATCAATTAATCTACTTTGTCGAATGAAATTCCTGATTCTTTATTTGTTAGTTCATAACTTCAATTCTCTATAACTGAGTTGACCATTGGTGGAGAAATCACTCCCCCACTACTAATTTACAAGTGCACGTCTGGTCCATGAACGTGCCCTCATTTAAGTACTAATATATTGTTATGAAGCTTGAAGACGTTGATTTTCTTCTTCTTCGCCTTGAGATGGTAGAGCCCTCCTTTCCTCACTAGAGTGAAGAAAACAATGTGAAGAGAGGTTTGATGTACCATGAAGATCTTGAAGATGCTGCATGTCTTGATTGGTTGTCTAGCTCTAGCAGTCATTGCTCGCGGCCAACAAAATCCAGGTTCTCTCCCTCTCTCTCTCCCTGATGATTGAATCGTGAAGAGTCGAGGCATCAGAAAATGGGATTCTAGAAATAGGCACAGTGATGATTCAATATTTATCTTTCTTCTCGTTAGTGATCAACCTTTCAAGCGTAAGTTGAAAAAATAGTGACACTAAAATTTGATATAAAAATCGGGCACTGGGTAATTAGGTAGTATCTTGTACTCCGACTTAGGAATTTTAGCAAAGTTAAGCCTGTTCAAGAGTCTCCAGGAAACATTTCCAGATTCTCCTAATTATTGGAGAGTTAGCAATGCATCATCCTCTAGCTTACGTTATTTTTGCAGATGGCGTCTCTGTTTTCAAGCTTTTCATGGACGACTTTATCATTGGAATAACCATCAAAACTTCTTAAGTAACAATTATCAAGCCAAATCTTGCACATGTAATTTTCATTGCTGAAATTTGTATCTAGTCGATACTGTTCTAAAGAAGTCAAATAAAAAAGTTTAAGGGACATTGCAAAGCATCAAGAAATTTATATCACTGTTTAAATTTCGAATTTGTGATGCATGGTGAAAAGCAAGTGACAATCTCTAGTTCCCCCTCGATTTAGGTTTCATAAGCATCGATTGCGGTGCACCTAATGATTACCATGACGACCAGCTCAACATATACTACAAGGCCGATACAGGGTTTGTAGATTCTGGGACAAACATGCAGGTGTCTACCCAGGTCATCTACCAAAACAACCAACAACAATCAAAGAATCTCAGGATCTTCCCCATTGGAAAAAGGAATTGTTACACATTAATGCCAGATAAAGGAAAGGGCAACACATATTTGGTCAGGGCTTCATTTTGGTATGGGAATTATGATGGCAAGAATCAAACCCCAGCATTTGACCTCCATATTGATGTTAACTATTGGATCACGGTGAACTCTTCGTCTTGGATATACGAAGAGATTATTTACACTCCTCCGAGAGATTACATACAACTTTGCTTGGTGAATATTGGCTCGGGAGTTCCATTTATATCAGCTCTGGAGTTGCGCTTGTTGGATAACTCGACTTACCAAATCAATTCCGGTGCACTTGTAACCAACTGGAAATATAATTTGGGGAGCCTAAGGTGATTTTCTTTGTTATTGCCCTTCAATTTTGGACATTGACCACATTCATCAGTCGGTAAATGACAAGTTAGCGTATTTACATCTTACGAATCATGCATTTTTACATTGTGCAACTGCATGGACAATAGAAAACATGCTGTCAATTACAAACTGATTTGTGTCGGCTTGTTCATCTTGCACTTATTACTATGATTATTTGACTGGCTTCGGCATTAATAGGCATCCGCAAGATGTATATGATCGCATCTGGAACAATAAGACTTATAGTGGAGGTTGGTCGTCCGTTAGCAACACGACGACCATCGTGACAAGTACAAGCAATGATGCCTATAAAGTTCCGCCTGAAGTTTTGATGACCGCCACACAAGTGCAAAATATCACTGATCCTCTGAGTCTGTTTTGGACCTCAGAGAATTCCACCACTGTTTGGTATATATACTTCCACTTTGTGGAATTGCAATTGCAAAAGGGTCAATTCAGAGAATTCTCCATTTATGTACAAGACAAATTCGTGGAAACTGTCATGCTCGAGAACCTAAAGCCAGTGACCGTAGCCTCATTGCCCATAAGTGGACATAATTTGAGCTTAACTATTAATGCGACAGCCCGCTCTAGTCTGCCACCGCTCCTCAATGCCGTCGAGTTTTTCACTGTGGTGCAACTTCTAAATTCACCGACTTTTCTTGATGACTGTATGTATATATCTATGCTCTCACCTAAGTTTTTGCTTGAATACTCTTTGATTTCCTTATGATCGTAGCTCTTTATTTGGTGGTTTAGTCAATGCCATGTATGATATCAAGAAAACATATGGGGTGATCAGAGCAAGCTGGCAGGGTGATCCATGCATTCCTACACAGTACTCATGGAATGGTCTGAATTGTAGCTCTGATAGTTCTCCAAGAATCATCTCATTGTAAGTCTACAAAAACATATTTTCTGTGACACAATGCTGCATTGGAACCGCACAAGTCACGAAAGATAAGTTTACTTGACAATAACTATAGTACAGGTTGGTAATATGTCATGCGACTGAGGAAATGATTTCAATATCAAGTCACCATATGAACGCCTTCCTTATAGAAAATGTAAACCGGTGGGATTTTATTCTTATACAGTTAGCTGAGAATGTGCAGGAACCTGAGCTCCAGTGGACTGAAAGGACCGATAGCTACATCAATCTCCAATTTGACAGCAGTTGTATCCCTGTATGCATTAGCAGTTTTTCTTCATATTGTTTACTTAATTTGCAGAGAGAGAATGGAGAACACTAAGCCCAAAAAAAGCGACTGACTTCTTCGCCACTAGCATGTTGTTCATTATCTACAATATCCCATTTTATGCATTTCAACAAGTATATGCATATGAAGTTTCTTAGTAGTTTTTGGCTTAATTTCAGGGATTTATCCAACAATTCATTAACTGGGTCCATGCCAGACTTTTTAGCTCAAATGCCGAACTTGAAAGTTCTGTGAGTCACTGAGCTTTTGATGGAACTATTATGTGCGGTTATCTAGCTTGAGTAAATGGCCATCAACTTCTAATCATGAATACTTGCAGGAATTTAAGTGGAAACAACATGAATGGCTCTGTTCCTCAAACTCTGTTGAAGAAGAAGGCAGATTGATCGTTGCTGTTAAGGTTCGCTCATTGCCACACTATTGTAACTCCGCATTTAATCACTCATTATTATCTACACGATCTGCTTCTTCTTTCTACGTTTGTTCTCACTTTGAAGAATGCAAAAGATGAAAGTGGTACTGGGTTTTTCATTTTCTGTCTGATCAACTTATGCATGTATGACATATATAGAGGGCGGGATATCCATGAATTCATGCGCTAATCTTTCGGCATTGACAAGTACTGCTGACGTTTTTCGACAGCTTAGATGGAAATCCAAATCTTTGCCAATCAGACAATTGTCAGACCAGCAATGTGCAGCCAAAGAAAAAGGGCATCTCTGTTGCCCCAATCATTGCATCAGTTGCAGCCATTCTGGTCTTGGTTTCATTGGGAGCTCTTGCAGTATTGTGGACGATCAAAAGAAGACAAATCCAAGGTAACTCTCTTGCGTATTGCATGTGCAAGAAAAATCCAAAGTTCTTACATGGGATTTTGTCAGTCCGGGTCATGTTTTGAACCCCAAACTGGTTAACCGGTCCAATTGCTCATGGCAACAATTGGGCCCAGAAAAAGTGAACATGATAATCATGCTTCCATGCACCACCGTTCAATGTTAAAAAACTGTGCACACGTTCTCTGGTAATAGTATCATAATTGCATCAATCCGTATCTACATCTCGGATAGATAAAGGCGTGAATACTTCCTTTGGTTGAGATAACTAGCTTCGCTCTTTCAAATTTCATTTTTCATGACTCGGTCTCTCCTTATAATAAGTCATTACGTACTTTTTCAAAAAGGTTCTTTTTGTAGTGAAGGCATGTGATGTCAAACTGAAAATCATGATCCGCTGCTGTTGACATTATAAAATTTCCTTTTCATTTCTCCAGACGTTACTACTATTACTACAACTACCAACTCTAGCGAAGGATATACTGGGACATTAAAGTTGTCAAAAAATCAACCTTTTACATCCACTGAGGTTACAAGAATTACTGATAACTTTAGAACAGTAATTGGAGAGGGAGGATTTGGGAAAGTCTACTTTGGCAGACTTGATGATGGCATTGAAGTCGCGGTAAAAATGTTATCTCGATCATCAAAGCAAGGCTACAAGGAATTTCACGCAGAGGTTTGAGACATTAGTGTAACTAGAATTGACGTTGCATGTTTTTGGTTTTTTGGATGTTCAACTAATAGCAAGCTCTGATACCTTGATGTGCAGGCACAACTCTTGATGGTCGTTCACCACAGAAATCTAGTTTCACTTATCGGATATTGCGAAGAATTTGAAAACATGGCACTGATTTACGAATTCATGTCCAATGGAAATGTTCGGCAACATTTGTCAGGTTTGTCTAATATTTCCATTTACAAATTCTAAACAGATAAAACATCTGTTAGACTCTCCCAATGTGACAGCAAAGACGTGTGTCCAAATATATTTTATCTCAACTCTGTTCTTTCATAGTTCAGGCTTTTGGATTAATCGGTCAAGTGACATAGTCATTTATAGCACAATGGAAATGAAATTAACTTTCTCAGCAAATGAGGACAGTAGCGTACAGGCTTCCACATCTTTCATGTTTGGAATACTCCTCATTTCTCTACTGTCCAGCAGCACACCACCCTAATGTTTTGAGCTGAAGCCAAAGACTACAAATCGCAATCGATGCAGCTCAAGGTACATAAAGTAGATTGATGAAATCTTTGTTCACATTTCCACAAGT
The DNA here is from genome assembly GCA_016097485.1 of Eucalyptus sideroxylon x Eucalyptus melliodora. Taxonomy (NCBI): domain Eukaryota; kingdom Viridiplantae; phylum Streptophyta; class Magnoliopsida; order Myrtales; family Myrtaceae; genus Eucalyptus; species Eucalyptus sideroxylon x Eucalyptus melliodora. The sequence continues at coordinate 37,180,620 of CM027833.1, forward strand.
TAAGCTACACAATACAATTCATTAAGTTTTCCTTTTTGTTGGTGGTGCAGGGTTAGAGTACCTGCATAATGGCTGTAAACCTCCCGTTGTCCATAGAGATTTAAAGACGCCCAATATTTTACTAAACGAAAGCATGCAAGCGAAGATTGCTGATTTTGGATTATCGAAGGCATTTGTAACAGAGCAAGATTCTCATATTTCGACTCACCTAGCAAGAACACCCGGTTATCTTGATCCGGAGTAAGTGACTCAAAATAACATTTTATCCGTGCATGTTTATGTTGGATACACGTTTGTAGGTACGGTTTTGTAAAGGCAGTCTCGGCAATTATTGTCCTAATCAAAGCAACAATTCCTTTTGAATCCTCAGGTTTTATACATCTGGAAACTTGAGCAAGAAGAGCGATGTGTACAGCTTTGGCGTAGTTTTATTTGAGCTAATCACAGGACGCCCGGCCATTATGAGAAGTCCAGAGGGCAGCAGCATGCACATACTTCACTGGGTGACTCCACTCATAGAAAGAGGGGACATCCAAAGCATTGTCGACCCGAGGTTAAATGGCCAATTCAACATCGGTTCTGCATGGAAAGCGGTTGAAATAGCCATGTCATGTGTGCCGACGACAGCTGTTCAAAGGCCGGACATGAACCGTGTTCTGTCAGAACTAAAAGAATGCTTGACAGCAGAGATCGGTTCAGGAAGAATTGAGTCTTTTGAGATTACCTCAATTGACGTTGATATCACTCCGAGTGCTCGTTAACCATACTTCATCTATAAGGTTATCATGTCCATCTTCCTTGTATAAGTTGTTGGTTATTGGGTCGTATAGATTGAAAACTTTACAAAGTCCGAGCTTGTGACTTTAAATTGTCATATTGTTGTATGTTGGGGTTGTTGCTTTTCAACCTTAGAATTATAATGAATGAATAAATGTCGAGTTCAATTCACTTTGCCCATCTTTATAAGCTTACAAATTGTGCAGTTATTCAGATGTTGAAAGGCAGCCTTGCTCAGTTATCCATGTGAACCCCTATACAATGAAAGAAAGGAACTATGTATTGATATAGCTAGTACAAGTACCTAGAGGGGGGTGAATAGGTATATAAAAGATTTTTCTTGATAATTTCACAATACTTAGATAGTTAAAGGATTTGCGACAAGTAATAATCAACGTAAGACCGAGTAAAGGAAAGAGAGAATTGAACACGCGGTTTATAGTGGTTCGGCTTGATTCAAGCCTATGTCCACTCTTACGCACCGACGGCCAATTGGCTGGATTCCACTATGAACAAAGAGATGTTACAGCGTTGATCTTCCTTGATTTCTCGGTGTAAATGATCTACCACACTCGCTCAAGGTATCACCAAGTATAGACACTCTCTGTGTATACAATTTCGCTCAAAATGTATCGACTAATAATCAAGGTGCTTCAGACTCTGGAATTTCTCTATCGATCACCTACTCAAACAACTAGAACGTCTTCCTTTTTATACTCCTTTATGCCATCATACCCGTTGGCACTTACCAAAGAAATTCCTCCAATCTACCCGTTGGACGGAATCAATTAAGAAGATCATTCGAGCTATTAAAGGAACCTGACGATAGCCTATCAATCATGTTCGCCTATGTTGGAGAAATCTTTCCAGAATATTTTGAAGCTGACAAAACGTTTCTTTCAGTCTAAGTCTGGATGTTCGGAGACCGTCAGTTTAAAGTCTGAAGACTTTGTTCTCTCAAGACCCAAGACTCAAGACTCAAGACTTAAGACTCAAGACTCAAGACTTAAGACTCAAGACTCAAGACTTAAGTCTATTCTCATTGACAGTCTTTCTAAACCAGTGACGAAGGAAATCCAAAGCCGAGGTATATGGTTGAGGATTCGATCCTATCCTCCGGAATAGATTCTTTGGTTGGATAATCACTTGATTCTTTAATTCTTATCTAAGATCGATTGAAGATCCGATGGTCGACGAAATAATCTTGGAAAGTTCTATTCTTGGAAACCAAGATCCTGATTGTATGGGCGAACAGGATTGATGGGCTATCATCAGATTCCTTAAATAGCTCGGATGATCTTCTTGATTGATTCCGTCCAACGGGTAGATTGGAGGAATTCCTTTGGTAAGTGCCAACGGCTATGATGGCATAAAGGAGTATAAAAGGAAGACGTTCTAGTTGATTTAAGTGTGTGATCGATAGAGAAATTTCAGTCGAAGAACCTTGATTGTTAGTCGAGACTGTTCGAGCGAAATTGTATACACAGAGAGTGTTTGTACTTGGTGATACCTTGAGTAAGTGTGGTAGATCATCTACACCGAGAAATCAAGGAAGATCAACATTGTAACATCTCTTTGTCCATAGTGGAATCCAGCCAATTGGCTGTCAGTGCAGAAGAGTGGACGTAGGCTTGAATCAAGCCGAACCACTATAAACAGCGTGTTCAATTCTCTCTTTCCCTTACTCGGTCTTGCGATTGATTTTTAACTCGTTGCAAATCCTTTAACCGTTTAAATATTGCACAATCTTCAAGGAAATTGTTTTATACCTATTCATCCCCCTCTAGGTTCTCATACTAGCTATATCAATTGGTATCGAGCCCGTGTTCTTACTTTGTTTGAAGTGTTTTACTTGAGTAAAAGATCCATGGCTAGTATGCTAGCACCGGGGCTGATGGAAGGGCAAAGCAATACGAGACCACCCTACTTTGATGGAAAAGATTACAACATCTGGAAAAACAAGATGAAAGCTTTTCTACGATCAAAGGATCCTCCGGAATGGGATGTGGTGGAAAAGGAATCACTCCTACTGCTGCATCGATCTCGAAAGAGGGAAAGAAACCGTTGAAGCCAGCGGAATGTCTCAAGAAGAGATAAACAAGAGACAAGCACTCGATGCTAAAGCAATTTATTCTTTATATTGTGCTTTGTCACCAACTGAATATAACAGAATATCTTCTTGTGTTACAGCAAAAGAAGTCTGGGATAGATTACATATCACCTATGAAGGAACAGAGCCGAGTGAAGGAGACCGAATTAACATTCTCCTTGGTCAATATGAAGCCTTCAAAATGAAACCTAGAATCTATAAGCGACATGTTTAGTCGTTTTACGATATTGTCAATGGTCTTGAGAACCAAGGACAAAAAATTTCTGATCCCATGAAGGTGAACAAGCTTCTGCGTGAACTCTCCAAGGATTGGAATCATATAAAGACTTCAATAAGAGAGACGCAAAGAATCATGCCATTATCTCGTAGATGAGCTGATTGGAACTCTTCGATCTTATGAAGTGGAACGAATTAATGAAGATGAAGATCCAAGAGGTAAGAAATCTATTGCACTAAAATCAAATGATGATTCGATGATGCAGATTCTGAAGATGATATGGATGATGAGGAGCTCGCACTCATGATAAGAAGATTCAGAAAACTGAATAGAAAAGCGGAAGGTTCATTCCAAAGAAACAAAGTTTTCGGAGACAGCGGACCAAGTCTGTTGATGATGAGAACCAAACAAAGATGTAGTTTGCTTCGAATGTAAAAAGAAGGGACACATCAGACCCAACTGTCCTCTTCTGAAAAAGAAAAGAGGAAAAGCTGAGAAGTCTCGAAAAGCTCTTAAAGCCGAAACCTGGAGCGATACGAGTGTGAAGAGAGTGATGAGGAATATGCCAACTTTGTGTCGATGGCTCAATCGGACTCGGACTCTGGATCGACTCGACGGTGAATTTGAGGTAAGTGATTATAAAATCCCTGTCAAAGTCTCTAAATACATTGATGAATTATGCTTCGGTCTTAAGACTTCTCTCAAAAAGATTTCCGAACTTAAAAAGGAAAACTCGTTTTAAAACAAAAGGAAAACATTTTGGAAGAAAAAGTGGAAAGTTTAAACTTGAATGTTTCTACCCTTAAAGAGAATGAAGAAAAACTTTCAAAAGAAAATGCTTTCTTAAAAACTGATTTATCAAATATTTCAAAGAAATTTTCAATAGGGTCGGAAAAACTTGAAAAAGTTCTTTCGGTCAAAGACCTTACTTCAATAAGTCGGGTCTAGGTATGACAAATGAAACAATCCCTTTGATTGATTTTCCGAAAGTAAAAGAAAGAATTAAGAAAAGACCGTCGAGAGAGGCTTACAAAAATCATTTCAAGAAAGTCTTTGTAAAGTCTGTAGGTCGAAATGCTCTAAGATGTTCAAAGTGTAACGGTCAAGATCATTTTGAAAAAGAGTGTCCTATGGTTTGGAAGCTGTTAAGAGAGTATGGCCTAATAATGCTCATCCTACTAACACCAAAGGACCCAAGAAAATTTGGGTACCAAAGAAAGCTTGAGACTCTCTTTTGAATGCGGGTCTGTCAAAAAGAAGGTAAAGTGGTATCTTGACAGCGGATGCTCAAGACACATGACGAGACTCAAATTGTTTCATAAAGCTTATTCAAGTAAATGGTGGAAAAGTTTCATTTGGAGGAAATAGCAAAGGAAGTATTGTGGGTTTCGGAACTGTGAGAATTGGAAATCTCACAATAAGCAATGTCTCTCTAGTGGAAGGACTCAATTATAATCTTCTCAGCATTAGCCAATTGTGTGATACCGGTTTCAAGATCTTCTTTCAAGAAGGCATATGTTACGGAATTAGTAAAGATTCGACTCGAGTCTTTCATGGGTCGAAGGCATGGAAACATCTACCTCCTTGATGTAAAGCCAAATGAAGAACAATGCTTAATCTCAATTCAAGATGAAGCGGTTCTATGGCACGAAAAACTTGGCCATATCAACAAGAAACAATTAGCCAAAATCTCTTCAAAGCAACTTGTTCGAGGTCTACCTAAATTGCCATATCTAAAGTCGACCTATGCACTCCATGCATTCTGGGAAAGCAGGTAAGAAATTCATTTAAGCAAATAAATCATGTATCTACTAATCATGTATTACGGTTGCTTCATATGGATCTCTTCGGACCAACAAGAACCCGAGCATTGGAGGTAAGAAATATTGTCTAGTAATTGTAGACGATTACTCTCGCTTTACACGGGTATATTTTCTTGCAAGTAAGTCGAAACCTTTTCGTACTTTGAGAAGTTTGCAAAAAAGGTTCAAAATGAAAAAGGATGTGCTATTTCAAGTATAAGAACGAGATCATGGAAGTGAATTTGAAAATCAAGATTTTACGAAATTTTGTGATAAATCTGGTTTTAATCACATGTTTTCCTCTCCGTATACTCCGAGCAAAATGGAGTTGTGGAAAGAAAGAATAGATCTCTTCAAGAAATGGCTAGAACATTTTTAATTGAAAGTAAAATTTCTTCACGATTTTGGGCTGAAGTTGTTTCAAGCGCATGCTATATTATAAATAGAGTCTTCCTAAGACCTATTCTTGAAAAAACCCCTATGAATTGTTCAAAGGTAAGAAGCCTATTGTTTCATACTTTCATGTATTTGGTTGCAAATGCTTTATTTTGAAAAATGCAAATGATCGAGTTGGTAAGTTTGAAGAAAGATCAGATGAAGGCATCTTCCTTGGATATTCTACATCAAGCAAAGCCTACGAGTCTATAACAAGAAAAGCCATCAGTGGAGGAATCAATGAATGTCAAATTCCAAGACTCAACGCAAGAAGAATCCAGCCAGATTCAGCATGAAGAGTCTGAACCTGCTCAAGACCTTCCAAAGTCTTCAACTCAAGAAGCATCTCAGACTCTGGAAGTCCAACATCAAGAAGCTCATGAAGATTCAAATAAAGAAAGAGATCATCAACCAAGCAAATCAACAAGTAACTGGAAACACAAATCCAGTCATCCTAAAGATCTCATTATTGGCGAAATCAATGAAGGAATCCGCACCAGATCAAAAAGACATGAAGAATCTAGTGCTGTCGCTCTCATCTCTGAAATTGAACCAAAAAGCATAGAAGAAGCTTTATCTGATGAAAGCTGGATCGAAGCTATGCAAGAAGAGCTCAGACAGTTCAACATTAATGATGTTTGGGAATTGACGTCTAAACCAAAAGGTAAAACTGTTATTGGAGCCAAGTGGGTATTCAGGAACAAGATGAACGAAGAAGGAAAAGTCGTACGAAACAAAGCAAGACTCGTGGCCAAAGGATACACGCAAGAAGAAGGAATAGACTATGATGAGACTTACGCTCCTGTAGCAAGGTTAGAAGCTATTCGTCTATTACTTGCGTTTGCTTGTTACAAAAATTTCAGGTTATTCCAAATGGACGTCAAAAGTGCTTTCCTTAATGGATTTATCCAAGAGGAAGTTTATGTGGAACAACCGCCTGGATTTGAAGACCCAAAGAAGCCAGACTCAGTTTTCAGACTGAAAAAGGCTCTGTATGGTCTAAAGCAAGCACCTCGAGCTTGGTACGACAGACTAAGTAAGTTTTTATTACGGAACGGATTTGTCAAAGGTAAAGTTGATACTACTTTGTTTATCAAAAAGGAAAACAAAAGCTTTTTACTCGTTCAAATATATGTGGACGATATTATTTTTGGTTCACCTAATGAAAGTCTTTGCAAGAAATTTTCTAAGTCTATGCAGGATGAATTTGAAATGAGTATGATGGGAGAGTTAACATTCTTTCTTGGACTCCAAGTAAAACAAATGAAGGAAGGAACTTTCATTCATCAAGAAAAATATGCAAATGATCTTGTCAAAAGGTTTGGATTGGAAAAGTGCAAAAAGACCAACATACCAATGTCATGTTCTCAGAAGATAGACAAGGATGAAGAAGGGAAGAAAGTAGATCAAAAGCTGTACAGGAGCATGATCAGTTCACTTCTTTATCTTACGCTTCTAGACCTGACATTTTGTTGAGTTTTTGCATCTGTGCTAGGTTTCAATCGGATCCTAGAGAATCACATCTCGGTGCCGTGAAACGTATTATCAAATACGTTGCTTCATCTTCAAGCATCGGTCTTTGGTATCCAAAGAGGGGAGACTTTAATCTTCTAGGATACTCGAGCGCAGATCCGGCGGTTGCGAGTCGATAGAAAGAGCACTTCGGAACTTGTCAACTGCTGGAAACGGGACGGTGTCTTGGTTCTCAAGGAAGCAAAGCACTCGTAGCTCTCTCAACGACGTAAGCGAGTATGTAGCTCTTGGAAGCTGCTGTTCGCAAATTCTATGGATAAAACAACATGACTACAAGACTTTGGCATTGAAGACTCATGCACGTAAATCGGATGTGACAACACCAAATAGCGATCAATCTCACCAAAAATCCAATCCTTCATTCAAGAGCAAAGCATATTGAGATTCGTCATCACTTCATTAGAGATCATATTCAAAATGGAGAAATCTCGATTCAATTTGTTGATTCAAAGAGTCAACTAGCAGATATATTCACAAAGCCTTTGGAGAAAAATCAATTTGACTTCATCCGCTCAAGACTCAACATTTTGAAGCTTGAAGAAGTTAAAGTCTAGAGACTCACCAACTCTAAGACTCTGACTTTAAATCGTGAGACTCAAACATTCATGGCTAAAGACTGTAAGTTGCTATTTTATCTAAAAGGTACGAATTCTTGTTTAGTTATCTAATCTCGAAAAGGTACGATCTCTCTTTTAGATATAATTCGAAAATTTTTCAAGCATTAATTTTGGTAGTTATTGATTTTGAAAAGATGTGTTCGTACACCTTCCTTGTACCGATTTAAACTTCTCTTTTCAAATCCGAGGTACATATATATATACAGTTTTTTCTTCGCCCAAATCTTCAAAACCCTAAAAAGACACTCTCCTCCCGATACTGTTTCTACTCCTTGTTCGTCGTCGAGAAAGTGGTCATTTTTCTTGGGAAAAGCAAGTGAAGGAATCTTCCAATAGACAAAGAAAGATGTCGTCTTCGAGGAAATCATCAAGAATAGCAAGCGGGGACCACAAAGAATGGAGAAGGGGCCGATTCATTTCGATCTTACGAGGAAGAAGACTTATCAAGTCGGCGACAAAGTCCGATTCGCTCTCCTCCACGTCATTCAGCACCTCCTACCCCACAAGATGCAAGTCAACATCGGAAGAAGAGATAATCGAGGAAGCCGAACCAAGTAAGAGTCCAAAGACCCTCCTTTATCTATAAGCTTTATCGTGCGTTGAAAAGCTCCGGTTCTTCGTTAAAATATATAGATGACTTCCTTAAGGACAAAAATTATGGGAATGAGTATCTTTTTCTGCGGAAAATGGAAGAATTGGGAGTTGCTCCAAAAGGAAGGGCGAGAGGAGGCTCTTGCGAACATTCCCGAGACCCTCGTTTGCCGGACAAAATCTAATTGACGGGAACGATGACGACAAAATGTTCCTTGAATTTAAACCTAGAATGGGTGTGGCAGCAAAGGTAAAAGGAAATCGGATGGATTTGTTTAAATCCAAGGATCAGGAAAAAGTGTATTTCAGGCTATTGAAAAGAGGGGTGATAAATCCTAGAAGCGTTGATTTTGACTTCCTGGACTCCATCAACATGAACTTAAGAGAGAAGTTGAATTTGCTTCAACTTGAGACTTTTTGCTCTGACTCTACGGATGGGTATGCTCAACTGACCGCTTATTTCTATTCAAATCTTAGCTTTTTGGATGCGAATAGGATTTCATTCAGTGTTCGAGATCAAGTCTACGTGGTAGATGTGAACATGTTGGCGGACATTGTTGGAGTTGAACGGGGACACTATCTCCCAATCAAAGTCTCACCTGCTCGTACTACTCTGGATCTTGTCAAAGATAGGGACGTAGAGAAGAAAATTACCTATTCCAGGATGAATGCCATCAACATTGTGCTTCATAAGATTGTGATCAACTGTCTCAGACCAAAGTCTACGTCAAAGACTTCTGTGTCTCTTTCTGAAGCAAAGTTGATGTATGCGATCAACTCAAGACGGAAGTTTTCTCTCCCGCACACTATCCTTTTCCATATGTACAGAGCAATATCAAAAGACAAAGGATAATTGCCTTATCCTGGTCTGGTGACCAAGATCTTCAGACATCTGAACATTGATCTGCCACATACCTTTTGTGTTCGACCGTGTGATAAGATGGTGGTAAGGTTGAAAATGTTAATGAAAATGCGTCTGCAAGAACTCTCCAAGGCAATGGAGAAATTCAAAGTGAAATCTCCAGTCCAGTCTGCTTCAAAAAGGAAAGGAAAAGAGGCCATTGGTGCCCCATCGAAAAAGAGGAAAAGAACTCTCATCCTTGAGGATGAAGATGAAGATGAAGATGAAGATGATGAAGATCCCTCTATCCAAGCTCTGTCAAGAACCAGACGTTCTGTGTCTCATCCGACAGAACTTCAGCAGAACAGAGAAGAAGAAAAGCAGAACAGAGGAGAAGAAGAACAGAGAGAGAAGGAGAAAGAAGTCGAAGAAGAAGGAGAAGGAGAAAAAGAAAAGTCTGCTGACAAATCTAGAGAGAAGGAAGATCAAGAGCATGATCATCACTCTTCCCCTTTCGATGTCCTCGAGACAGGGGGAGTTAGCGAGCAAGAGAAGTCTACACCTCATGCTTTGCGTCGGTGAAGATCTAAGACAATCTCCGGAAGACCCGGAAGAAGTTCGGGTCTCTCACTTGCACGAAGAAGGTGATGCATCGATTCCAAATATGCCGGACCATTCAAAAGTGCCTTCGTACGCATACACATCATCTCGAGAAAGTCAATGCCGGTACAGACGGATGATTCTGCGATCTTCGTAGCATCATGAATATTCTTAAAATGCGTAGCCGGATGTATGTTACGAATTTGTGAAATCCAAGCTTTGAAGAATCTTTGGACAAGCATCTTGATCTCTCTGGAGGATAAATTCAAAGACCTCGCTCGCAACTTCAAGCCAATGCCAAGAGAGAAGAGGTAGCTCATCCGAGAGAAGACCTGAAGAAGCTCGAAGGAGTTGTCCAGTCCATTGGGGATTTCCAGATCGTGCGTATTCCCAAGCAGACATGATTCCTTTCTCACCCTTTTCAATGCTGACAAAAAGGGGGAGAACCAAAATTTGAACCATTTAAAAACTTTGACTTTTGTGGTTATGTTTATTTTTGAGTATGACTTGAGAACTTGAACTTGGGTGTGAATTTGACTGAATTGATTGTGGATTGTGATGCTTGACTGATTGCAATGGTTGCATTTATTTCAAGTATTGTTATATGGTGTTTCTCATGTAAGACTAACCAATTTTAAATGGATGCGAGTCTGGTTGTTTTATTAATATTTATGAGTTAGCCATATTGCTTGAGAAATGTTTTGCGGTCAAAGTTGTTCAAATCTTCAAGAAAGTTTTGTCACCATCAAAAAGGGGGAGATTGTTGGAGAAATCTTTCCAGAATATTTTGAAGCTGACAAAACGTTTCTTTCAGTCTAAGTCTGGATGTTCGGAGACCGTCAGTTTAAAGTCTGAAGACTTTGTTCTCTCAAGACCCAAGACTCAAGACTCAAGACTTAAGACTCAAGACTCAAGACTTAAGACTCAAGACTCAAGACTTAAGTCTATTCTCACTGACAGTCTTTCTAAACCAGTGACGAAGGAAATCCAAAGTCGAGGTATATGGTTGAGGATTCGATCATATCCTCTGGAATAGATTCTTTGGTTGGATAATCATTTCGGATTCTTTAATTCTTATCTAAGATCGATTGAAGATCCGATGGTCGACGAAATAATCTTGGAATGTTCTATTCTTGGAAACCAAGATCCTGATTGTATGGGCGAACAGGATTGATGGGCTATCATCAGATTCCTTAAATAGCTCGGATGATCTTCTTGATTGATTCCGTCCAACGGGTAGATTGGAGGAATTCCTTTGGTAAGTGCCAACGGCTATGATGGCATAAAGGAGTATAAAAGGAAGACGTTCTAGTTGATTTAAGTGTGTGATCGATAGAGAAATTCCAGAGTCTGAAGAACCTTGATTGTTAGTCGAGACTGTTCGAGCGAAATTGTATACACATAGAGTGTTTGTACTTGGTGATACCTTGAGTAAGTGTGGTAGATCATCTACACCGAGAAATCAAGGAAGATCAACACTGTAACATCTCTTTGTCCATAGTGGAATCCAGCCAATTGGCTGTCAGTGCAGAAGAGTGGACGTAGGCTTGAATCAAGCCGAACCACTATAAACAGCGTGTTCAATTCTCTCTTTCCCTTACTCAGTCTTGCGATTGATTTTTAACTGTTGCAAATCCTTTAACTGTTTAAATATTGCACAATCTTCAAGGAAATTGTTTTATACCTATTCACCCCCCCTCTAGGTTCTCATACTAGCTATATCAGCCTATACAATCAGGATCTTGGTTTCCAAGAATAGAACATTCCAAGAATATTTCGTCGACCATCGGATCTTCAATCGATCTAGATACGAATAAAAGAATCCGTTATATTTATCCAACCAAGAGATCTTCTCCAGAGGATAGGATTAAATCCTCAACCATATACTTCGGCTCTGGATTTTCTTCGTCACACTGATCGGAAAAGACTCGTCAATGAGAATAGTCTTGAGTCTTGAGTCTTGAGTCTTGAGTGCTGAGTCTGGTGATCAGAAAGTCTTCAGACTTTAAACAGAGGGTCTGCGAATATCTAGACTAGACTGATAGAAACGTTTTGTCAGCCTCAAAATATTCTAGAAAGATTTTTCCAACAATCTCCGCATTTTTTATGGTGACAAAACTTTCCTGTAGATTTGAACAACTTTGACCTTCAAAAACATTTCTCAAGCAATATGGCTATCTCATAAAAATTAATAAAACAACCAGACTCTGCATCCACAGAAAATTGGTTAGTCTTTCATGAGTAATACCATATGACAACACTTGATATAAATGCAAACAGTCAAGCATCAAAATCCACAGCCAATTCAGTCAAATTCAAGTTCACACCCAAGTTCACTCAAGTCATACTAAAAAACAAACATATTCAACCACAAAAACAAATTTAAAGTTCAAAGTTTAAAGTTCAAATTGGTTCAAATTGTTTCTCCCCCTTTTTGTCATCATTAAAAAAGGTGAGAAATGAGTCAGGTCTGCTTGGGAATGCGCACGATCTGGAAATCTCCCATCGACTGGACTATGCCTTCTAGCCTCTTCAAGTCTTCCCTTAGATGAGCTACCTCCTCTCCTTTGGCATTGGCTTGAAGTTGTAGAGCTAGGTCTTTCATTTTGTCATCCAGGGTAACCGAAGATGCTTGGCCAGCATTCTTCATGGCTTGAATTTCACAGTCCAGAGCATAGATTTGGCCCCGCATTTCCAGAAGAACATCAAGAATACGACAAAAATCTGCTGAATTGTCCGTCTGTGTACTTGCATTTGCTTTCTCGGATGGAGTGAATGCAGACGATGGAGCTTCTATATAATCTTGCAGATTTGGTGTTGACGTATCGTGTCCTTCTTCAGGCAATTGAGAAGCTTGAAACTCTTCTGGATCTGCTGGAGATTGTCTTAGACCTTCACTATTAGCAGCATGAGGTGTGGACCTTTCTTGCTCGCCAACTCCCCTTGTCTCTAGGACCTTAAATAGGGAAGAGTGATGATCATGCTCTTCTGTATCTTGATTCCCCTTCTCTCCAGATTCAGCTGCAGAATTTTCTTTCTCTTCTTCTCCTTCTTCTTTAGCTTCTTTCTCCTTCTCTCGCTGTTCTTCTTCTTCTCTGTTCTTGGCTTGCTCCTCTTCTTCTCTCTGTTTCTTCTGAAGTTCTGTCGATTGAGATACAAAACGTCTGGTCCTTATTAAGGCAGAGATTGTGAGATCTTCCTCCTCATCTTCATCCTCCAAGATGAGAGTTCTCTTCTTTTTGGATGGGGCACTAATGGCCTCCTTCCCTTTTCTCTTTGAAGCAGACGGTACTGGAGTCTTCACTCTGAATTTCTCCATTGCCTTGGAAAGTTCTTTCAGACGCATCTTCGTCAACATCTTCAAACCTACCACCATCTTATCGCACGATCGAACACAAAGCGTATGTGGCGGTTCAATATTCATGTGTCTGAAGATCTTGGTCACCAGACCTGGGTAAGGCAATTGACCCTTGTCCTTCGACATTGCTCTATACATGTGAAAGAGAATGGTATGAGGGAGAGAGAACTTCTTCCCTGAGTTGATTGCGTACATCAATTTTACCTCGGAATTAGACACATCAGTCTTTGATGTAGACTTGGGCCTGATGCAATTGATCACAATTTTGTGTAGCACGATATTGATGGCACACATCCTTGAATAGATGATTCTTCCCTCTGTATCTCTATCTTTGACAAGTTCTAATGATGCACGAGCAATTGAGATTTTGATCGGTTGATAGCGTCCTCGTTCAACTCCAATTATGTCCGCCAACATGTCCATGTCTACCACATAGTCTTGGTCTCGAACACTGAATGATATTCTATTCACGTTTAAAAGCTGAGATTCGAATAGAAGTATGCTGTCAATTGCGCATAACCGTCTGTGGTATCGGTGCAAAATTGCTCAAGTTGAAGTAGATTGAACTTCTCCCTTAAGTTCACATTAATGGCATTCAAGAAATCGAAATCAACACTCCTAGGGTTTATCACCCCACGTTTCAGTAGTCTGAAGAACAAATTCTCATGTTCCTTCGATTTAAACAACTCCATTCTTTTTCCTTTCACCTTCGCAGCAACACCCATTATAGGTTGAAAATCACTGAACATTTTATCATCATCGTTCCCGTCAGTCGAATTTGGTCCCGACATACGAGGGTCACTTGGAATGTTTGCAAGTGCTTCCTCAGCCTTTCCCTTGGGAGCAATTCCCAAATCCTCTATTCATTGCAGAAAGATATACTCATTCCCATAATTCTTATCTTTAAGAAAATCATCCACGTAGTTCAACGGAGTCCTAGTGCTTTTCAACGCACAGTAAAGCTTGTAAATTAAAGAGGGTTTTTGGACTCTTACAGGGTCTGCGTCCTCGATTATTTCTTCCTCTGGTTGTTGACCTGCACCTTGTGGGGTAGATGGCGTTGAGTGACGTAGTGGAGAGTGAATTGGGCTCTGTTGCTGACTCGATAATTCTTCCTCTTCGATGAGATCGAAATGGGTAGGTCCCTCCTTCATTCTCTGTGGTCTCCTGTTCACGATTCTTGAAGACTTCCTCGAAGAAGACATCCTTCCTTGTCGTTAAAAGATTCATTTACTTGCTTTCCCAAGAAAAGATGACAACTTTCTCGAAGATGAACACGAAGTAGAAATAGGATTAGGAGGAGAATGCCTTTTAGGGTTTTGAAGATTGGGTGAAAAAGAAAACTGTATATATATAACTCAGTTTTGAAAAGGAAAGTTCAATCGGCACAAGGAAAGTTCAATCGGCACAAGGAAAGTGTACGAACACTTCTTTTTTAAAATCATTAACTGCCAAAATTAATCCTTTTGAAAAGACAAGATTCCGTTTTTTACGGAAATTATAAATTAACTGAACGAAGGATCGTACCTTTTCGAGTTTAGATATAATATCAACTTACAGTCTATAGCCATGAATGTTTGAGTCTGACGGTTTAGAGTCTGAGGGTTGGAGAGTCTCTAGACTTTAACTTCCTCGAACTTCAAAATGTTGAGTCTGGAACGGATAAAATCGAATTGGTTTTTCTGCAAAAGCTTTGTGAATATATTTGCTAGTTGACTTTTTGAATCAATAAATTGAATCGAGATTTCTCCATTTTGAATATGATCTCTAATGAAGTGATGTCGAATCTCTATATACTTTGCTCTTGAATGAAGAATTAGATTTTTAGTGAGATTGATTGCGCTGATGTTGTCACATCTGATTTCCGTGCATGAGTCTTCAATCCCAAAGTCTTGTAGCTGTTGTTTTATCCAAAGAATTTGTGAACAGCAGCTTCCAAGAGCTACATACTCGCCTTGTTGTTGAGAGAGCCACAATGCTTTGTTTCCTTGAAAACTAAGACACATCCCGCTTCCAAGCAACTAGCAAGTTCCCCGAAGTACTTTTTCTATCGACTCGCAACCGCAGATCTACGTCTGAATATCCCAGAAGATTAAAGTCTCCCTTCTCAGGATACCAAAGACCAATGCTTGAAGATGAAGCAATGTATTTAATAATACGTTTTGCAGCACTGAGATGAGATTCTCTAGGATCTTATTGAAACTTAGCACAGATGCAAACACTCAACAAAATGTCAGGTCTAGAAGCAGTAAGATAGAGAAGTGAACCAATGATGCTCCTGTACAGCTTTTGATCAACTTTCTTCCGTTCTTCATCTTTGTCTATCTTCAAAGAACTTGACATTGGTATATCAGTCTTTTTGCAATTTTCCAATCCAAACCTTTTGACAAGATCATTAGCATATTTTTCTTGGTAAATGAAAGTTCCTTCCTTCAATTGCTTTACTTGAAGACCAAGAAAGAATGTTAATTCTCCCATCATACTCATTTCAAACTCATCATGCATAGACTTAGAAAATTTCTTGCATAGACTTTCATTAGAGAATCCAAAAATAATATCATCCACATATATTTGAACAAGTAAAAAGCTTTTGTTTTCCTTTTTGATAAATAAAGTAGTATCTACTTTACCTTTGACAAAACCATTCTGTAATAAGAACTTGCTTAGCCTGTCATACCAAGCTCGAGGTGTTTGCTTTAAACCATACAAGGCCTTTTTCAGTCTGAATACTGAGTCTGGCTTCTTTGGGTCTTCAAACCCAGGTGGTTGTTCCACATAAACTTCCTCATGGATAAATCCATTTAGGAACGCACTTTTGACGTCCATTTGGAATAACCTGAAATTTTTATAACAAGCAAACGAAAGTAATAGTCAAATAGCTTCTAACCTTGCTACAGGAGCGTAAGTCTCATCATAGTCTATTCCTTCTTCTTGCATATATCCTTTGGCCAGGAGTCTTGCTTTGTTTCGTACGACTTTTCCTTTTTCATTCATCTTGTTTTTGAACACCCATTTGGCTCCAATAACAGTTTTACCTTTTGGTTTAGATGTCAATTCCCAGACATCATTAATGTTGAACTGTCTGAGCTCTTCTTGCATAGTTTCGATCCAGCTTTCATCAGATAAAGCTTCTTCTATGCTTTTTGGTTTAATTTCAGAAATGAGAGCTATAGCACTAAACTCTTCACACCTTTTAGATCTAGTGCGGATTCCTTCATTAATTTCGCCGATAATGAGATCTTTGGGATGACTGGACTTATGCTTCCATTCTTTTGGTTGATTTATCTGGATGACGATCTCTTTCTTTATTTGAATCTTCATGAACATCTTGATGCTTTGGTCTTCCGAGTCTAAGATACTTCTTGAGTTGTAAGCTTTGGAAGGTTTGGAGCGAGTTCGGACTCTTCATCTTGAGTCATTGGATTCATCTTGCGTAGAGTCTTGAAATTTGACATTCATTAACTCCTCCACGACCGCTCTTCTTGTTATAGACTCTTGTAGGCTTTGCTTGATGTTGAATATCCAAGGAAGATGCCTTCATCGATCTTTCTTCAAACTTACCAACTTGATCTTTTGCATTTTTCAATATAAAGCATTTGCAACCGAACACATGAAAGTATGAAACAATGGGTTTCTTACCTTTGAATAACTTATAAGGGTTTTCTCTAGAATAGGTCTTAGGAAGACTCTATTAATGATATAACATGCTGTTGAAACAGCTTCAACCCAAAATCGTGAAGAAATTTTACTTTCAATTAGAAGAGTTCTAGCCATTTCTTGAAGAGATCTATTCTTTCTTTCCACAACTCCATTTTGCTGAGGAATATATGGAGAGGAGAACACATGCTTAAATCCAGATTCATCACACAATTTTGTAAAATCTTGATTTTCAAATTCACCTCAATGATCTATTCTTATACTTGAGATAACACATCCTTTTTCATTTTGAACATTTTTAGCAAATTTTTCAAAATACGAGAAGGTTTCTGACTTACTTGCAAGAAAATATACCTAAGTAAAGCGGGAGCAATCGTCCACAATTACTAGGCAATATTTCTTACCTCCAATACTCGAGTTCGGTTGGTCCGAAGAGGTCCATATGCAGCAACTGTAGTACATGATTAGTAGAGACATGATTTATTGGCTTAAATGAATTTCTTACCTGCTTTCCCATAATACATGGTGTGCATGGATCGGATTTTTGGTATGGTAATTTGGGTAGACCTCGAACAAGCTGCTTTGATGAGATTTTGGCTAATTGCTTCATGTTGACATGACCAAGTTTTCTGTGCCATAAGCTTGCTTCATCTTGAATTGAGATTAGGTATTGTGATTCATTTAGTTTCATGTCTAAGAGGTAGATATTTTCATGTCTTCGACCCATGAAAGACAGAGTAGTAGAGTCTTTACGATTCCGAGCATATTCCTTCTTGAAATGAGATATTGAAACCGCATATCACACAATTGGCTAATGTAGAGAAGGTTATAGTTGAGTCATTCCACTAGAGAAACATTGTTTATTGTGAGATTTCCAATTTTCACAGTTCCAAATCCCACAATACTTCCTTTGTTGTTTCCTTCAAATGAAACTTTTCCACCATTTACTTGAACAAGCTTTATGAAGCAATTTGAGTCTCCTGTCATGTGTCTTGAACATCCGCTGTCAAGATACCACTTTACCTTTTTCTTGAAGGAGACCCGCATTTAAAAGAGAGTCTCAAGCTTTCTTTGGTACCCAAATTTTCTTGGGTCCTTTGGTGTTAGTAGGATAAACATTATTAGGTCATACTTTCTTAACGGGTTTCGAAACCATAGGACGCTCTTTTTCAAAGTGATCCTGATTGTTACATTTTGAACACCTGAGAGCATTTCGACCTACAGACTTTACAAAAACTTTCTTGAAATGATTTTTGTAAGCCTCTCTCGACGGTCTTTTCTTAATTCTTTCTTTTACTTTGGGAAAATCAATCAAGGGAATTGTTTCCGCTGTCATACCTAGACTAGACTTATTGACGTAAGGTCTTTGAACTGAAAGAACTTTTTCAAGTTTTTCGGATCCTATCGAAAATTTCTTTGAAATATTTGATAAGTCAGTTTTTAAAAAGCATTTTCTTTCAAAAGATTATCTTCTTTTTCTTTAAGAGTAGAAACATTCAAGTCTAAACTTTTAACTCTTTCTTCTAAAATGTTTTCCTTTTGTTTTAGAGCTGAGTTTTCTTTTTAAGTTTGGAAATTCTTTTGAGAGAAGTCTTAAGACTAAAACACAGTTCATCAATGTATTTAGAGATTTTGACAGGAATTTTAAAATCACTTACCTCAAATTCCTTTCCGAGTCGATCCAATTTAAGTCTAAGTCCGAATGTGCCATCGGACATATGTTGGCATATTCATTATCACTTTCTTCACACTCATATCACTCCAGGTTTCAGCTTTGAGAGCTTTTCGAAACTTTTCATCTTTTCCTCTTTTCTTCTTCGAAGAGGATAGTTGGGTCGATGTGTCCCTTTGTCTTACATTCGAAGCAAACTACATCTTTGTTTGGTTCCTCATCATCAACAGACTTGGTCTGCTGTCTTTAGAAACTTTGTTTCTTTGAGTTGACCCTTCTTCCTTTTCTATTTAGTTTTCTGAATCTTCTTATCATGAGAGCAAGCTCCTCATCGTCCATATCATCTTCAGAATCTGTATCATCAGAATCATCATTTGATTTTAATGCAATTGATTTCTTACCTCTTGGATCTTCGTCTTCATTAATTCGTTCCACTTCATAAGACTGAAGAGTTCCAATCAGCTCGTCGATAGATAGTGGCATAATTCTTTGTGTCTCTCTTATTGAAGTCTTTATATGATTCCAATCCTTGGAGAGTCCACGCAGAGCTTGTTTACCTTCATAGGATTAAAAATTTTCTGTCCTTGATTCTCAAGACCATTGACAATATCTCAGTAAAGCGGCTAAACATGTCGTTATAGATTCTCCTGGTTTCATTTTGAAGGCTTCATATTGACCGAGGAGAATGTTAATTCTGGTCTCCTTTACTCGATCTATTCCTTCATATGTGATATGTAATATATCCCAAACTTCTTTTGATGTAACACAAGAAGATATTCTATTATATTCAGTTAGTGACAAAGCACAATATAAAGAGTAAATTGCTTTTGCATCGAGTGCTTGTCTCTTGTTTATCTCTTACTGAGTCATTCCGCTGGTCTCAACAGTTTCTTTCCCTCTTTCAAAGACTGATGCAGCAGTAGAAGTGATTCCTCTTTCCACAACATCTCATTCTAGAGGATCCTTTGATCGTAGGAAAGCTTTCATCTTGTTCTTCTAGATGTTGTAATCATTTCCATCAAAGTAGGGTGGTATGGTATTGCTTTACCCTTCCACCAACCCTGGTGCTAGCATACTAGCCATGGATCTTTTACTACGAAGTAAAACACTTCAAATAAAGTAAGAACACGAGCTCTGATACCAATTGATATAGCTAGTACGAGTACCTAGAGGGGGTGAATAGGTATATAAAAGATTTTTCTTGATAATTGCACAATACTTAGATAGTTAAAGGATTTGCGACAAGTAATAATCAACGTAAGATTGAGTAAAGGAAAGAGAGAATTGAACACGCGGTTTATAGTGGTTCGGCTTGATTCAAGCCTACGTCCACTCTTCTACACTGACAGCCAATTGGCTGGATTCCACTATGAACAAAGAGATGTTACAGCATTGATCTTCCTTGATTTCTCGGTGTAAATGATCTACCACACTCGCTCAAAGTATCACCAAGTATAGACACTCTCCGTGTATACAATTTCGCTCAAAATGTATCGACTAATAATCAAGGTGCTTCAAACTCTGGAATTTCTCTATCGATCACCTACTCAAACAACTAGAACGTCTTCCTTTATACTCCTTTATGCCATCATACCCGTTGTCACTTACTAAAGAAATTCCTCCAATCTACCCGTTGGACGGAATCAATTAAGAAGATCATTCAAGCTATTAAAGGAACTTTGACGATAGCCCATCAATCTTGTTCGCCCATACAATCGGGATCTTGGTTTCAAGAATAGAACCTTCCAAAATATTTCGTCGACCACCGGATCTTCAATCGATCTAGATACGAATAAAAGAATCCGTTATATTTATCCAACCAAGAGATCTTCTCCGAGAGGATAGGATTAAATCCTCAACCATATACTTCGACTATGGGTTTCCTTCGTCAACTGGATCGAAAAGACCTGCCAATGAGAATAGTCTTGAGTCTTGAGTGCTGAGTCTAGTGATCAGAAAGTCTTCAGACTTTAAACGGAAGATGTCTCGAATATCCACTGACGATAGAAACGTTTTGTCGCTTCAAAATATTCTAGAAAGATTTCTTCAACATGTATTTCTTTCATTGTCAAACTATTTGTATTACGGACCGAAGTCATCGTTTGACGATCTTTGAGAAGCACAACCACCTAAGTTAAGGTTTTTTTCGAACATCCATAAAAACATTTCGATCCTTTAAGCTTCATGTTTCATCTTCTGTCAATCTTGAGAGTCGTAAATCAATTCTTGAAAACTTCTCGGTGCTAAGAAATTTCAGCAAGATGTCTGTCGACATCAGTTGCTAGCAACTAAGTACGCGAGTGTCAACTTAAACCAACAATCGTTCCTTTAGGCGATTAAGTCGAAATCAATCTATCGGCAACGACTTACCATTTATGGTGCACGGGCTTTAAACCTGTAAAATAATTGAAGAAACTTTGCAGTTCTCTTTCATGGGACATGTCGAGTCAAGGTCATGACAATTACTTGCCATAAGCGTTATCTTCACAAAAAAGTTGTAATCAATCCGACGAGGACTCAAATTGATCAATATCGATGATGCAAATTGCGCCATATTTTGCTGGTCAATATTAGCACTAAGTAATAATAACAATGATCACACTTGTATTTAAGTGTTTGCCATTATCATAAGAAAAACAGGGAAAAAAAACTGACCAAGACATTAGGACTTATGAACGTGAATATTGATGATGTCAACCCCAATAATATATATTGAGTAAACGGTTTTTGTTT